>VZSZ01004586.1:0-31155 GCA_013398815.1 Ibidorhyncha struthersii
TGATGGGTCAGCCACACTCTTAACTCCAGGGACCGGTCGTACCAAGCTGTGCTCCGGTTAGAAACAAAGCCAGGAAGATTAGGGAAGAAAGCGTTAACCAACAACCCCGCTCCAAGAGCCCGTGCCCTGCACTCCTGTCAGAGTTTACATTTAAAAATCCATTCCCTGCTCCTTTCTTGGTGGATTTTGTGGAGCAATATTAAAACATCCATAGACATGGGCAAGACGTCTATCATCCCCCCCCCTTTTTGCACCAGCATCAGTGATGGCAGAACAGAAGCTAAAATAAAATGCTTTGCATGCGGAAAGGGAGATTTCTATTTGCGCTGTGAGAAATGCTCTTTCTTCTGCATAGTGCAATAGCGCTGATTTATTTGACAAGTTACCCAGTCAGAACATCCCGAACTTGAACTCACACTTGTCCCAACACATACAGCATTTATGGAGGTGTGAAAGGGGTACCCAAGCACAAACGGTGATGGAAATAGCCTCACTCTTTAGGAAGGGGCTTACATAGCAGTGCTGGGTGAAGTACGAGCTTGTGTAAATCAGAGGTTAGCACTGCCATGCCAGGAATTTACCCTCTCTTCTATTTCTGGTACTCAATAGGAAGAAAAAATAAAATACTCTAGAAACTCATTTCGTGATGAGCTTCCAAGTCTAAGGGATTGAAACTGAACATCCCAGCTATGCGAAGAGCGAGAAATTAAATTATGCATTGTGTTCCTGCTAGGAACACAGAGACAGGGCAAGGACTCCTTGGCGCTTTCACTCCCACTTTCCCAGCCTGAAAAAGCAAGTTGGAAAACACGTTTTTCACTGGGGAACTTTTGGTTGTACAGGCGTGACTCAAGGACACATCTCCCACCTGAATCTTCCCTAGGAGAGTAAGTGAGGAGTTTCACATCCCTCTTGCATCGTGGCTAACCAAACACCTGGCTGGGATGGCATCTACTGAAAACTCTATTTATCCGTTGCAAAGGACACATAATCTATGCCTGCTGTTAATATATCAGCATTAACCCAAGTTTCTCGGATTTCTTAGCAGCACTACAAAAAGAAACAACCAACTGTTATCCAAACGAGCCTCTCTAAGGAAGGACTGTGCCTCACTCGCTTCCCTCCATCAAAATCTGCACCAAGAAAAGGCTCCCCACCAAAAGCTAATCCCAAAGGCAAATCCCTGCCACCGTGGATGCTGTGACAGTACCGGACAATTACTCTGAGACACAAAGCTGGATGAAAGTAGACACATCTGAAGCAGCAGACCGTGTGCTGGCTACAAAACCCAAGCCCATACAGCCATCCACTAACACCCACACCTTGTATTGTCCCGCTGGAGGGGCTGCGCCTGTCAAAAATATCTTGACTGGGACCCAAAAGCGAACAAAAGGCAGTGAAGACTCAGGTCACGAAGTACTGAACAAGACCCAGAAACATGCTTAACCCCCAGACAAAACCCACTCTTCAGCAATAACCGTATTTATTACATTAATCCAAACTGATGTTTGTATGTATCATTTGAAAATGTATATACTTATATTTACATTTGTACTGTTTATTGTATTTACACATATTTATACTCGTATTTATCCAAACCAAACCCTGGGTCATTCACGACCTTATCCAAGCATCTCTTCCCCCATCCAGTGCAAGACTCCTAACACTGTGATGAGTGCTTCCGCTGCATCAGTAACAGTGTTCACACTGCACCTACATCAAAATTCATATTCATATTTTGGAAAAGACACAGCAGCCACCTTTCTAAAACATTTCCAAACTGGCTAAAGGAGTCCCAGTTTCCAAAAGATAGTACATCAGCGGTTCATCAAAGCCAACTTCCCTTCCTCCTCCATAAGCTGGTATCTCATGGACCACTCAAGAGCAACCACAGAAAGAATTCGCTGCACATAAGCTTTTAGATACCTCAGCCTAGTTCTCCAAGATAAAGACTTTTTAAGCCGGCAAAAAAAGGAAAAAGAAATCTAATTACACAAGACTCTTGAAAGAGACAGAGACAATATAAATATTTGAGATACAAATTAGAAGGAGAAATAGAGAGAAGAGAGGAAGAGCTTTGTTATAGTTACAGAAGCTGCTGTCATGGGGGAAGGAGGGAAAAGCAGCACTCAAAATCAGCACTAAGTCACTCTTTCAGTGCAGACGGAGACTTCAGGCAGTGTCCAACGTTCACAAGTCGGTGAACACAGCAGTGAGCTGTATTTGTCTCTCTATTTCAGTGGTTCCTCTCAGGCCAACCCACCTACTGCAAGGAACATAAAATCATCTAGGTTGGAAGGGACCTTTAAGATCATCAAGTCCAACCATCAACCTAACACTGCCAGAACAGTTTAAGTTCTCAGCCTGGAGAAGAGAAGGCTCCGGGGAGACCTTGTAGTGCCCTTCCAGTACCTAAAGGGGGCCTACAGGAATGCCGGGGAGGGACTTTTTACAAGGGCATAGAGTGACAGGACGAGGGGAATGGCTTCCAACTGGAAGAGGGGAGATTTAGATGAGATATTAGGAAGAAATTTTTCACTCTGAGGGTGGCGAGACAGTGGCCCAGGCTGCCCAGAGAAGCTGTGGCTGCCCCATCCCTGGAGGTGTTCAAGGTCAGGTTGGACGGGGCTTGGAGCAACCTGGGCTGGGGGGAGGTGTCCCTGCCCATGGCAGGGGGGTTGGAACTGGATGGTCTTCAAGGTCCCTTCCAACCCAAACCATTCTGTGATTCAGTGAAAACCACCATTAAACCATGTCCCTCAGCACCACGTCTACCCATCTTTTAAATAGCTCCAGGGATGGCGATTCCACCACAAAGGATCCCAATCCTTTCCTTTAGGACTCAGGGCTGCCTTTCACTATGGCAGTTGAAGCAATTGCTCCTTGCTTTTCACACGGACCTCAGCTCTTCCCAGACTGACATTCACCCAGTACCCAAAATACCACGTGCTACAGCTGGTCTGTGCAGGTCTGCACTGTGTTAAAACAAGCTCGTAGACCTGGTTGTTCCCTGTTGGCAACCCTCCGGCTCGTTTTCCTGCAAGTCCAGCAAGAACCTTGTGCTGGGGGATCCTTAAAGAGAACCTCTTGCAGTGCAACACCACTAAAAACTAACTCTGAGACATGTTTCCTTGCAAGGTCATTTTCCATCTGTTTTAGGCTAAAGGTTAAAGAACCCTGCTTTTTTTTTTGTAACACGTGCTCCCTATTCCTATGAAATGGTATTAACAGAGAGTTATTAAGGTCTGTTTCATCTGTAGGACTACATATGTTACTAGGAACATAGAAAGTAGGAAAAGCTAAAATTAACATTTCCATTCTTAACTTCCTCAGTCGAAACTTGAAGAAAACACTATTTGTGAGCTCACACAGAACTCAGAACTTCAGAGGCCATTTAAGGTGGTGACAGTTCTCATCTGCTGGGTTTTCCCCTTCCAAACTGCAACTTCGCTTTGCTTTACAAGGTGAAGAAACTTAAAATTTCCATAGCCACGTTTAACCAACGGGAAGACACTCGGGCAATGATCTTAAAGCTCCTACCACGTTTTTACTCCAACGGGTTGTGCAGAGGTACTAATGAAACTCAGCAGCGTTTCCCTCAATCACCAACAGCACGTCTAGCAAGTGCAACCAAAATATCACACTTAAAAACTAAAAACTGGATGGACTAAGCGCCAGAAAAAGCTACTGCTAGAGGTATGCTCTTAGTGAGGGTTGGCCATACAGTCTTTCCATCTCTAATTTCTGCTTTTTTGCATTCTTTTGAAGAGAGGATGCAGACAGCAAAAATTGGTATTACTGTCAGATGGTTTAGTATGATGTTATCCTGGCTAACATACGTTCCTCTGGATTTCTCAGTTCTATTGCAATATTTGTTAAGAGGACAGTGAGAGAAGGAGCATCTGAAAGGTAGGTCTGCGCTACCAAAAAACCAAACCAACCCCCCCAGAAAAGAAACCAAACCCCCACAAAGCCTATCCCAGAAACTGGTTTTCTGAGGATGAGCAGGACACGAGAATTGGCCTAACAGTCAAGAAGTATTTGGGTACATTCAGCGCAGGATGACACAACCCACACAAGCCACAACAGGAGCCTAGCGGGTTTCAGACACTCTGTATGTCATAGGGAGAAAATGATGGAGGCAGAACCAAAAGGATTTAGAGCTTAGGGACAAGATAAGCTGCAGGGTAGGGCAATAGCTGGGAAGACACAAGATGACTGCGCTCAACCAGCACTGCCGCTGGGAGATGGAGGCTATTACTGCAATCCATGCGGATTTCTTTGGTTTTGACCTGAGTGGCACCTTGGGAACACAAGGAGAGCAGACAAGCAGCAGAGTCAGAGCCTGGAAGAAGAAACACGTTGGGCTTCGGCCGGCAGAATTCACACCTACTGCAGAGCAAACTGCTGAGACCTCCAGTGTCACATCAAAGGAAACTCAGGAAAGTCAAGAGTGGGAATATACACAGTGGAAAAAGCACCCTTCGCGGTAAGTGGGCTCCTTACCACTGTGGGGGACTCAAACAGGTAGATCAGAGCAGAACAGGTATTGCCCAAGAGAGAAACATCTATGAGCCCATCTCAGGCCCAGGAGCTGATGAAGAGCTACAGATTTCAAACTGCTATCTCTAACAGTCAGAACCGATTACAGGAGATTTGGGGTTATTGCCACGTTCAGACAATATGTTTGCACTGTTGGAGCCACGCAATAGGTTACAGCACTAAGCAGGAGCTCCTCACTCACCTTCAGACTGTTGTATGCAAAATCTTCATGGTCCGAAGTTACTTCAGTCTTCATTTCAATTACCTGTGTGGATTAAAGAGAAAAATTTATATTTAAAAGCAGCCTGAGGAACTGGCACGTAGCACAGGATGGCTAGGCACATCTCCATCAACAGCCAGCCCTGCTGCATCGCTGCCGGCCTGCTCAACCATAATAATGTTATTAATTGCCATCAGACAAAGTTCCAGCAGCCCGTAGTGGAGCAGGGGACACTTCAGGAAAAAATGGTTTAATCTCTCATTATGTCTTGACAACTGTGGCTCACTGCAGCTTTCAATGACAGTCGTTAGGGGAACAATCTTCAACACAGCAGTTGGAAACCAGGTTTTTGATCCGCCTCTGTCGCAAGGATGAGAGAGTGGGGAAAGCTTCTCGTTTCAAGTGTTTCCTGCAAATTGCTAGAGGTGATCAGTAAGAATGTCTGGTGAAGCAAGTAAATAATTACTGTTGATGATTTTGTGGAGTCTCTTATTGTGACTGTTTGCCAAGAGATACGTAGATCTCAAGCTGGAAAGTAATAAAGCAAAATAATTCCCAAACAAAGCAACAGAAGTCACAGAAATTTCGATTACGAAACCAAGAGTGATGGAATTTGCTCAACATTTCATATAAGAGCACTTTTACTGCTTCACGACACCATGCACACAGCTCTGCTGTTTCATGGCACACATTGTCTCCCTCTCTCTGACCTCTGAACAAGCCTCAAAGCCTCACTTACAGAGGGCAGGGTGAAAAATATACAAGAGATCCGCTATTAAAAGCCCCCTACGCCAAACATCAGCTCACTGGCAGCTAGAGAGCTGTATTTTCAGATTCCAGTTGCCAGTCAGAACTGACTTTTAAGTTATGGCTGAGCTGTCAGTAATCTAGATATATATATATTTTTTTAAATGACTTCCCAAGGAAACCACCCGAACTGTAGGAAGATCTTTTTTTCACAAGGATGAAAGAATACATCAAAGGAATATCCCTGCCCTGCAATACAGAGAAAAGGAAGAACGCCTTCTGCTAACAGCTATCTTGCTATTTGTGGTTTATTATATCATTTTTTATGCTATATTCGTATACGATCATTACTGGGGTTAAAAAAAAAAAAACACCACCACGCACAGACTGTAACACCAACTGAGGACACAACAATGACTGACAGGTCTGTGAAGTGCTTATCAGCTCACACCACACTCTGCTGGGTGAGGGGAAGCCAGGACTGCAAAGAAGCGCTTGAATAACCCAAATCAACCAAAAAAGGATGTGGAGATGTGGGGTACCAGGGGCCCTTCTCCTCACGGCTCCCGAGCACTGACGTGCCTCTAGGTTTGATCCAGCCAAAACGTGGTATCTGTGTCTGTAAGGCTGCACCATCACGTCCATCTGCCATCCTCCAAATACTCACCTTCCCCTTCCTCGTTCTGAACTTTGCTAACAAAACTCAGTCCACGCTTCAAATTTCTCACAAGAGCAGCAAGCTGGGTCAGTGCAGGCAGAATAAAATGCTCCAAAATTGATTCTACGTTTCATTGCTTTCAAGATGCTTAAGATACTGTCCTAAATCTGTTACAACCACTTTATAAGAAAAATTAAAAAAAAAAAAAAAATCCGTTCTGTCCAAATTGTCCTTAGTTTCTCTCTATTTCCCAGCTGGATTTGCTGCCTTTTAACTTGAACTTTTCACTCTCAAACCTCAATTCCTACATCACACGTCCTCAGGCAATCGAGGAAAGTCAGTTACCAACAGGAAATATTAGTATCAATGAAAAGACATCTCTGACCTGGGATTTCTTGCTCTCTTGCTCCTTTTTCTCCAGCTGGGTTTGCAGCTTCTTCCTTTCCTGCTCAAGCTCCCGTACTCGCTTCTGTAGCTTTAGGAAGAGGGTCATGTCCATGGCTGCTTTCTCCATCCCAATCTCCTGGAGAAGAACAGGGGTGTGGAAAAAGGAGAAGACCTCAGTCGAGCTTTGTAGCCACGCATGGTGCCAGATACACCCTGACTCTACATCAGTACCGACCCCAGCCACAGCTGGTAACAGTAGCATCCCAAGAAAGACACGTACTTTCAAAGATCGTACCCCCATTTTAAGTACCTATTTTTAATGTCAATTAACAGTTGGCTCTTCGTAATAAATCACTGAATGTTTAACAGCCCAACAGATAAGCGGGCTGATTAGGGCCACAGCTAAGAACAACAAAAATGCCCTACCAAGTCCCTTCTAGCCAAGTATTTATTAGTTGGTTTTTAACTGGCTTCACCTGGAATATTTTCTATTAGAGCACAGCCAATACTGATTATTTTGACTGCAGCACATGCTCTCAGAAAGGTTCAGAAATACTAAAACAATGTAACGCAGCAGCCAGCAAAGGGAAGTGGAAGTTTCTGCAGGCACGGTACATGGGACAAAATACGGTCCTGCCACTGGGGCAGCAGATCCTAGGAACGGTCATCATCCAAGCGTGCTCTCGAGTCGCCAAAGCGGTGGTTAAATAGCAGCCTACTCCAGCAAACATAAGCAAAACACATTTCCCTTTTCCACGTGATTCTTGATTGCCAGGGAGTAATTTATGCTGCTTTTTTCTGCATTAAGAGACCGTTGATTACGGGGGCTGTGCTGGCCAGCAAAGCATCTGTGAAGATGCATTAGAATGAAAACGCTCGGGACAAGGAGGTAATGAACTCTGGTATCTGTGTGGAGGAAGATCATTATACAGTCACTGCCATCGGTGCTACGAAGAACTATATGTCACAACGCTGACTGCTTTGATCAATTTTCATCAGTCTTTAACATGGCATAGCCAAACCACAACACTTTATTATATTTAGAGCCCTATTTAAGTCTGACCCCGCAAAGGAGTAAGCATTTGCCACAGCATCGCTACCCTGCAATCCCTCTCACACAGTTAACCGTGTATTTCTGCGGCGCGAGACCAATTTCAGCCGTCACACCTTATAGTCCAACCTGCGTTCCTCCTGTGTGCTCCAAGACAGAATCACAGAATAGTCAGGGTTGGAAGGGACCTCTGGAGATCATCCAGTCCAACCCCCCCGCCAGAGCAGGGTCACCTACAACAGGTTGCACAGGACAGCGTCCAGGCGGGTTTGGAATGTCTCCAGAGTGGGAGACTCCACAACCTCTCTGGGCAGCCTGTTCCAGTGCTCCACCACCCTCAGAGTAAAGAAGTTCCTCCTCATGTTAAGATGGAACTTCCTATGTTCAAGTTTGTGACCATTACCCCTCGTCCTATCAATGGGCACCACTGAAAAAAGACTGCTCCCATCCCCCTGGCATCCTCCCTTCAGGTATTTGAAAGCATTAACAAGATCCCCCCTCAATCTTCTTTTCTCCAGACTAAAGAGACCCAAATCCCTCAGCCTCTCCTCATATGAAAGATGTTCCAATCCCCTAATCATCTTTGTAGCCCTTTGCTGGACCCTCTCCAGCAGATCCCTGCCCTTCTTGAACTGGGGAGCCCAGAACTGGACGCAGTATTCCAGATGCGGCCTCACCAGGGCAGAGTAGAGGGGGAGGATGACCTCCCTCCACCTGCTGGCCACACTCCTTTTGATGCACCCCAGGATGCCATTGGCCCTCTTGGCCGCCAGGGCACATTGCTGGCTCATGGTCATCCTGTTGTCCACCAGGACCCCCAGGTCCCTTTCCACAGAGCTGCTCTCCAGGAGGTCGGCCCCCAACCTGTACTGATGCATGGGGTTATTCCTCCCCAGATGCAGTACCCTACATTTACCCTTGTTGAATTTCATTAAGTTCCTCTCTGCCCAACTCTCCAGCCTGTCCAGGTCACGCTGTAAGGCAGCACAGCCTTCTGGCGTGTCAGCCACTCCTCCCAGTTTAGTGTCATCAGCAAACTTGCTGATGGTACACTCCATCCCTTCGTCCAGATCATCGATGAATATATTGAACAGGACTGGAGACCCACGTCAATCATCCCTGCAGAGCAGTGCTCTCCTCCCCGCCCCGAGCCTGCCCGATTTACTGTACCTCCACCTGCTGTACTACATCCTCGGTGTCTCCTATCTCAGAGGTTGATATGGATGGATAATTGGAATCGGACTCCAAACTGCTCTGGTTGGATGGGTTTCTCCTGTGCCCCGGTGCTTGCTGCCAATGAAAGGTGAAGATACATAACGCATTCAGTGTTTAAGGAAGGATTCCTCACGAAGCATTGTTTCTCAGAGCAAATACATGTCTATATATTAAGGTTACTTTTACTAAAGGCTTGACTGTCATCTTAGAGTGAATTCCATTCTTATGCCCTACCATAACATCCCTATTAACACAAGGGAATACTTTAAAATGTGAAGCGATACAGAAGCTCAGTTTAAAAATTCTGCACGAATTAAAGGCTTTTCATGACACCAGATGCCTGTTAAGTGCGAACATGCAAATCTGAGCTCAAGATTATGCTGCTCACAGACCCTCCGGGGGTCCCTTTAAATGCTCAACGTTCCACCTAATCCAGCAGCACTCTATTATCTAATTTTCAATAGTTCTTCTAACACATTAGCAAAGGTGAACCTAAAAGCTTCGGCTTTTGAAATTCTGTAGTCATGCTGCTGTTTGGTTTTTTTTTTAGCCCAAAGACCTCACATGAGCATCACTGAAACAAAAAGCAAAACAAGAAGCATGAACCAGCTTTTGCTGAGATCCACAGATATCTCTACGTAGTTAAGAGAGAAGCGTGGAAGATCAGGTTCTTTTCTCAAGGCACAAATATGCTTTGGCTTTAGTTCAGGCTTAGAAACATTAAGCACAAACTGCACGATAATGTCAATTCTATTAAGTGTTTTGGGGTCGAGTTACCCACATTATCCAGCCACCATCATGTCCATGACAACAGAATAGGGATAATTTCAGTTTCGTTACCTTTATAATAGTCATCTCATCCCGCAAGTTGTCGTATCTCTGCTCCAACCTGGAATACTCTTTTACCAGGTTCTGATAACGAGACCTCTCTTCTTCCAGCTCTTTCTTCATCTGGATATTTTCCTCAATTGTGTTTCGTGCAAATTCATCTTTAAAATAAGAAAAATAATAAAAAAAAAAAGAAATGATGAACTTCATCTCTCAAATTAACTCCTTGTAAATATGTGCAATAACAAAATGCTCTCTGCCAAGAACCTTTAAAAAAAACCCAAATAAGCATTCTCTAATGTTTAGAGACTATTATAATCTAGATCTGTCTCCTTGCCATTTGGAACAGCCTGAGCTCTTCTGCTCGGAGAGCACAGCCCTCTGCCATCTGAGTTAAAGAAAAATCTCCAGCACCTACAAACCATCAAATCTATTATTATGCTTAACTCAGCTGTGCCAGCTCCCATGGGCCAGCCATAAACCCATTTAAGAAAAGACCAGCACAGTATGGCAATACATTCATGTTAAAGAAGTGGTACTCGCTGCATTTAACGATTTCTCCGCCCGCTTCCCACCACCAGATTTGGCACAGGAGCAAATCAACAGCAGCATCTCTTCCTCATGTCATCATCAACCTTTTACCATAGTAAGGCTGTGGTGGTTCAAAGTATTTTATATCCAAATATTTTTTTTTTTTTTTGTTAAAAATTCCCTTTTGGAAGCAAATCTGGCCCCTCCCCTTTTTGAGAAACTAGGCAAGTATAATCCATGTGTCCTTTTAAATGGGCGGACATCAAACAAAACCCCTCCACTTGCTTTCCTCGAGCTTCGATGCCCCAAAAGCATCCCACAGGAGATGAAGAAATATTTATAGCAAGTTTCTTTTTCACACGATTTTCATTCCTTTATTTTGCATGAGGCTGAGAGCAAGAGGTACTTCATGTGTACCACAGAGCAGCAATAGATACATCCACAGAATGATGCCTGACGCTTTGTAAATCCTGCAACAAAATCGAAGCTGAAAAGGATGGTAAAAAATAAAAAAAAGCTCAAAACACACACGAGAGTTTCTTTTGTGGTTTGGGATTTTCCCAGATTGCTTTCCTCTCTGGACATCTCACCATCTAAGTCTCTGCTTTAAAAAACACACTCAAAGACTCCTGTCACATTAGAGAAATCCTTTGTCACAGCTCCATATCGTTAACTGTGCTGTTCCTTGGATCCTTTAATCATCAATCTTGGGACACTGTTATTCTCTACCCTCCCCCTCCCCCCTCCAGCAGCCTCGCTGCCTCCCACATCACCTGCAGTAAATGCTGCGACATAACTGAACTAAAAAGCCCTTTTAGGTACTTTATTCCACATTCCACCCATTAAACCAGCCTCTGTCTTGCCATCCACCAGCAGCACAGCATGAAGAGAAGTGTCCCCACAACAAAAAACGACAAAAACCACCAGGAAATGGGTGCAGAAAGATTAGCACTATTCAAGGTAGGAAAAGCACGCAGGAAAAACAAGTTTGAGAGGAGAACAGTTCAGCTCCTCATTTAACGGAGGCATTACAATGCTATAATCATTGTTTCTTACCTTCAGATTGACACAGGATCCTGCTGTTAAGCTCCTCTTTTTCCTGTTTCAGGAGAGCATTTTCTTCTTCCAAGTCGGATATGCGCTACGAAACAAGGGAAAGAATTACTGCTTGCTGCAGGTCAGAGCCTCTGCAGAGGGATGGCATTTCACCTGGCCGGAGACAGGGAGCTTTGTTCGGACTTTCTCAGCTGTTTAAAAGATCTTTTCCCTTGTGCTTTGCCAGTTACCCCTTGTACATCAGGAGCTGAAGCGTAGAAGAACTGCTCTGCAACAACAGAGGTTAACTTTGTTCCTCCCAAGTACATTTTTCCCTTAAATTAATGTTTTTAGCCAACTCTTACAAAATATCGAGCAGCTGGACTCCGCGACCACGATCTGCAGGAGTGAAACTCCTACAAGGGATCAGATCGTCACATCAGAGGTTAATTTCCACATCTCAACGGGCTTTCTCGCTATCTTCAAGTCACAGCACCTACTGCTGTTGGGGGGGCGGGGGCGGAATCTGCAGATTGTTTCAGGCAATGCAGCACTTAAGATGGACAAAGTTAGTGGGAGCACCATGGAAGACTAATACTAAATAGTTCAGGCTTTTTTAATTTCATGTGTATTGTACCCTCTTCACGTAATAAGATTATAGTCGCTTTAATACTTCACACTACTGCAGAACCTCTTGTGCAGTGATGCGCAGTGTGTACCAGGGCCTTTGGCGATACAACAGGAGCATATATAGCAATTAACACCAACAATTGCCAGCAAAGATCAATATAAACAGAAACTACGTCCTGCAAAACAGTTTGTTTTGTTTTTTCTTAACTACCTCTTTAATAAAAATAAAGGGAAGCAAAGCCACTTGTCACAACAACAAGGCTGGACTGCCGCTGACAGCAACCTATCCTGTAATTTTGTTCATCCTCAGGAATTTTGATGCATTCGACAGTGGTATCTCAGAACACAAAACCATCACGTTATCAAGTGAAACACGCTGCTACGGTTAAGCAAGATGATTCTGCTGCTGTCAGGCAGGAGAACAAACTGACACGTTGTCCCCGTGTAATGTCATTCCCTACGCTTGCTCCATCGCATCCGCTAGTCACGGCTTCGAAAACCGCTACACACAGCAGCAGGAGCTCAAGATGCCAAAGATAAACAACACCGTACGCACCGTAATAAAAGTTTTCAGTGCCCGAGAATAATAATTTTTGCTGTCACCACTAGATAAAATTTATAGGCAGCCCAGTTGGCATGCATTCCTAGCACAGACTTCGGTCTTCCACCCAAGCATCCTCAAATCAAGGTATTTTATCAAATGCTGCATACACCAGATACATACTAATGGTGAGGGTAAAAGCACAATGAATATTTTACTGTAAGTCACGACCAAAGCAGTCATATCCCATGCACAGAAGCTGGAAGATCCCATTACACCTCACTCTCCAATCTGTTAATTTACTCCAGCTGTCTGCATGAGACTATAATCTCCTGCATCTCTCTCTCTACATATATATAATAGGAAAGTTGGAGTCTGGAGATACAACTAGAAAGTGGAAAAAAACACAATTTAACGTATGCAGAGCTACTGGTGTTTATAAATGCTCTGGGCTAAGCCACGATTTTAATATTCTGTATCGAAACCAACTCCATTCCCTCATTCATACATCATTTCAAATAAATATCATAGCAGCCGTGCAGCCATTAGATCAGCACTAGTGTCTTCAAGTTAGGAAGAACCCTTAAAAAAATCGGAAAAGAGTCACAAGAGCAACAGAAGGGAAGGAAAACCTGTGCTGCAGTGGGACAGGGAGGAACTCGACTTGTTTATCCCATCAGGGAAAAGAGCAGGGGAGATGAAATTATTTCACTAGCGCTCTTTAAAGGGTGCTGATAATGAGCTCTTCTGCTCAGAAAACAAAGTTATGATGGCTGGAAAACAAAACTAGACAAAAATTTGGAATATTTTCAACTGTGCGAGGAGGATATTTTAGAACCGAAAGACTTGGTAGAATCTGTAATAATTATTCCCAGGTTTAAAAATTTCTAGCCCAGATTGGATATAGATGTTTTTAAGATGTGGTCTTAAGCGACTGAACTTGTTTATCACTTTCCTGTTTCCATATGAGACAGAAAGGAGCTGGAAGTCACCATCTGTGTTTACAGAAACCCAGTGAGAACAGTAACAATCCATTAAATACAGGTAGAGGCAAGCTGAGCAGGTTACACGACGGCCAAGCCGCACAAACTCCATCTCTAGTACTCACACTGGTACCTTTTGTATCCTTTGCTCGTCTTTCTACAGGGAACATCTCTGAAGACGCTTCAAACGCGACAGCACCTGCTTTGAAGGATTTTTATGGAAGATGTTCAGCAGTGAGCGCTCGTGATGGCTTCAGCCCTTATTTATGCGTTACGCTGGAACCACCTGCTCTTGAGGTCTTGCTCCGGGTCCTCCCCTAGTCTTACAAGGTGAGGATGATGGCATTTACATTTTTCTTTATAAAATTCCTGACCAGGCTTGGAATCATCTTAGTTCATCAAATTGAGATCAGTGCTACCAAAAGCCCTAGGAATAGCTGATCTGATGTTTTAAACTTTCTCACAAAATGGAATTAAGAAGGGCTATTCTAAAATTACGGAGTCGGAGAGAAATGCTGTAAGGAAGAGACTAAAGGACATTTTTTCCACTAACAAAATCATAACTAATGTGGATTTGCAGAAGCCTCAGCTCCAGCTCAAGTCAATAAAATTAAGGCCGTCGCCTCGGTCTCACTCAGAAGTGTCTGATGACTTTGGGGACCATCTCCAGAGCGAGTGCATCCCACCACGACCATGGTGCAGCCATGCTAGTAAAGGCAAAAAGTGCTTCTCACACCTGAATTCAGTTTCACAACGTTCCCCCCCATGCTTTTGGTAGTTATCAGAACTACTCAAAAACCTCTTATCATAAATCTTCTTGGAAAGCCATTTTTGGCTAAACGAATGTTTCCAAGAAGGAAACAGGTCTTCTCCGTCTTCCCACTGATGAGGAATCCATGGGAGCAGTTGAAAGTTAATGTCAGAAATGGGAGTCTGCACTGCCGAGTAGAAACGTTTTATAATTGAACTATTTACTGTCGTGGTAAAGCGCACAGTATTCGCTCTGCTGTAGGCACTTCTACAACAAGGGCTTTGTTTTCATGCTTTTTGAAAGCATTTCTTTGGTTATTAAATCAACCTTTCTTCTGAGTGCTCAAAGGGGATTTGCAATCAAGAACAAAAGAGAAGCAGTTTTTCCCCAGCTGCATCACCTTCAAAATAAAGCATCATTTCAGGCTCTAAAAGCCTGTGCTGCAGCCAGCGAATGAACCCAGCCCTGTGCCATCAAGGATCTTCTAATTTGGTGCTGGAGAAAAGAAAAATCACTGACTCCATACGTCCCTGTGTGGGTACAATACATGTGCAAAGAGCAGAGTAACCGTTTTTCTAACAGCTCTCAGTCCAGCCAAGAGACAACACACATACAGGCTGAACACCCTTTTGAGAAGCACACCCAAAAATGTATTTCAGCCGTGCTGGATGTTCAGATTAAGTTGTCCTGACCACACAGTCCCCACAGCTACTCACCCAAACCCACCATCCCAGGGCTTACCCAAAAGGGGAGGTTGGCCCAGGGCAGGTGCTGCTGAGCAAAGTGCCCTACAAGAGCCGCCATCTGGGCACTCTTCCACCAGAATTAAAAAACACAGCTAATCCCAGACCTTTTTTTTTTTTTTTTAAACCTGCAAAAGCAACTGAACTTCAGGTTGTCACACAAAAAGCACTTTTCTAGAGTAACAGCTGCAAAATAGATTTTTTTCTATGCAACACTTTGAGTAGAAAAGCCCAAAGTTCTTATCGATAGCAGGATCAAAGAAATCACTTCAACCGCCAGTGCGGAAGAAAAAAAAAAAAATCACTGATTTAATCTGAGCAGTCACAAACATTCGCAGCAGGAAACCGAACCCATACCTTCGTGCCTTAGGTTATGAGAATGGCTGTAAAGGTTATTCAGAATGAACCTGACCAGCAAAGAAATTCAGGGTAAAAGGTGCATTTTTACTTAAAAAACAAACAAACAAACAAAAAAAAACAACAACAAACAAAACCTCTACGCTCCCAAGTTGCTTTCTCCCACTGGAAAGCTTTCTTGTACAATGGTGGCAGCATTGGGCCACCTTCACCTCAAGAGATCCAGAAAGCTTAGGAGTCTGCGTGAAGGAAGGGAAGAAAATAGAAAATTTTAGTCCTCACCACAGCTCTGAACCTTATAAAGGCTTGTAAGAATCAGCCTGGTTGGTGTTGGAGCAGTGCCTCTGCTTGGGAGGGACCAGCTGGTCCCCACACAAGTCATACTCTGCATGTACTTACAACCCCAACCACTACAACCAGCTGCAACAGCCACGGACCGCACGGCAGAAACCGAGCCCTCATGACCCGTGCCAGGCTGGGCTGAGGAAGGACATCTTCCGTCTTCCTAATATTTACAGCGTCTACGACAGCCTTCTCCAATATTTTGCATTACACACCAGGAGGAATCACTGTATATACATGAAGCTGTTATTAAGTGCCCTTATTTCAGATGGGACTGGGTTTGGGGAGGTTCTTGACGGTTGGCAAGTGCAAAAGGCATTGAGATGGGGCATCCTCCTGACACGAGGCAGTCGATGCTCCTGCAGGGATGTCCACCTGCCCTTGCTGCCCCATGACCTGGTTAAAAGGCAAATTCTAGGGGCATTCAGTGACAAAAAGAAAAAAAAATCATAATTAAAGAATAGAAATTAAACCTTTCCCCTTCAGACTTGTGGAGAGTGAGCTTCACCAGTATGACCACCTACACGACGAGATGTGACAAATACAAGTACCTTTCTCAGTAGGTCTTTCTCCTTAACATAGCTGTCTTCCACGACCTTCCTCTCACCATGAGCTTTTTCAAGCTCCAGCCGGAGATGCTCCATCTCTTCTTGCAAGCTGACAAGCTGGTTGCCGTCACCCCGGTGGCTCTGCTGATATTGCACCAGTTCCTTCTTCAGCTTTTCTACCTCTGAGGAGTGGGCTGACGTGAGCGTAGAGAGCTGCTCGTTCAGAAGTTTGTATTCCTTGTTCTGCAGCCAACATCCCAAAAAGAAGAAAATAAGACCACAAGCAAGAACAACGCATTCACTGACACGCTACAAAAGTAACCGTCAAAAATCCTTGAGCGTGGTGGATAACAAACTCCTGATAATGAATATTTCCATGCATATGCTAATAAAGCTCATCAAGCTAAAAACAATTTCAAAACTCTGACAAAAGCTCAATAATATTTTGGTAACGATTATACAAGCGTTTGTTAAATCCATGTTACACTTGAAGCAAAGGCAAACATGTGATAGCACTGGCAAGCAACCCCCCAAAAAATCTACACTTTTATTACAGCTTCCAAACGATGTTGTTTAACGCAACCGGCTTGCAATTTTTTCAGTTTGCAATATTGGGTTTGCGGTTTATCCTTTTATTCCTGACTCCTATGCCTGCAGGAACCTGGAGTGACAACGTACTGCAGTATAATTGCAGCCTTGAGCAAAGAGCTCCCTAAATCCCAGCTTTAAGTCATGTGCCAGCTCAACAGGCTTTTTATTTGCTCAGATTTTCTCTTTTAAAGCACTTAGCAATGATTTTCTCCCAAGTTTTGAGACCTGAAAATTCAGCAGCTTTGATTTTTGTGGTTCAAATCAAAGTCAATGGGGACTACGTTGTGACTAATAAAACGTCATCATTATTAGCCAGCCCCAGGAACAATGACGAATTCAGAACAGACCAAGAGCTTCAGTAAAGAACCAACTTAGTAGCTTTGCTAACATTAGGTAGATAACCACAAGACCAAAAGAACTGTTTTGAAACTTAAAACGTAATCTGGTTTTTAAAGTTTCCTTTTTGAAAGCTTTCAGTACAGCTTTAAAGATCTGGCTTCGTATCACTCGCTGTACAACAGACCCAAAGGGCTTTTCTTTCTTAAACGGGACTCTGGTGGATATTTCACTTCAGCATCAGAAATATCCATTTTGATCTCTCCTGATGTTGCTGGAAAACATTTGGCAAGAGATCGTTGTCCAGACCAGATGAGCATCCTGGTAATTTGCAATTTAGCCTTTTGCTGTTTCTCAGAGCTTTAGTCACCAACAGAGTCACACCAGTTCATGAGATCCTTCCATCCAGAAGTTTTTAGTTCATGTGGAGGCTAAGAGAAGCTTGAGGTGAAGACAAAATGTCTTAAAAGACACAAATGCATCATTTAAAAGAAGTCAGTGGACTAGGGAAGTCCTGATATACAATTTTTGACTGGTCAGGATAAGCAGTTAAGGTGCAAAGTCGCAGATGCTGAGATGTAACTTCTTCCTCTGAGAGGTTCACCAGAGTAAGAAAGAAAACAACATTGAAGGCAGAAAAGTACAATCTATCTCTGTAAGAGTCAACAGCTCCTGTACAACAGTTGTCAAAGAACTTTACAGCTTGGAAAAGGAAAAAAACAACCCATGAAAGTAGAGAATTTTATCTTCCAGGTCTACACAGGGTCTCCCAGACCAGGCAGACCCCTGTACAAATTCATGGTGAGTTGGTGGATACCGACCCCCCCCCCCCCATACTTAGGATTAGTCTTTTTTAGATTCCCAATGTGGCTCATAGGATCGCATCTTCTGCCATCGCTCTGATCACCCTTTTGGCCCCTCTCTAAGTGGCCTCCCCAAAGCACCCCTCTCTCGCTGCAGTCTCAGTGCTCCGAAGAAAGATTAACACACATCTCAAATTCAAAAAACAAGTAAACGAGGGACATTAACATCTTTTCCTCTCCTCCCTTGTAACGAATTATTAGTGAACATCAAAATTCAGCATTCTCGTGGTATTAAGGGATTAAAATTTCTGCATGACCAAACATTTCCAAAGAGATACATTTGGAGAGAAAAGCTTTGCCTGCAGAGAACGGCCAATAATCACTCCGGTTCACAAATCACTGCTGCTTCCCCCACCTGTAAAGGATCCCCCAGTCTCTGCTCGTTCTCTGACACACAACGGTTGTGTCCCAAGGTTTCCGTAGACGATTTTACATACCAGCCAACTGAGATTTCAATCCAGATATAAGATAAACGCACGGGACTGCTTTTCCTTGTTGTCAGCTATCAACATGAGACATGAGAGAGCATTTACTGTCCTGTAGCGAAACTGCTGGTCCCCACTGCGATCGGAGATTGCTCAGACCTCGTTGAACTTGAACTGGCTTGATTTTAAATCATTATCCAGCCCAGCAGAGCTGTGACAGTCCCAGTTTCAACCCAGGCTCTGTGAACCAATCCAGAGTTTATTTTGCTACCAATAGCAGAGACAACTTCATCACTCCTTTTACCCAAACTAGTTTTATTCACAATAAATGCTCACAGAGGTACTGCTGCTTGAAGAGACAGTGTAGGGAGCTCACTGTGAGTCTAAATATTGGCTGTATGAGCATATAACAGCCTTAAAAGTGTCTCAGGCACTTACAATGTACACATTTAAAAAAACCCTCAACTTAAAAAAGAAAAAAACAACAACAAAAAAGAAAATGGTCCAACGTGGATAGAAGAAAGTGGTCCACTGTGGGTATTTCACAGCAAAACAGATTTAAACCGTTCTCGTGTGTGCAAAAACACCCTCGCCTGATTTAGAAACTGAATTAAATAGGCCCAGTTATGGATGCTAGGGCATGTGAGCTGAGCCTGACATACAATAATAGCTTTAATGTTTTCAAAGAAAGATCTTCTCTTCCTCAGGGGCACACGGAGCATTGCACCTTTCTATTCATGCATGAGCTAAAGAAGCAGAAATAGGAACATTTTCTTCCACACAATGATACAACTGCAGCTCTCTGGGTTACCTGCAATTTTTTTTTCTTTTCCTTAAAAAGTTAATTGCCATTGTAAAAGGTCATGTTTATAGATTAGCAAGGACTGAAATCAAGGTACTTCGGGGCAACTATGATGCACTGCTGCCAGAAAAAAAATCCAGCGTGCTGAAAAGAAAGTTCACTGGAAGAGTGCTCATTAGCACATCCAAAGCATCCCAGGGAAACCTGTCAGTCCTGAAACTACGGTTAAAATTAGCTCACTGGACAGACTACCACGAGTAATACAGAGCAGCAATTCTTTCCTTCAAAAGTTACACAGAAAGTGTCAAAGTAACTCCTTCAAAACCGTCAACGCAGAGACCGAGGGAGATCAAGAGGAGCTCCAGCCCATTATTTCTGCCTACTTAAAAGCTCTCCATGTCTCCTTCCCTAAAGTAGAACTTTCTGCTGCTTTCATAATCAAAGATGGGAAAGCCAATGCTAACCAAAGATTGTTTTTTTCTTTAGCGTTCCACCCCCATGCTTTTCCTAGCAGTAAATAGCAAGGAATTAAAAAAAATAAAAATTAATACTGCTGCTCCGCAGCCAAGTCCAGCAGCTCAGCTGACCTAACGCAGATGTTCATGCTCATTGCATGAGTCCAGCCCAAATATGTAGACCTGAAATGACTCGTCCCAATTAATTCCACTAAATACCCTCCAGATGAGGGGCAGTCGTATCAAACAGGTTTCTGATATACTGATATACAAAGAACCTATATGACATCTGAAAAACCTTATGCCTATGGTTTTCCGTTCCTAAGCTACGGTTTGTCTGCAAAATCTAAGTATGCAAGCAGACATCTCAAAATTAAACACCCCGGTTTAAAAGCCAGACTGCTGCGATGCACGCTTTGCAGCCAATTAATACAGCAATGAAAGCTGCCAGCAGTAATGCAAATCCCCGGGTGTCTTGACTCTGCAGTATCTGAGCCAACGCGGAGTCATTTCTCATCATCTTCATGGCAGGACCTCTCGTGTCATACAGGGACTGGAGAGATTTAAGGCAGCGAGGAAACCGCGTGTGATGTATAACGATTCCTGACAATATCCCAAACACAATGATAAACTCCATTTACTAATAACTGGTACTACAAATATCCTGACTTACAGAGTCTCCTGCCTGGACAAGGGCTGTTTAAGGATACAGGTGGATATGAATTTCTCCATCAATATTAATGGATACAACTGGGTCCTACTCAGCATTTCTTCTACTCATCCCTGAAGACCTTGTACAGCACTAGGAAGCAACGCAGCGGGTATTTATCAGAGTAACTTGCAAAGTCTGAAGTTGGTAGGTGGAAAAACCTTCCTAAGTGTGTAATCCAACTATTGTTCTGCAGCTCATTAGGACAAGTGGCATTTGAAGAAGGCCTCTCTGTGATCAAGTTATAGACTCAAGTCACCCCCACAGGCATCTATCACATCACGCCACCTCACCCCTCATCGTGGCTCTTACTTCTGAACAGTTGTTGCGTCTAGTAACACAACCACGCTCAAACTACGTTGCCAAGTGAGTTATTTACCCAATTTACCTTTTACCTTCCAGGTGATGTGACTCACAAGACATAGGGTTCAATACAACAAACCGTGGCAGAGGCTCTGCATCCTTAGTGCCTGCTAAGCCAAAAGTGTAACGGCCAAAGCCTGTTTGACACAGGAATCTTGCGTGGAGCTGGCTTGGGTTTTCAAGCAAGAGCTTTCAAAATTGCCTGGATTTTATCTTCCTCCTCCGAGTCGTTCTGGGCAGTTCTCACAACAATTACAACGCACCTTTTGCAGCTTCCTGACCATGCTCTTCAGACAGCGAGGTGGAGACCCAAGATCCAAGTGCGTTTGCATGGTGCTGTCCCACCCTTAGAAGTGTCTGGCCAGCAGAAGGCTACCACCATCACGATGACATCCTTCCCAGTCATCACAGGAAGACAAAATCCTTCCCAGGAAGGACAGCACAAGAGAGGTAAAGCAGGACCACACTTGTCCCAGCACACCTCAGGACGTACCTGCTCATCGATTTTCCTTTGAAGTTGGACCACCTTGTTCTCCATGCCAATGTTGAGCTTCTTCAGGTGCTGCGCTGAGCGGGCCTCGATCTTCAGCGCCTTCAGCTGCTGCCTGGCCTTCATGCGCCGGTAGTAGCACTGCAGGACGATGGTGGCACCCCTGACCCGGCGGAAGCGAGTGCGGGCCAGCCAGCCACGGGCGTACTTCTGGAGGATGGTGGCTTTGTGCTCCGCGAGGATCTATAAAACATGGGCAGAAACGAGACAATCAAGGGAGAAAAGTCAGCTGTAAGCGTAGCAGCAGCCCTGGTTTTATTGCAACAAGACACTCAACACTTCGCAATCTGCATTTGAAAGAGCTTCTCGTCCAAGCAGGAGCATCCTGGTAGGTGCAGGGGGTGACTGCTGGAGATATCAGCTGTTATTTTGCATCCTCTTTTAGGGATGGGAAGGGGTACTTCAATCCCCTCCCTCCTGGGGGCTTTCTCTGATCACTGCGCTCGACCAACGCAGGCAGGACACATCCAGTCCTCTTAGATACACCGCTCTCTAAAAAGGGTCAAGACCTGCTTGGCCATTTCAGAGGGGATACGAGCCTGGCTGGTGAGTAGAGGACTTGATGGGGACAGGGGACATCTGGGCTCAAGTGAGACTTCATGGACCACCTTGAATAATACACAGATCCACAAGATCCCGTAGCTAGCACAATAAATAGCCATTAACAGATACGCCGACACTTAGCAGTAAACATACTGTCCCCCTTCGGCATCAGGTATAACTCACACCAGAACAGGATTTTAGTTGGGTTTTTTTTTTTTTCCCTGTGTTCCGTCCCTGCATTACGATAATTTATAGTGCAGACAAATGCTTTCCTGGTGGGATTTCTTATCATATGGATAACCTTCAAATAAAAGCCGGGAATCCTTTCACTGCAGCCTGCAGCCAGTTCTCTTGCATGATTTAATTTCTGGAAACTTCTGTCTGGTTTTGTGAAACTTCCAGCACTTTTTACGTTGGATTTCTCCCCCTAAATTTACAGCAGTATTTTCAGTAGGTGGCAGTTCAATTCCTTCCTCTAAAACTGAAGGCTGACATGTTAGAGATACAACCAGCATGCTGTTAATAACTTTCTTATGTTGATCTACGCTGCTGTATTATGAGGAAAGAAATACCAGGAGAATTTAAAGATTACAAGACACTTTGCTGTTATTAGTTTGGGATTGTATCAGAAATGGTACCGTATCAGCTTCTCTTACAAATCTTTTGTTTCACCCTAAGGCTTTCTTTGCACTTGCAAATTTTAATTCAGAATAAAGGGATTGTGCAAACTGAGGACGCAGTAGGAGTTACTCTGTCTGAAATGAGCTTTGTACGTCTCCAGCCTTGGCACTCTTACAGACAGAGAAAACTGGAGGTGCCCGAAGAGCTAGAAGAAACCCTACCGCATTGCCTTGGGGACCTATCGCAGCCTTACAGCAAAGTCTTGGTGGGCACTAGTCATGCCCTGACCCCATGGAGCATCACCGCAGCTCTGCATCCATTGCTGAACATGCACTTGAACCGGCACCTATATCCAACACCTATATCCAGGGTGCTCCAGAGATTAAGGATGAGGCCTGACCTTCAGCCAACTTGAATCTCAGAGAGTTTAAATGCTGGACCAGCTGACTCCCTTGCAGAGGCTTCCGATTAAAAAAAAAAAAAAACCTAAAAGATGCTGAAAAAGCAGCTGCAGCACAAATTCCCGATCCCCAGCATCCAGCTGCTCTGTTTTGGAGGACATCCCTGATATCTCTGGTGGGTCACCTGGTGTCCAGGTAACCTCCATCACTTCCAGGAGCAGGCTCTCCTCTCCTGACTCATCACGCCTCTGACTTCTTCGAGTAACCCTAGTGATAACAATTAGGCATAAATTTAGGTGACTACCAAAGAAAGGCTGGATTTGAGGAGCGGACAGAAGTCTCCCCAAAGCTCTTCTCAGTTTCCTGACAGACAATTTCTCATTGTATCGCTTGCTGTCATCAAACCTTTCTTTCCTTCCTTTCAGCTCCCGGTTTAACACAGAAAGCTAACGGACAGAACTAATTAAAGAGGAATTTACATCAATAAATGACTTAATGCCTTCCATGACAGACCCCACCAATCTTCCTGCTGTACTGAAAACAGCACCTGCAGCACGGCTTAGACACAAATTCAGTTTCCCAGGGAGGGTTTGCGGAGTATGGGTTAGATCAAATGACATTTCCAGATTTCCACAGTGCCTCCCGGCATCCGAATGACTAACTTCATTTAGCTGCTCCGCTGAGGTGCTGCTGCCAAACTCATTTTTGCTTGCACAGCTTCAAATGGCAATGCTCGCCGTCAACGTGTGCTCTCCAGAAACACCAGAGGCAGTCGGCTTCACAAAACATCAAACCGGCCACAATAAATACATCGTCGTGCTATACCAGCGGAGGTAAATACAAAGGCTCTTTCTACTCTTTTCTAATGCAAAGACACTCCATGGAGTCATACCTTGTGATAAATCCTCCTGACAAACATGCCCCGAGCAAACGCCTGAATGGTGATGGTTGCGTTGCGGACCCTCTGGAAAGCTCGGAGGATCCGCAACATTCGGTACTGCTTCTGGAAGACGATGGCAGCTCTCGTCCTCCTCAGGTGCTCGGCAAGCCTGCAAAAGACAGGAAAAAGGTTAGCAGTGAAACTAAACTCCCCTTCTTTTTGTCATAGTAAGTTTTAAACTGGACAGAGAGAAAAACCTTTTGTCTAAAAGTAGCTTGATAGCATTCAAGAAAGACCATCCCAACAGTAGGGCTAAGAAAAGAACAGCTGATAACATGTCTCTCAGAATAATTGGAACACGTATGCAATCAGACAGCGTCCACGGCACCCAGAAGGACTGGAAACAGAAATCAACACACCTCATTATTCCTAAACAGCATTAAAAACAAATAATTTCCAGCTTTTTCCCTGGTCTGAACTCACTGCCTTATATAGTTGAGCCAATCAACACCCAGGTTGGCTCCATTACTTCCCTAACTATAAAAAGCAAGCGTCGCACGGGTTACCTACCCCAGTGAAAACAGCAGCGAATTGATTTGACATTTAAACCGGTGTGCACTGGTTTAGCAACATTTGCGAGCAGAGCCCCAAGCAAGTCACAGAGAGTAAATAATGAGGGATGTGGTCAACTCCGTGCCACATCGCCCCCGTTCTCCAACCGAATTAATGTTCAATTTGTTGTTACACAGGTTAATAAATGCCCATAAAACCTCCATTTAATTTGATAATTAGCTTGTTTTGCTGAATTTATGATTCATTTATCGCTCTCAGCATGAAGCATTATATAGATAGTTGATCCACTTCTTTATTTTGTGAAAAGCATAACAAAACTAAAAGAGCCATATCAGATTGGCTTATACGTTTTCTTCGTCAAGGCCAATGGTTTCTCATTAGGACCCACTGAACCAGAGCTTGTTAAGGAGGACAAGGGATGGTCCGTTTCCAAAGAGAGGAGACAGAAGTTATTCAGATGACATCCATCCCTATGAAACCAGCACAAAGAGGTGAAATGGAAAATCCCTTTGAAGAAACACTGCAGCAGGTGGTTTCTGCTGCTTTCAGCCCCTCTTTTAGCTCATAGCCCGTCACTTTGACATCACTAGGGATTCCTCCTCCCCTCCTCAGAGGGATAGTTGGCTGATACAAAGTCAGATATAGAGTCCAAGTCTGTAGGTGTGCATGGAGAGCCCACCGGAGAGGCTAAAAGTTAATCGCTGACTCTCCCTTTTTCTTAACTCTTCCTCTTATTGCTTTGGACGTGTTTGCCTTGTCTCCAAGTCAGCTGTAAGACTGCCGAGAGGCACCTGCAGCCATGAGCCAAGAGAAGTACATGAACCTCCGAGGACGAGAAAGATCTGTGCTCAGTTTTAAATAAAAGTCATCAAACTCCACAGCTTTGCTCATTTGAGACCTTCTCATCCCTGGGTTCTGCATGATGTCAATCCCCTTTCACAAGCGCACGTAATACCACAAACTCAGCATCTCTGTGGTTCTTCCAAAATACGGAATGGTTTAGAGGAAATCCTTGGAAGGAATATGGAAGTTCTTCACCTTCTGTTGCTCCAGTAATTGATAGAAATCAACATTCATCCAGCAATCAGGAGTGAAGAAGTCACTGTGCAGGAGCCTTGTAGCGTACAGGCAGCATCTCATGTTGCCCAAGCGCAAGCGGAGTTAATTGGGCTGCAGATTAGGCAGCAGCGCTTCTGACGGGCAGATGCTAACTCGGGAGTCAGGGAGATCATTGCCGCTCAAAACCAAACAACATAGCAAACACACCACAGCTTCTCTAAGCAGAAAACAAAGAAGGGAAACAAAAGCTGAAAGGATCCAAACCTACTCCTTGTTCCTACCTGCAAAGTGCCTGAAGCCAGCTTGGCTAGATGCAGGAGAATGGCAGCGTTTAATGTGAATAAGGGGCACAAGATGCAAGGTGACCTGTACGTTGGGATGCTATAACATTACTTTACTGCTCACTCACACCCACCCCAGTTCTGCCGCCAGCAGCCTGCTCTCCAGTGCAGCGTTATCTACAGAAAACCCAGCGAGCCACCGACACGAGGAAGCCTGAGGTTCCCGCACACAGAGAGTTAAACATTGAGTTCTGTCATTCTGTACTGTAAATAGTCCCACTGCCAGTGATTTGGAGTGATTTTTCTCATTACAAAGGATACAGTAAATCAATTCTGAGAACTCCCCTTGGATACCAAGGAGGCACGAACCTGGCCCGTGCAGAAGACGACTGCATACCAACTAGCAAAGTACTCACAGGCTGATCCAAATGCCCTTTGCGAGAAGTAGTCCCAAAAAAATACTAGTTCTGCCTACGCTATAGCCCTGGCCCAGAACCTTGAAAATAAATCAATGCGGATATAAAAGCAGTTTGAGGCAAAGAGTTTTGATCTTTTGCCCCCCAAAACAGCTGGGGAGAGGGGCCAGGAATAAGTCCTGACGTCAGCACAGAAACTTTCACCACAGTGGTACCTACATGCTCAATATGGGTCTTGTTTTAACAAGGCTGAAAGACAACACCCCCTGCAGAGCATTTTCAGTGTTTCTCCTACGAAACCCCCAAGTTGAAGTTCTGCAAGATGGAACAGATTGAGAATACAAGTGCCCAGAAGCGGTTTTCCACTTGACCTCCCAGCTAGCCCTTCCTCAGAGGGCTTCCGAGGACCCACCTCCGCGCCAGGTGCCCACGCGTGTAGCGCTGGATGACGACTGCAGCTTGTCTCAGCCTTTTGTACTTGACCCTCTGCAGCCAGCCCCGCACCGTCTTCTGAATCATGATTGTGGCAGCTCTGAACTTATCTGCTCGCAGTTTCTCCAGATATGCCACCTGGCCTGCACGGAAAAAGATCTTGGTACGTCCAAACTGGAACTTGTCTGGATCCTTTTCAAAAGCATAAAGGAAACTAAATTTAATTAAGGCAAACATTTTTATTTTCTTTCAGTCTATGTTGCTCAGCAGATACAGATTAAAAAACCCACTTTGAACCAAATTTATCAGCTCACATCTCTTATTAATTAGGTGATGAAGATATTGTTAAGACTCCAAGCTACTTGAGCTTCTATATACCCACTGGGGAAGGCAGCACTAGGATTCAGTCTTAAGTTCCATATATATTCAATTTTTTAATGTTTTTTGGTTGCTTGCTTGGAGTTTGGGGTGGGGGGTGTTTTGTTTTGTTGTTTTTGTTTTTTTTTTGTTTTTTTGGTTTTTTTTAAAGTTAAATAGAGCAATTCAACACCAGAGGACTTCAAGAAAAGATTTCTTTCTTGAAAAGATTAATGCTTACATCTGCGAAGTCGTACACGTGCTGCAAACGGCTCTGCAGCCAAGACAAACCCTTGGTGCATAAGGAGAACGGCTTTTGCAGACGAGAAGCCAATTGTGTAAATTCCTCAAAATCCCGCAAGGAAAACAAGGATCAAAAATTAAAAGCTGGCTAAGATGCTGTGCGCATTCTGTGCTGCTCAACAGCCAGACAACAGGAAGAAACCTTTGCGTGCACATTTGTGATTTCAAAATAACGCACATGAGTCTAAGTAGAAAGGTTTTGGTGACGAGAGGTGGCAAAGACTTCTTATTTGCTTAAGGGAAAAAAGACCCAAACTGTGCAACGTTTTTTCTACGTATTAGTGGCCAGTAAGTCTCCCACATGTCAAGATAGGGCAATTATTGCATTTTTCTCTCACTCATTTGTGCAAAGAGACATGTAATGATGGGGTGACAGAACTGACTTTGACTAAGGTTCACGATGTTGTACACAGTGTCCAAAGTTGGACCTTTAAAACGTGCTCCAGCTATCGTTAGCCAAAATACAGGAGGGGTTGGAGGGATGAGTTTTCTGGAGATGGCCACTTGTTTATGTACAACTGATAAACTCTGGATTTCACCGGCACTGAAGTGGTATGTTCAGCTTGACTGGAATCAAGAGATCCCATGTCACGCTTGCTCTCACTACCTCATTTTGGGAAAAGCTCCAGGCTGTCTAGACTGAATAAACACCTGCATGAGCAGCAGGTGAAGTAGGAGCAAGGAGAGCAATTCAGATCATATCAAAGCCACGAGCTTCCGTGCTATAAAAATAATTGCCAAAGATTTGGTCCCAGCTCACCTTAATGAGGTCTTCCAACAGGGTCTGACAGATCTGCTTCTTGTCGTTCTTAGAGAGGTCTCTCTTTTTCATAAGAACACGATACCTATTGAAAAAGTCGTGGTAGGACCATCTGAAAGCAAAGCATACACAGGATTAGTCTCCATGCCAGGCATTATTTCCTTAAAATAAAGCGTTTGGAGTCATAGATGAGTCACAACACAAAACTGTCATACCGAAGGATCTCTCACCACTACCCTCAGCCACCCAAAAGGAGCTAAGGTGACCCCAAACCTGACCCCCAGTCTCAGCCCTCCCCTGCCACTGAATGCCCGTATCAGTGAGTTTCAAGCCTGGAACTGGAAGGCCATGGATCACCTTGTTTTCATTCCTTCTGATGTGCTTCCCAAGCTGCTGTATTTTACCAGTCAAATGCAACAATGCTGTTCCCTTTGGAAAGGATATGCGAATTTTGAAGAAATCATGGATCTCCTGATTTGGCCAAGAAAAATTTAAAAACAGTATTGATAATATGATAGAGAATGAATCAAATAGAGACTCTTCGTTATCATACTTTTCCAAACTCTGTTGACTATGAGTTTGAATCAATTCATTCAACTAATCGCTCTGGTCTGCGGCTGAGACCCTTAAAACAAACAAAATCTTTGGACTCTGAAAAGACAAAGCAGCCACTTGGAAGATGCTTCACTGTCACCAGCAGTGAAGTTTCCAAACACGCGACGCTAATTGAAGGAATTAGAGCGCTGTATCTTACTGCTAGGAAATATCATCTCCTGCCGCCGCTGTTAGAGGTAGAGCCTGCAGACTGGATCCTGAAATTGGTTCAGCATCTGCCAAGTTTCAGCCTTCTCCAAATTAACACAGTGAGTTACGGACCCCTCAAAACCCGAGTTTTTAATTAAAACACTAGGCATTTCCAGCACTGTCAAGTAGGGCCATAGTTATCTCAAAAAAAATATGCATAACAAACATCAAAGGAAGATGGGAGAGAATTGCAGAGATTTTGATTTCTGCCCTCACTCAGTGAAACCATCTGCGAGCCTGATCCTCACCCACATGGGTGTTCCGGCAGCCAAGATGAGCAGCTATATGGAAACACCTCCTTCTCCACCCAGCAGCCCTAGGCATGCCTCCATTTTTGTGTAATTACACCCAATTCTTCCTATTTTTCCACCTCCAGAGATTAAGAGAGGGAGGAAGAAAGGCAAAATAAATAGCAAGAGAGTGATGCTTGTGACGGGTGCTCGGCCACTTTGCAGCGATGGAGCTGGGCGAGACATCACACCACCTGAGCACCTCCCAGTGTTCAAGACTGCCGTCTCTATAAAATACTTCACGGCATAGAACAGAATAGTTCAGTTGGAAGCGACCTATGACGATCATCTAGTCCAACTGCCGATATAATCTCTAATGAAACTTCTTGAAGGCTGGAAGCTGGGATATTTGGTAAGATGGGCGTACAAGAAATATAGTACATATTTCAAAATATGTGGCCAACACTTTTGCATCAGTCCAGAAAATGCAGCAGGGGAGGAAAGCCAGTTTGATTAAAAGCAATACTCCAATTAAAAGAGCACAGTAGAAGAAAATGTTTACAATAAGAATGAAGGGAGAAAAGGCAAGAAAAAACCCCGATTGCTAAGGATTGGGAAGAGCCATGCAATTCCTGCGCAGACACATTGCATCTAGGACACCTTTTAGCAAAGAATATGGAAATAGCAAAAACTAGAGAGAGTCCTCAACATTGATCCTGAAGCAAAAGGTAAGACAGAGGACTCCTGAAGACAGGAGCAAGAAGGAAATTGTGATGAGAGGATTTCCCATGCTCAGATTGCTCAAAGTAGTGGTGTAACAGCCAGATTTAGCGACGATTTCCACCTCTACCTACATGGGCTAGTCCTGGGGCCAAGACTACCCACCCTCAAATAACCAAAAGTACCGGATTATCACTAAAAAACCCAAGATATCTGCTATGGGGAGCTCTCTGTGGGGTAAGGTACAGCAAAACTGAACTCAAAGATTATGCAAGGCTTGTGTCGTGTTAAGGTTTAAACATAAACTTGCTTTCTCTTTGCTTTCCAAATGCTTTCATTTTAGTATTACATTGCCCATTTTGTACCCACACCTTAATGCTTTTGCTTTGTGCAAATACAACCCATTTTCATTTTAAGCATTGGCTTTACAGAGCTCCAAATCAAACCCGAGAGGAGAAGCCGAGCAGGCAGTGCCTGAGAAATGCAGCCAAGCACGTGATGCCGGAGACCTCCTGCCTGGCTCAGGTATAACTCAAGCCCAGGAGAGCTTGGGGAGGGGCGGAGAAAAGAAAAGGAAGGAGTATTCCCATTAACCTGCCAGAGTCAGTTTAGGGGCTGATATTATTAACTGCTGCTATTCGGAGGAAGAAATCCTCCTGCAGCTGTCACCCAGGCTCCTCTGGCAAAGAGCAGATGGCGCAGAGGCAACACGCGTCACCAGGGCAGGCGTCCAAACTCGGCACAAAGCAGCCAAATCCATCATCTTCCTGCACCACGAGAGACATGGAGATCCCACAGATCAAGAGGCAGATACCTGCAGAAATTCCTTTAAAAATAGATCATAAATCACTGTATAAAGGATATTTCTTCAGAGCCCCATTTTATGGGGTGGTAAAAAACAATTTTCCACCTGTTTCCATTTGAGCCCATCTTTAACACAGATAACTCGCTGTTTAGGATTAAGCCTCACACAAAACACTGGAAGCAGCAGGGAATACGCTCACTGATTGCTGTCACGGTGTTTTGCTGGGCTGGTGGCATCCGTAGTCCTTTATCTCACCTCTATCCACATCTCCCAGAGGTTCACAGCCACACGCTGCACCTCCACGGCACAACATCGCTTCACCCTTGCTGCAATGAAGCCGCTCTCGCCATCCTCGTTGATTTAACAGGAGATGACAGCCCCGAGATCACACCGCTTGTATTATTGTCCACAGAACAGCAAGACAAAAGCTCTGCCGTGCCGGGGCTCAGCTGGTCCATCAGGAGTTTCACCGGAATATTTTCAGTCCCAGTTCACAAGCAAAAGAAAGCTGCAGGGGTTCAGAGGTGCTGTTACAGGATCCCCCCCGCCCTGAGAAACGAACAATTAAAGCACTCAGGTTTAATGTAACACGCCTGGTTAAACCACTTCAGGTTCAAAGCTCTATAAAATTACCTTACAGCTATGTGCTTCGAGGGAAACAAACGTGATGCCCCGACCCTACAAGAGAGAGATCTCTGGCGCAAAAATACCAAAGCTCAATGCTTTGGCACACACACAGCTTTTTTTTTTTTTTTTTTTTTTTAAAA
>VZSZ01004586.1:32597-48997 GCA_013398815.1 Ibidorhyncha struthersii
GGGGGGGGGAACTCTGTGTTTATGTATTACCTTTGTTGGGAGTGGGGGGGGTGGGCAAACAGAACTGCTGGTAGCCAAAGTCATTGATAGGTTTTGTTTCCCTGAAGCGACTGTGAGACAGCTAAAGGCACATTATTAAAAAAATGATGTTCTATCCAAGGATGCCCATGATACATTTCAATTATCAATGTTTAACGTTTATAGAGTTCAGCAGCTGTGATTTCATACTGAACTGATACAAAGACGCTGCACCTGACAGTCTCTTCTAGCAACCAGAGGAAGCAGACAAATGCCAAAAATACTTAAACAATAAATTTCATACATAACAACTACAATAAGAGTATTTTGGAGAGATTGCAACGACAACGTTATTCAGAGCAGCTGCCTGGTGGGAGACCACTGCCGTCGTACCACTGACTGGAAATCACCAGAACCAGCAAGAAGAAAAACGTCGTTTTGACAAAATGCAAGTTAAAAACTTGTTTTAAAGAGTAATTTGTTATTAATGGAGATCTGCACCAATTCATTCTCTACTGACAATCTTTAAGTAGCCGGTTTCTACAAAGAAGATGAATGTTTTTTTAGTACAGAGATATTTTTCATGCTTTACCCACAGAAGCTGATGACAGATTTACTATCCACACATCTAAGACAGTCCATTCATCACAGTCATTTACGTACATCCTAACAAATACATTTCTTAACTGCTGCGTAACATTTCAAACCAAATGATACATTTTCAATTTACTTGAGATAGCTGCAGAGTGCAACGTACCATGGAAATGATAAAATAAAGCCGGGCATACCCAAAGTGGGGAGCATGAGGCTTCATCTTTCAGTGGGAATATATCACATCTTACATGGGTTAAAGAACACCAAGAACTGTTATGAAACTTACTATCTTTCTTAAAGGAACTAGGTAAAAACACCTTCGAATCCTCCAAACATTCAATGCTTCAACCCATAAAGTAACTGTGACGGAGAAGCGTGAAATAACAGCAGAAGGTGGCTTTATCCAGAGATCTCTGACCCAAAGCCACACCACTCTCAGAAGTTACTCTTGTGACAGTACAGTACGCTGGAAAATATTCAGATGTAAATACTACAGAATGAAAATAAACATCTTCTCCTGTTTCTGTAATAAAACTTGTCTTGAGATCAAACATTTTGAAAATTCCCTGTTGCTCCGAAGGTAAATTGCTTACACCCACGTGAAGCAAACCTCAGAGATCAAGTTTTCCATCATTATTTCAAGTGGTTTAAATTCATAGCCTTCACACAGCGTTTTGATTTAAATCAGTGACCCTCCTTTTTTGTTTTATCCTTAAATCAACCCTTATAGTCTGACTTGTCTCAAAATATAAGGAAATACAGAGGAACAATCAGCGCTCACTGTGATGAAAACCGAGACAGATCGCATGGATGTAAAAATGCAGGAAGAACCGAAACATCTATTACATTTCCCACAAAATAAGATGCTGTGGAAGCAGCTTTTGCCGAGCTGGCTTATAAAACCAGTTCAAATATACAGATTATCCACAGTCTTACAACGATGTTGCCCAACTCCCGCATCTGCATTTTCAAGACTGGAATTTTATGACCAAGAAGGGTGAAGAACTATCAGAACTCAAAGTGAGCTTCTCATTTCATAGAGTTGTTGCTGTATATTGTTATTTTCTAGAAATATTAAAATAAACAAAAAACTGCCCTTGAAACATCCCAAACGCTGAACTGGAGAAGGTCACTCTGAAAGGCTGAAATAGCTATTTGCAACCCCCCCCCCCCTTTTTTTTTTCTTTCTTCCCCAGAAGAAAAACAAAAGCTGACAAGTTGCAGTGATGGAAGAGTTCTGTATTCTTAGTGTCCTGGGAAAAAGATCTCATAACCAAAAGCACACAAGCAGAGCCAAAAGCATCCCTTTTGAGGTTTACAGGATGGAGTGGTCTTCGCACCGGTCAATTATTTGCCATAAATAGACCTTGGCGGGTCTCCAGGTGCTGCAGTGGTTTCCCCTCTCCTCAGTTACTAATTATACATTGATTTTAGTGCCATAGAGTTTAAACTGCAGAGTTAAGTGAACAGAGATGGAAAAATGGCTGCAAGTCGTTAGGAAAATTGTGAGAGGTGAGGAACAGGGTATCCCTGCAGCTATGCTAAGAGCAGTAGCAAAACCCACAGACAAGCTTCAAGTCAGAGCTCCCGAAACCTCCCCTGGGACCCACAACTGCAGAGTCAGGAGCCCCCCCCCTGCATGGGGAGCACGACCGCTTGCTTCAGGAGCATGAAAACTGCCTTTCTGTGACCTTTTCCAAACGAAACCACAGCCGTTTCACTGCTTTAGGGCTTTCACTTCAAGAGGGGAGACAGACAGATTTGACCTTGCAGCTACTTTAACAGAGAAGACAATAAAAGACCCGATGAGTGGGCTGGTTTTTAATTTCCCACCATGCCTCAGAGATCACATAATATCGGAGCAACTTTTTATGAGTTACTTCCACAAATGCCTTGAAGACTTCAGAGATGGGAGCCAAAGGCGGTGCTGGGTCTTCTAACAAGGCTGAACCCCCCCAAGAGGAGAAACCAAAACTCCATTCACCTCTCTGCCACCGTCCCACACTGGCAGAGGAGAGAGACAAGAAGAAAAGTTTCATGGAAACCAGTTTTTCTTGGGGTTTTGTTTTGGTTTTTTTTTCTTCCTTCTTAAGGAGTTGAGCTCAGCCAGCCAGGGAGATCCCCATCGCCAGTTTTTACCTGTCCGTGGAGGTCACCGGCCAACAAAGGTTTTACATGGGCTAAGTGCAACAGAGCCACCTCATGTCAACACATGGAAGCTGTCATCAATTGTCAGGGGCTCTTTGAAGCTTTGCAGGAGATGAGAGTAACTGGTAAGGCAGCGCACTCCTCCCCAAAAACCAGGACGAGGAGCTTCTCATGGCGTTCAGCATCACGCTTAGCTGACTCTTTACTGAGCGTATTTATAACTCCTTTGTTCCATATGAAAAGGCTGATGGCTATGCTGACATTAACACAAAGCTACTTGGCACCAAAGCGCAATAGATGCATTTTTAGAATTATTTGCCCTTGTCATCTTCAGGGCTTATTTATAGTTTGTGTTTTCTGATTTATTAGGCCCTAAAAACCTCTTTGGAATTTTGTGTCACAATCAGCAAGAGCCGCACCACCCATAACCTTTCCTTTGTAAGTTGCAAGAGTTTGAAGCCTAGTATGCTCTGGATGTGCGGGGTGAAAGTCTGCAATAATAATTTACAACCCTTATTTTCTTTCTCTGTAAGTAGAATCAAAAAATTTTTGGCTGAAATGACTACTGCAGCAGGTGTCTGAAGCCAGAAAAAAAAAAAAAAAACAAAAGCAAGCAAACAGGGAAGGAGTCCTCCAGGGCAACGCTTGCTTCCAGGCAAGATGGGTGCTGAGGATATAAAGCTGGTATTTTGCTACTTGCTGTCCACCTCGATCAAAGCTGGATTCCTTTACCTGTCACACAGCAGCATTTTCAGAGATTTCACCACAGCACATTACTTCTCAGGACCAAACTGAAAACACCAGCTGAAACGCTGGACACGACACAACACACCCTCCAGCAGCCCCACTTTGCAGCTTATCACTTGATAATGAATCTCCTAGATTTGAGGAACCCAGGAGCTTAATGGAGGGGTTTGCAAAATGAAAAAGATATAAAAAGGGAAAAAAAAAATCTATCCTGGATGTAAACCAAACTAAATAAACCCTGTTTGTTCTGAAAACATTAGTGTTTTCTTCTCCCTCCCTTGCCCCAGAGAATCATAGAATTGTCTAGGTTGGAAGGGACCTTAAAGATCATCAGATCCAATCATTAACCTAACACCACCAAAACCACCACTAAACCGTGTCCCTCAGCACCACATCTACCCGTCTTTTAAATACCTCCAGGGATGGTGACTCCACCACCTCCCTGGACAGCCTGTTCCAGGGCTTGACAACCCTTTTGGTGAAGAAATTTTTCCCAATATCCATCCTAAACCTCCCCTGGTGCAACTTGAGGCCGTTTCCTCTTGTCCTATCGCCTGTTACTTGGGAGAAGAGACCGACCCCCACCTCATTACAACTACCTTTCAGGGAGCTGTAGAGAGTCTCCCCTCAGCCTCCTCTTCTCCAAGCTGAACACCCTCAGTTCCCTCAGCCGTTCCTCATCAGACTTGTGCTCCAGACCCCTCACCAGCTTTGTTGCCCTTCTCTGGACACGCTCCAGCGCCTCAATGTCTTTCTTGTCGCGAGGGGCCCAAAACTGAGCACAGCACTCAAAGTGGGGCCTCACCAGTGCCGAATACAGGGGGACGATCACTGCCTTAGTCCCGCTGGCCACACTATTCCCAATACGGGCCAGGATGCCGCTGGCCTTCTTGGCTACCTGGGCACACTGCCGGCTCATATTCAGCCGGCTGTCCACCAACACCCCCAAGGTCCTTCTCCACCAGACACTTTTCCAGTCGTTCTTCCCCCAGCCTGTAGCGCTGCATGGGGTTGTTGAACTTGCGGAGCAAAGCACACCAGCTAGGACAACGTCATGCCAAATTCCCAGCACGGTACCTGGATGGGAAGCCAGCTGCACTGATGCGGATGGTCTCCAGCACTCCACAAGCTCTCAGCTGCTGCACCGCTCTCTTCGGATCAAATCTGCAATTATATTTAAGATAGAGATTAACACAGGGAGGAGGAACCCACATCATCAACCCACCTGATAGCGACTCTTTTGGGGACAGGAATTAGCTTCCGATTTGTGGAAAAAAGCTCTGCTCTCCTCTTTAGTATAGCAGCTGAAGAAACCCATACATCCACGGATAGCTTTTGTCCGTAGCCATTCCCTTGCAAACCTCATCGTAACTAAATCCCACACCTTGCTTTGGGAACAGGCTGCACAGATGTCTCACGTTTTCTCTCCGTGTCACAAGACATTGTGCTTTTCACCTGTAAAGGACCTCACCATTGCCCTCTCATCAATGCCAAGCAGTACTCTAGGGACAAGATGACAATCTGCTGCAATTAGTCTCCACAGCGATAAGCTGCCCGACTACGTAAAGCAACACAATTATGATACAGAAGGGAATGGGCCACCCCACCACAAGCTGCCTGATGGACCAGACAGTAGTACTTTTGCAGCTATTCAGGGCAATAACATATTTCCAGAAAGAAACCCAATTCAACAGCAAAATAGATCCGATATATTAAATTCCACACCAAAACTGAGTAATTAACAGGTTCCACGGGTTTGCAGACCATTACGTTTACCAAGAACAGTGGTGCTCATGTTCCAAAGAGCTTCGGTAGGTGTCAGGTGGAAATTCAAGGTATTTCTGCTCTCAGCTGTCTGCCCTCCTCTTTTTAGCTAGCATTATCCCTTACCACTGGCATCTCATTTCCATCAGTAATTTGCGCCAAAAAACTTGGTGCCAACTTCCAGTTGGACACTTGGGCTGTGCTCTCTCTGGTTCCTGGCACGAAACTACTTTCAGATAGGTCTATCTTTGCACAGAGCACAGGTACCAGCATCCCCCATCGCTACTCCCTCCTTCCACCCCTGACACCGAACGCACAAAGAGGTCCCGGGTTTCCATCTCAAGACACTGGACCTTGGAACAGATCGCTGGATCAAGCTTGGACTCCTAAGATGTAGATGTACACAGCTGTGTTAGGTTTCCAGAACTAGGGTGAGGAACAAAAGCTCCTCAGGTACTTGCTTGTCCCTTCCTGAAAGCCCAAGGTATTTACACCCGCACGTCAAGATCGCATGAATAATTCTGCTTGGCCTCCGCTGTGCAAAAGCAGCATGAGAAATAGGCCCCTGCTACTTTGTGCATTTTTAAATTCCCCAAACCTGTTAAGTGTACAGCAAGTTATTCACTACAACACCATGCAGGGTGGAAAAAAATCAGTCTTGGCTGTCACTTGCTTTAAGGAAGAATCCACAAGGGTACAATTTCCATAACAATAAATGGGACTGGTAGACGGATGGGGAAGCTTCAGTCCTGGAAGATCCCAGGGCAACCTACGTTGTACACGAGGGGAACTTTCTGCAACGCGGCCAAGCCCTGCTCAGTGGAGCTGAAATGCAGTAACCAGAGCGGCTGCAGTCATTTATCAGTCAGGACCCTCTCTAGCAACAACTCCAGCTGCAGGCTGAGGCTGAAATAAAGAGCTTCAAAGTGGGACACCACAGATTATTATGAACTTCTTTTCCTTGCCGTGGCAGGCAGAAGCACCCAGCAGGTTTCTTTTGGCCTGGAAATCCAAGTAAGAGATCACAAACCCTGCCTGAAAGAGAATTTGGAAGGAAAATTGACAGAGGTACAAGCTGAAGTCAGGCACTCCCCTCGCACTTCTCTCTTTGAAGTCTTCTCCATGAGGGATCAACCTTAGATGCAGCCTGATGCTGCAAATATCACTGTGTGGTACCAGCGTTTCCTCCAGGCTGGAAGTCTGACACCCCTCACCTCCCTAAGAAACAAATCTTACGTTTGCACCAAGACGTGAAGTAGGAATGAGAGCAACGCAGGGTGCAAGGGACCTTAGGGAGGTTTCTAGTCCAACCCCCTATGCTCAAAAGCCACGGCAGCTACAGGGGCAGACCAGGTTGGTCAGGGCTTTATCCAGTCAAGGGCCGAAAACTTTGAAAGATGGAGGTTGTACTGGGCAGCTTGCTCCACTGACAGACTGTCCTCATGGAGGAAAAAAAAAAAAAAAAAAAANNAAAGTTCCTTTATCTTCAGCCTGAACCTCTCACTGAAATTTGTGGCCACTGATTCCTGTCCTCCCACCACACACCGCTGCGAAAAGCCTGGCTTTGTCCTCTTGGTAACCCTCTGTAAGTACCGGAAAGCTGCTATTAGGTCCCTTCTCCAGGCTAAACAATCTCTTTTTAATAAAAATGTTATGTTCTTGTGAGCTGAAACATGTCATGTTTTAGGAAGAGAAAAAGGTCCGTGTTTTTTCACTGAAAAATGAACATAACACCGAGTGTTCTGCGTGCTACAAGATACCACTTCAACGCTAACCCAGAGGGGTGCCATTGATGTTTCATTTCACTGATGCCTCCTGGCACTGTGTATTTTTCAGGACAAGTGCCTCTGAAATGCGGACTCCTTTCCTGCCATCCCAGTATTCTCCAGACCTGAGTTTTATATATAAGCAAAAAGACTATTTGAGCAACGCCAAGGATAAAAATTCCTCAAGCTGGTGGCAGCAAGATCAACACTGACCAAGATTCCCACATCACAGTTTCAATTGAACAATCCATGATGGGTGAGGCGGGAGATTATCTCTTGCAGAAGAACTCCCAGTACAAGACACCTGAACCAGTGCTTTCTGGCTTGGAGATGGGGATGCAACACCACTGCCTCAACCCAAGGCACCCTCCTGTTGTTTCCAGCCTATGGTGTGACTCCTGCAAACACAGAATGGTTTAGATTGGAAGGGCCCTTGTAAAAAAGTCCCTCTCCAGCCTTCTTGTAGGCACCCTTCAGATACTAGAAAGCTGCTCTAAGGTCTCCCCGGAGCCTTCTCTTCTCCAGGTTGAAGAACCCCAACTCTCCCATCCTGTCCTCATAGGAGAGGGGCTCCAGCCCTCTGATCGTCTTCGTGGCCTCCTCTGGACCTGCTCCAACAGGTCCGTGTCCTTCTGATGTTGAGGACTCCAGACTGCTGCTGACTACAGGCAGGTAACAGCACACTGCTCCTCCAGAACCATTCTTCTGTCTATTTTGGTTTGCCCTTTGTTCTCAAAATCCTGAGCTTTGACAACTCTGACATTTGCCAGATGGGGAACACGGCACCGGACCGAGACGTCACTCAAACTGAGCAGACACAAGCAGAATTATCCTCCTGGTTATGCTACACATAACATCTCAGAAGTAGAACTGAGTTCATTTAGATAATTAGTGCACTTTGACAACCAGAAGCTTGCATGTTTATAAAACAATATTAACTGTTATCCTGAGCATCACGTGAAAAACTGAATTGCAACGTTAAAGGCAAAGAAGTGAAGAGGGATGGGCTGAAAGTAGAGCCGAATAGGGACATTGAGTCTTGGAAACACCCTTTAGAAAGGTGAAGCCATTTCACCATGCAGAGCATCTACCACGCTTCTGCTACAGAAAGTTAGAAAATACTTTTGCACTTTATCTAAAGAAAGCAATCAAACAAAAAGTGTAATCCTGAATTTCATTTCAATGGACCACCTCTGCAACAGGCAACAAGAGACTGGAGTCCTGAGCATCTCCGGTACCTACAAACTGGTGCATGAAACAGATACAACCGACCACAACAACTGCTGTCCCAGCACAGACAGCCAACATTGTCTTCTCCAGAGCTGTTAAATAATCATCTAATGAATCAGTCAAATACAAGCCAGTTCCTGAACGTCTTCTAACCATTAACACCCTTCACTTTGCTATTTGCAGGGGAAGAAGAGTCAGGTCAGGGAAGCTTCCTGGTGGATCCACCTCCACCAGTTTGTCACGACCAAGGGTGAACCTGTTTACAGATGCTTCATCCTCCCTTGCAGGATGCTGCTGAAGCCATCTCTGTGCTCCGAGGCGGCACTGTGCTCACCAGGAGCACTCAGACTGCATTGGATCAGCTGGAGGGCAATGCCTCCCTGCTTACTGGTTACAATTATAATCCTGCTTTCTTAAATGTCACCACCTGCAGTTTATGCCTGGGCCTTTAGAAGACAACACAACAAGATCTATGAGGTCCCTGTATATTAATGGCCAAGCTTTTTTGGAGTTCCAGGGAACAAAACTGGGCACAAATACATTATCTAAGAGGTCAAACAAGGCTAACAGCTATTTGCTCGCAACGTTCACAGCCTGCGATACACCTCTGAACTACAGAGGAATATCAAGACTGGCTTTTTGCTTCAGCTGTTCACTCACCTGGAAACTTGCCTGAAGTAGATAAAAGTCACGTCTTTACTTTTTCCACATTTATTTTGGAAGCACCAAGACATTTTTCTTAATTTTACAAGCACACTACTTATCTTCACTTTTTCAATCCTTTCTCTGCTACTTTTCACTGTTTAGTACTGTAACTATTTAAATCAAAGCGATTCCAAGATGAAATTGTACAGAGACGCTATTACGGCAAAGCAAGGATGCTCAGCATTATTAGCAGAGTATATCTACAAATTACTAGGACCTGCATTAGTCTTTATTTCAGGGGCACAAAATCCCCATAGTAAAACCCAAGAGAGGTGATTCCAGGAAACTACAGGGACCTTCCAGTTACGGGAAACAGCATCACAAGAGGGGCAATCTCTTTAACTAGAGGAAAAGTCCAAAGCATACTCTATGGCTGTAATCCTGAACACATTTGCTCATCTTGGGTCTTTTTAGTCTGGAGAAGAGAAGACTGAGGGGGGATCTTATCAATGCTTATCAATACTTCAAGGGAGGGTGCCAGGGGGATGGGACCAGTCTTTCTTCAGTGGTGCCCAGTGACAGGACAAGAGGTAACGGGCACAAACTTGGCCATAGGAAGTTCCATCTAAACCTGAGAAGAGACCTCTTTCCTTTGAGGGTGGCAGAGCACTGGCACAGGCTGCCCAGAGAGGTGGGGGAGTCTCCCACTCCGGAGACATTCCAAACCCGCCTGCACGCCGTCCTGTGCAACCTGCTGGAGGTGACCCTGCTCTGGCAGGGGGGTTGGACTGGATGAGCTCCAGAGGGCCCTTCCAACTCTGACCATTCTGTGATTTGAAAGCCCACTTACTTAAAGGGGAGCTTCTCGTCGTTCGGCTTGATGCAGCGCACGTAGTGTGGGGTGGTGGCATTCAGAGTCTCCATGAGCAAATGCAGCGAGTTGCGGAACTGAAAGACAAAACCACTAATTTTGAGGATGGATGAAGGTGCTGTACCATGCAACCCAAGTCGGCAGGCTTTGCAAGAAACCACCTGCGCTGTCAGCCTCTAGATGTGACACAGCATGAACCTCCCCATCAACCCAACACATGCAATAGCAACTCAAAGACAACACTGGTGGGTTCAGGGCTCCCAGCTCAGTGATGTACAAAAGCAGCAAGTGTTTGCTCAGCGCTTTACCCAGCTGAGGTCTGAAAGTCTCCAAGGGGACAGCGCCACCTCTCTGGGCCCCTATTGCACTGTTTGACTGCCCACACATGGGGAAAAAAAAAAATGTTCTTTTTCTCAAGTTGTTTCAATTTATGAGCACCGTAGTACATCGGCATATGGTCTAGAGAATGCTAGAGCAGCCTCCGCCCTCCTTAGACCATGCATCACCTCTTTGTAGTCAAGACTACTCAAGCCTCCTCTTCCAGAGATGCTGCTAGAAGGTATCCAAAATGCAACAGCCAAACGGTTCCCATCAACAAGGGACACAGGAAGGTCTCCTCACTTCTCCCCCCTGGCCCCACAATGGCTTTTTATTTATCTCTGCTTCAGACTGAAGAAACAAGATTTCAACTGTAAAAATGTATCTGGATTCTCCTGCCCCATATTCCCTGCTGTCGACTGGCCCGCTCATATCATACGTTACCTGGTGGCCCACTGTTTTCTTGTGCTCCTTATTGGCAGCTTTGATCACTGGTCTGGCAGAACGGACGCTGATTTTGGATGTTCCCTTTCCCATGGCAGTGGTGGGTGCAGCATCCTTCTCATCTTGGAATAAATCTGCTACCATTTGATACTAAAACGAAAGACAATGCCTGAGCACCTCTGGTCCTGCTCTTTGCTGAATGAACCCACCCAAGTCACATTGCTCCAGTCACTTTTTACCCATCTGAAACCAGGAAGGGGAAAAAGGGCAATAAACTGAAAGCAAGAAGCGTTACCCACATAAACCACATCAGCAGAAGCATTGGTCATTCTGTTTTGTAGTTCATCAAACCTTGAAATGTGCACATTAAATCAAACAAGCGAAAAAAAGAGGATGGCTAACTGAAAGGCTGCATCACTGATGTGTTTTCCAAGGCACAAAACCTCCTGAACGTGAAGTGACTCTTAGCTCCCAGGCTTCATTTTGAGCTAATCATTCAGCCCTGATGGGAGTAAGGATGGTGCCCTCACAGTGTGTCCCCCAGGAATGGGGTCTCCACATGAGGACAGGACAGGCTGCTCCCACCCTGGCCGCAGAGGCACCCTTGCTTTCCCAAACAATTAAGAAACACCAGTGCTTCCTCATTAATTACCTGTATTTCAGCATGAACAAGCAAGGCAACAGCAGGACTGCCATTCTGCAGCCCTGAAAGCACCGCATTTAGCTCCTCAGAGCCCTGAAGTCTGGGGTTTCTGGCAAGCCAGCAGCAACATTTCCGCTTCATAAATGGGAGAACAGGTGAGCTGGCAAATGCAGTTAACGCCATTTTCTTTAAGGGGCAGGATTTTCGAATTTGCATTAGGCTGGGGAACTTGAATACTAAGTAAGTCACAATAAATCTGGTCTGTTTAGCAGGGCTGTTAAATTTTCACATCTCGACTCCAGCTGTGCACCTACACAGGTTCCCGCTACAGCTGCGCTTACATTCAAATAGTAAATTCTTAAATGTAAGAAAAACCACCGTCACCAGGTGGCATTTCATTTATCACCAAGCTGAGCTGGGCTCCAGCCCGGTGACACTGCCGAAGCACCCATCATGCCACCCTGGCACCATGCAAACCACCAGTAACACCTGCTCCGGAGCATCCATGGGAGAGGGCACCAGCATCACGCTTCCCTTGCCGGTGGCACACCATGCCCAACATACCCACGTGAAAACACCGACATGAGGCAGTAGTGTACTGCACGGTGCTCCTCCCTCCAATCCCAGGCTCCTCTGAAAGCTGAGCTCGGGTGTATTTCCAATCAGATCCCACGAAGAGTGCAGGGGTTTACCGCTTTACAGACACTGACGGACAGCCCCGTGCCGTAAAGGGCTGCCTGGCTCTCTGCCACATCCCTGGACTGAGACAGGAATATTTCCAGCCCCGGTCCCGCAGGCTGTTCGCACCACTTGCCAGCACGACAGCCTAAATACCACCGTGGAAAAGAAACTGTGTGCATTACATTAGCAAATTGCTTGTAGGCTCCAAGACAGCGCCCGCTAAGGATCTGCTTCATACTCACAGCTTTAATTTTTATCTCCACAGCTCACTCAACTCCTACCAGAATAAAGGCTCACACCTCCTTTGCCTAACCCTCTATCCCAAAAAAAGACATCCTGACAGCTGTTGTGCTTTGATGGCATGTCCCTGTCTTGGGTGCTTTGACTCCTGCAAACACACTGGGATGGTTGGGTGGCACGTGGTTGATACTGGAAGAAATCTAACACAGGATCCACTTTACTATCTCACGCCTGACAATGCGGTGAAACTCCCGGCTGTCATTTCAGGTTCCAAAATACCTTCTCAGCGCGTAGCTGGGAGAGCCAGACACCTCCATCCACTTGCTGTTAATAAAAGGATTGCTTGCCCTGCACAAATGCCCAACAGGAATCTCAGAGGTGAGCTTTCAGCTTGCTTAAAGCAAAACTGGTGTAACTGGAACCATCCAGCAGCCCAGGATCTAGTCCATGGATGCTGGGGGATAAGCGAGAAGAATGGATCCCTCCTTCCCAACTGGCAGAATCCAAAACGCTGGTACATAATTCATAATTACAGAGGACTGGCACGTAATATCTTACCAGCATGCTGGTATGCTTTCAGTCAGTATTCAAATCGGTTTCCTTAATTCAAAGAACACCAACTCTCAACTGTTTTAGCTGACCAACACTAACAAAACTAATTAGCTGCTTTATAAAGTCTCTTTCACCATCTTGTTGATGGCAGTAATTGCATTCTAATTAGGAGAACGCAATTTTGCCTGGGTGGGAGCGCTTCATCAGCGATGCACTTGCTGACGGAGAGGTGTTCAAGTCCTTGCTGTGTTAAATTGAGTGTTTCCCCTTGCCCTGCGTACCGCCTTAGTGGGAATATAAAGAAGAACACAGCAAACACGGTTGCTCTTTACAGCAAAAGAAAAAAAGTATTTGTTTATACCCGTAGAGGGCACATGGCAGGCGAGAAACAAAACAAAACAAAAAATAATCAGGAAAACTGAATCTGCAGGCCAACAGTATAGCAAAAGTAAGATCAGAAGGTGAGGTTTTGGAGGATTTGCAGGAGGAGGGTGAGGATGCTCCTGCCGAGGGAAGCACTGCTCTTCCGCCCACGACAGCACAGCATTGGCATGGGCTGACAATGGCTCCCACATCGTCAAAAAAGTGGCTCAAAGCAGAAGTTCATCAAAGTATCACCCAAAGCTTTGCGGAGCTAAGCGCATTTAAGCTGGATCACAAATACAGATTTTGGGGTCACCTACAGAGCCACCACCGTGAATTAACACGGTCCTAACGCCTGATCCCAAGGAGCGTTAGGTTAGTTTGCAGGCCAAGTAAGCTCAGATCTTTGGTCCTGAGGCACACACGTTAACGGCTTAAAAAACTCCATGATCTAAGGTCAAGCAAGCCAGTTGCAAGGAGCAGGGTTTGGGGTTTTTTTTGCTATTAAACCCCAGCCCAGCCCACTCTGATACTGTGTTATGGTCCTTATATAGACAGAGAGAGAGAGAAGAGGAAGCGATGCTGTTAATAAACCCATTCCAGCATTTTTTTTTAAATTTCTTTTTTTAAGGAACGAGTTGCAGGTGAAACCGTCCCCACCACTCTACAACGCTCCAGTGAGTTACAGCTCTCCTCCACACCTACAGGGAGAAGTCAAACAGAAATCCCTATCAGACACCTCCAGTTCTGCAGCACTGCCTCCAACAGCAAGTTCAGCACTGGCTAAATAATTCATCACACAGCATCAATTATTCCTGCAGGTTACCTGGCATTTCTAATAAGCTCTAATCATGCCCAGTTTTTACCCTGGGAAAGCTGTGTGTTTCCCAACACACAGAAATCTTGACTTAGGCATTATTAAAGCCCAGCTTCACAGTTATTAGACTCGCAACTGCCCCCACGGGTGACAAGATTCCCATCTTGCCATCTTCGTATGAATTCATTGCTGAGATGCAGGGCAAGCCACTGTCAACGTTCATTTAATTTCACATTCTCATATCTTACTTTGGCAAGAACCAAGTCTTGCTTAAAATGCTCCTAAAACCAATACTTCCTCTATGTTCCCTCATCATGCTCCTTATTTGGGGTGGGATTTGGACGGTCACACCTGTAAATCCAAGGAAGGGTGGCACAAAGAGGAGAACACTTGATATGAGATACATTTGCTTGCAACACATGGGGGGGATTCAAAATTTCTAACGCAAAAAAATAAATGTAAGTTAACAAGCTGGTCTGTGCTGGGGGAGGCTTTGAAATGGTTTTTAGAAAAGCCGATATATTCCTTCCCTACACCACATACAAGGTGCGGTGGAAACAATGAGTCTGGCAGTCTGGATTTTGGCTGCTGGATGGTGTGTTGGACCTTGAAGGACTGGATTTTCATACTAACTTCTTTGTAAGAGAGCTGTCCCTGGAAGGTTTAAGGTCCTTTGAAGTATCAACTCGCTAATTGACAAGGAAAAACTCAAGGTTGCAAAGGGAATTTTTGGTCTGGTTTTAAACAACAAGAATTTGAAGAGCCCTAGAAGTCTGCATCATTGTCACTTTTAACCCAAGCCACCCAAGTGCAGATGCATGCTCACGGAGAAGAAAAGTCAGCGTAAAACCATCTCAGTTCACAAATGCAAGTGGGAAGTCTCCAGCTTGAAGCCCACTTGCCAAGAACTCGTTTACTACAGGCACGACCCACATGAAAGCCCGCAGAGCCTCACACCTACTGCTCTTCTTCTTTTCTTCCGAAAGCCCTCTGAGTTCAGAGCCCTCGGGACTAACGCAGACTTTAAACCCCAGGTGCCAAAATGGTCTTTACCAGAAAACTTGGTATTCAAGCTCAGTCAATAAGACTCTACCAGCACTTGATGCAATGAGGTTCTGACAAGTCGTTTGTACAATACTTGGAGAGGAAAGGTACACGGCACAAAATCTTGTGATACAGGAGTGACAGCAAGCGTGATCGTCAGCATGCGTTAATTTGTTAATGTCACATATTGGTAGCAGTGTAAAATAGCTCTAGTGCAGCTGGAATGCCTCAAAGTTTGCGTGAGATTTCCAGCACTGTATATCAATCCCATTTCTTGCATACTAATTAATAAAGTCATTAGAAGTTGCAGGGCCAAGTATGATAGACTACAGCTAAGGGGAAGAGTCATTTTTGTACAGAAGGGTGGTAGGGTCAGCAGTGCGGCCCACAATATACAAACAATACTGCCAACTGTGGTTTTTAACCCCAGGATCGCCTGTGGGTCCAAATGCTCTTGAGAACACCTTCGGTGCCAGGTGATGGGTGGGGAGCTCAGAGCAACAGTTAAGCAGGATTTACACTGCCCCATAACTGACTGTTCCTGATTTTTGCTCTCAGTGACCAAAAGAAAAAAATCAAGAAGAGGATCAGCAGGTTTGGAAAGGATTTTTCTGATGCACCTCAACGGGACACCGACATCAGGGTGGAGGAGAGCAGAGGACAACGCACATCCACATCTGGGTGCAACCACAGCCCCCAGCAGCCTCGTCCCTCCTCTTCCCCCTTATTCCCTCCTCTTCCCCCTTATTCCCTCCTCTTCCCCCTTATTCCCTCCTCCACATCCCATCCATTTCCCTTTCTTACTGCTGTTCATGTAGGTGCCTCCACCCACTTTTGCACGCACAATCTGCTTGCGGAACGCAAGCATGAAGCTCACACTTTGGAAAGCACCGGCGCTGATTATCTCTCAACTCGCTACTTTTACCTTGCTGGCTTTCAAGATGTTGATCTGTTCCTCATACACCGTGTCCCTGTTCTTCTCCAGAAATCCCTCGCTTTGGTATTCCACCTAGCAGGAGACAAAGGAAGAAGCCCAGAGGGTAAAGTCCAACCGCAGAGGGACAAGGTGCTGTGTCCCACCACACCCCTACTGTTGGAGCTCATCTGAAAAACCTGAGAGGGAGAAGGGGGGGGAACAACTGGAATTTAAAGGTCACTTTTTATCAAAGAAAGTGAATCTGAACGAAAGCAAAATCCTTAAGACAAATCTACGGTGTTTCTTAGTCATTAAATTGCTCCGTATGGGACCCAACAGCACCTCCATGGAAACCACGGGTAAAAATGCAAGGATCACCAATCCCTCTACATGCTCTTTTGTTCACTCCTGAACTCACTGTGAGCTAATCAATAAACCTCAAAAGATGCCCTGGCTGTGCCTCTTGTAGGTCTCTTGTTTTTGAAATTGCAGAGGGTTGGGATGCAAAGGAAGAATTTAGAGAGGACAGAAGAAAATTCTATTCCATTTTTTTTTTTTACATTTGAAGTTGGCTGAAATAACTGATCACACAAAAAAAA
>VZSZ01004586.1:49023-107957 GCA_013398815.1 Ibidorhyncha struthersii
AAAGGAAAACTTGCAGTTTTTTGAGACCCTAGAGCACCAGACACTGGGACTTAAGAGGCTCACAGTTGGCATCTTCTCCCTCATAAGGGCGGGACCAGCACAGGGTCACCTCTCACGTGTGCTCCTCCCCACTGTGCCTTGCTGACACTCGCAGCTCCTGTTCTTCAAAAATAATTCCCTTTCCCAATACATTTTCAGTCAAGCTGCCCTTACACGAAATCATTTCACCGCAGCTTTGAGAAAGAGGATTTTTCTCTACTCGCAAAAGCACAACTATTTAAAGCTCGGTGCAGTAGTTTGGAGGCTGAAGTCCTCCAAGCTGATCTAGATCTGAGCACCCAACCGAGATCACTGCCAAACAGACATCCCTATCATCAAAAAGCAGCTCACCGGTGCAATAAACTGATTTTCCTTCACGCGGTTCTTTCCCCCCCCCTCCACACATTTCGCATTTCTGCGTTCAAGTCCCAGCGCACGTGACGGGCACCCGAATACCTTATCGGCAAAGTGCAGGACAATGAAGGAGGTGTTGGACATGCGGGGCTTCTGGAAGTGCTGGCTGCTGGCATGCCGGTCGTACAGCTTCTGCGCCCAGTTCTGGTCGGTGCCTTTAGGGACCTGGATGGGAAGAAAGTGGAAATTGATAGGACCAGTCTTTTTCCAGTGGTGCCCAGTGATAGGACAAGAGGTAACGGGCACAAACTTGACCATAGGAAGTTCCATCTAAGCATGAGGAGGGACTTCTTTCCTTTGAGGGTGGCAGAGCACTGGCACAGGCTGCCCAGAGAGGTGGTGGAGTCTCCCACTCCGGAGATATTCCAAACCCACCTGGGCGCCGTCCTGTGCAACTGCTGGAGGTGACCCTGCTCTGGCAGGGGGTTGGAGTGGGTGATCTCTAGAGGGCCCCTCCAACCCTGACCATTTTGTGATTCTGTGAAAATGAACTGAGAAGTCATGGTCAGGCATGCAAAGGGAGTGCGGGAAGATTTTGGAGGAACCCTCCTTGTGGGTTTCCTGTACTCCACATGGGCTACAGGAATATTTGAGAAACAGTGTCCATCCCCCAGCTCTAGGAGCATGTGTGATTTTATTTTCATGTATACTCTTGACAACACCCTAAAATTTAATTTCCAGTGGAAAAAAAAAAACAAAACAAATACTCATTTTGCTCCAACAGCCAGAACAGCTCTTGCAGGAAAAAAAAAAAATTAAAGAGGTATTTTTGCACTTAAGTTACATTAATTGCTCAGGCACCAACATTACTCTTTTAATGCAGTTTTTGGCAACCAAACAGTTTACAGACTGCCATGTGAGGCAACAAGCAAGAGGTTTTGTTTTACTTAATTTAAAATAAACAGGATCATAAAATGATAACTTTAAAATATTAAAATAATAATAAAATTATAATTTTAAAGAAATCTCTGCCTTTCAGCGGGCTTGGGATGGGGTCACTTGGATCCCAAACACAGGATGCATTAACCCCAGTTGCACACTGGCTCGGGACTTCAGACCCACCTACCTGTCCTACCGCAGCCGAATGATTCTCATGTCCCCCTCCCACACATCCAAGCCCCGTGCCAGGAATCTTCTGGATGCCAAACCCTCCTTCCGCATCCCATTTAGATGGAAATCAAGGTGCAAGTCCTACGCGGACCCATCCTTGAAAGGATTTGGCCATGGTAGACCAACATATCAGGTGTTGCCCAAGACATTGCTTTGGTAGGATGGGGCAGAGAATGGAGAAATCCTGAACAACTGCAATGACCAAAAAACCCTCAGAGCCCTACTTGTGCAGCGAGGCAATGGGCTACTTCTCACAAATCAGCAGTTACAGGGAGGGTTTGAGCTTCCCTTCCTACCCAGCACCTGCAGTTTTTACTGATACATTGCCACAATGAGGACCAAAACAAAAAATATTTGGGTTTGGTTTATTATTTTGTAAGCACATAGAGCTGTACAGCAGCATAAAACAATATATTGTAACTTCCGATACTCTCACAATTACAATTCCTATAAAGACTTATTTTTTTAGGGTATGTTTAGGTCCCTCTCTGCTAACAAGCCAACCACCCCCCACCCCCTCAAGCTTTCTAAAGGACATAAGGGCATACCAGGAAAGCACTATGGCCGCAAATATCTGTTATTTTGTACTTTTCCAGCACAACAAGTTTACCACAAAGCAAAATTCTTGAAAACCAAAGGAAACAAGGAGCGAAGTTGTTACGCTTGAGGGCTGGGGACCGCAGCTGATGGGATCCGTTCCCATCCCTGCTGCCTGCCCTGGAGTGATGGGAAGGGGATGGGCTGGTGAACCCTCCGTCACTGCGACCAGCACAGCAATGGTTGCACATACATACACACACATCATTTTTAACAAAAAATAGCTGACGGGATTATTTAGGTTAGAAAAAGAAGAAGAGTCAGAAGAAAAGTGTTAGGCGATATTTAAAATTAGATGGGACAAAACCTATAAATCACAAAACAATTGTGCAGTGTCAGGGAAAGCTCTGGATCATCCATCAGGTCTTTACATAGACCTTTATAAGAAAAGTGACAGAGGAAATAGGGGCAAGCAAACAATAAGAAGGAAAACCTGAGACAGATGAGGACTATTTCTTCATGCTGCTCTGAAACGGCCTTTGATTTCACAGCAGTGTGCCAAAACACACCCGAAAGGTTCTGGACAGAGGGACGAGCAGCTCCTGCCCACCCCCGTTAACTGGAAGAAGTGGCTGAATTAAACGCGGCAGTCACTCGTGCAAGCCGTGCTACCTCACAAGTATTTAATTTTTTACAGTTTTAAGTGTAGCCAATTATGGATACACATAGAAATAATACAGATTATATACAAAAGGCATTTATTTATGCAATTATATACATATTTTATTTGTGCAAGATAGACATGCATATTTGAACTATGGAGCTATATAAATGCAGATGGCTTTCTTTTTTACATATAAATGTGAAATATAACTGATGAAAACACCCTCTCTGGAGCGATCATCAGGTCTCTCTCCTGCTCAGGACCAAGCCATGGGTGCAGAGCAGGAGCACCGCAGCTACCTGAGCCACCCCATGCTGCAGAGAGCAGATTTATCCCGCACCAGCTCTCTTTTAGGCCATCCACTTTGCTGAAAAACCTGCTTATCTCAGAGCTGAACTTCAAAGGCACCGCTCCTGCCTCCCAGAAAGAAGGTTTCACCGTACCTGTGCCGCTCCCTGCTCACCATTGTGCAGCCTGGGTATTTTTAGCTGCCTGAGAAGCATCTGATAGGGACCAAGTCCTGGAGATAAAAATTAACAGGGGCATTATCTGTACTATTATAACAGCTTTCAGTACTGGCTTGGCAGTTTAAAGCCTTAAAGACAGTGAGAAAGTTACTTAGAGACTATCTCATCACTGCAAGACTTTTTTAGGGGATGGAGAAGAGGAAAACCAACTGCCTTGCAAGTATGGTATGGAAATCTCTAAACAGGAAAAGCCCTGGAGCAGTAATTTCACAAGGTCACTGCTTCTGCTTGTCTGTCCTCACTGTCCCTCCACCCATCACTCTGCATAAAATTGGTTGGGCAGCATAATCCCGGCCAGGGTCATCTCCCATCCCCACACACCAGCCTCTGAGCTGCCAGGAGCTACTGCAACCAAAATCAAACCTACCCAGCGCAGCCAGGGTCAGCCCCCAGGCTCAAGTCCAGAGCTTTTGGATCAGAAGCGTCGCAGGATCAAGAACCCACCACGACCACCATAGAGCTGAGATGTTTGGACCTGTTTGGACTAAAGGTTGCGATTCTCTCCACCATCACCTCCAACAGAAGGACAATTAACTGGATAGAAGCAACAAAGGTCTATTCAAAGCTAATGATGGAAAGGTCAACCCTCTGAAAACACAGTAGGAGCTATTTACATTTTATTTCTTTTCTTCTTATCACTCCAATATACATTAAAGCCTGAGAAGAGCCTTGGCTTCCTCTGTGCTCCAGAGACACGTTCCACCGCAAGCGATATACCCGACTTTAAAGTCTTAAAAGCCGACAGCATGACGTAGGCGAGGTTATTCTGCCGTTGGATTAGGTGGTCCGCCCAAAAGGAAAGCCCAGAGGTCCAACCTCCGTGTATCTGCTCGTGGAGCAGAAACCCCCCCAGACAGGACTGCGTGGCACAAGAAGGCGACGTGCCGATTTCTGATGTTCAAAAAACTAACAAGTCCAGACAAGGAAAACACATTTGCTCAGATACTCAAGTTCACAGCAATGCACGGAGACAAGCAGGATTGAAAACCGGCCTGCTAGAAGCAGACTTCACGGTTTGTGGCACTTGACAGAAGGACACAGGAAAGGTTAAAAAACATCTTTTGAAAAGCGTTAGAAAATGCATTTGGCACATTAACAGCATAACACAATGGCAACGTGCCATAAAACACAAAACGGAGCCACAAGAGTCTGAGAACATGAAGGAACTCGTGGGTTTGGTTAGACACATCCCCCCCTTTGGAAGCCTCAGGATCATGTTGCTCCTCAGAGGAAAGAATTTCACCAAGATCCATAATAAACCTTGGACAACAATGCTGCGATTGATACATCAGCCCTTCCAACCAGCCCGTTCTTGATCAAACCCTTTTAGGCCAACCATACCCTAAAGCCATCCCAGACATCCAAGAAATCTCCCTCATGCCCTCTCAACTTCCCACGACCGGATTTTCAGAAGACAGCCTCTCTTCTTAACGACTGTCTCTTCTGATGGGCTCTACATCGCTCTCCTTCCTCTCCTCAAGGGTTCTGCTCTTACCCCAAATTATTTACCACCACCATCATTGGCCCCACAATGACTCCATCCACACTTCACAGTTCACCAGCAGGGAGGTTCTCCTGGATGCCCTTCACCCCTTTCCTTCCTCTTCAGGCTCATCAGTTTGTTGCTAGAGCACTTCGATGTCATACCTGTTGTGGTGGCCTTAGTTTCTGGCCAAGGCCATTTTTGTGCATGGGACATGAACTCCTGCTGCTCCTATGGCATCTTTTTAGGCCTAAGCAAAACCAAGAGGTCCTAGAAGCTCCAGATCTGGGCAGGTGACACTCCAGCACAGGAAATGGGGAAAAGGCACTTTGAGGACTCCAAGGTCACTTAGCAGACGACATAAGGTCACAGTCCCATAGAGATTATAAGGCTTTCCACCCAGACCAGGGACATAACTGGAGGTTGGACAAAATGACCTCCAGAAGCCCCCCTCCAACCTTAATAATTCTACAACAGCTTCCAACTTTTAAGACCTCAAAACTGTTTAAAACCCCGCCAACCAAAAGAGATCCTAAAGCCCTTTTTTTCATAGCTAAGGGTTTCATCATTTGCTTTCATGAGACAGATTTAGTCCTTAAAACTCCAATTTCAATTCAAGAGCCCTCTCGTTCACTGTCGATTCCCATTTCAACCCCGTCTGGTCCTCTTCTCTAAACAGTGACAAGACTTTCATTACGCACCAAAGGTCTATGACCTTCGTTAGCTGAACTGCTTCAGCACGTACCCAACCACCCCCTCCTCAACCTCACTAATAAAAAATCCATGCTGTGAAGACAGAACACTAGCGACAAACCCTCCACGTCTGCGCTAATGTTTCATTATGTTGCCAGGACCCCCTCGATGCCATTTCAAGTCCCAGAGTATATTTATCCGCCACTGTACGTGCTAACGAGATGACTTGCAATTACCCTATTGTGGTGCCGCGCCCACCGTGGCCGGCTCGCCCTGAGAGGTGAAACACTGCTGCCGGTGATGCGGGGGTGAAGGTTTTCATCTATAAACCAGTGATTTCAGTTGACAGGCATTGCTGAAATTTTCATAAAGCTGGAAAATGCTTGCAGGTTATTATAAAAGAGATGATTAGAGGGCCCATAATAAGGGCCTGTGACTAATGACAGCATTCCCCACTGACAGGTAAATACCCAGATAATTGGCATTTTTTGTTGGGGGAGAATAAATACCATGTTTCATTTTTCTTGTCCAAAAAAGCATGGATGAAAAAAGTAGTACCAGGCAGATCTACAGCAAAGTTGGCCATATTCTTGCTATTGCATGGGAATTGCTCCATCTAATGCAACGTCACCAGCAGCAACCTGTGCCAGGTGCTTCAGAGAGGAGCAAGAGGTGTTATCAGCCAATACAGCACGAGGGAAACTGTCCTTATGGTCCTCACAACACCCAGGAGCTGGTTCAAGCCTGAGGAATTTAACAGGCTTAGTAGCGCAGAGACCAAATGAAATTATACTGAATATCAAGCAAATAATCTGACCTCCTTCTGAGCCAGCACTGGCTAAGATGCTATTTTAAGGGCATCAAATTAAGTTTAATTTGTTCTCATTTTTAAGGAGCCTTCCCGAGACTGGATTTGAAAAGGGCAACCCCCCAACTCCAGTTCATGACAAAGAGATAGCCGGAGTGTCTGTACCCCAGATGAGGGCTGAGCTCGAGGGACGTGCAGGTTGGGACAGCCTCGTCATGCCTGGGAAGGCAGCCCTGTTGTGTGGAGGACAGCAGCCACTTGACAGGTCACCTTGCTTCCAGACAAGTCATACATCTCCTTAAATCCCAACAGGGACACTAGTCTAAATAATGGATCCAAAATCTTTCCCCTCTGATGCAACGTGACACTCCTGCCCTCGGGACACTGGATCTGTCCCATACCCACGGATCCCACAGACCCACCAAGAATTCATTGTGTCCTTCGCATCACCTTGGCCATCCCGGTGAGGTGCCCACTCCCCGCTTCAGCTTTCCCACCCTCGCCTCACCCTTCCCTGCCCTCATTCAAAAACCCTCAAAACCCTTCAACAATCAGCAAGACGTTTCCTGGCACAGAATATATCCAAACCTCGATGGAAACTCTTCCCAAAGACAACTTGCTGAGCACACCCCAGCAAAACCAGTCAGGCTCCACAAGCAGCCACATCCAGCAGGAAGGTGGGCATCATCACCTTCCAAAAGGCTGGTTCTCAGCATTTAAAAGGCTTATTTTCATGGTTGAATCTGCCTACCATCAGCTTCTAGCTACTACACACTAGGGATTGTGTCAAAGGGTCTGCAAACCCTCCCACTGACTATCACAACCACTCACGTGCAGCACTCAGGTTTCTTTATCCTCAGTATCACAACGTTTTATAGCCCTGATCTGGTAACACTCCCTCCAGTATTTCCTCATCATCATTGCTGCGCAGACACCAGAACTGGAAGAGATACGAGCTGCTCTTCCCGGTGTAGGAGCCCAGGATGCCCCATCATGGCATCACACTGAGCTCTCCTGTTGAGACCATCATACCACAAGACTCTGGACTTTCCACCTACTCTTCACGTGAAAGACCTTCAAAACAGGCAGCCCAACTTCCCAAGAAAATCTCCCATCTTACATTTTTGGTTCCTAGACAGATTTAATAATTCATGGCTGAAGAAGGAGTGAACAAGGAGTCCAGCCTTTCTTATGGATTCTCATTAAGGGTTGCCGTTCTGGCATTTCTACTCAACTTTTAAGCAAGATTTAATTTAGGCTGTTATGAGAAACAGATGATAAAAGATAGCAAACTACTCCCCAAAAAAACAAACCAACCCAACCAACCGCAAACCCAAAATCTCATAAGCTGAGGGTACTTGGGGATATGGTTTAGAAGTGGTTTCGTCAGGTTAGGTTAATGGTTGGACTCGATTATCTTAAAGGTCCCTTCCAACCTTAACGATTCTATGATTCTAAGATACATTTCCAAACCCCAAAGGAAAAATGCTGAAGGAATGGCTAAACAAGAAATCAAAAGTTGCAAGCAATGACTATCCCTGTGCGCAGCCAGGCCAGAAACATGACCTCTGGCAATCCATGGTGAAACCAGGTACCCAAGGTTGGTAGCAAACATCTGCCAAGGAGGTTCTGAATGGTCCTAAAGCAAAGCAAATGCCAACAGCCTACCCTAGCCACGAGCACCCCAACAACACACGTGAAACGGAGATGTCTACCCTCTTGCAAGCTACCCCAGGTTAAAGCCCATTCTTTAACCTTTCAGAAAAATAAAAATGCCAGCAAAAAGGTGGGTGCTCTTCTTTACCTTGCACTCTTCATCCAGTAGGTCCAAGATACCAAGTTTTGCCTCTATAAGGTCTATGCAGGGCTGGTTATCGTAGAAGTCGATGAGAGTCCAAGGGATTCCCTCCTTCATGTACTCTTCTTGTTCCAGCTTAAACACGTGCTGAGAGTGGAAAAACAGCAGCATTACTGATTGTGACTCCAGCCAGCACTGCATCAGCCCCTTTCCCGTTCACCCAGTCGTCCCCACTGGAGTAGAGTATTCCCTCAGCGCATCCAGAAGCCATAGAAGGTGCCCTCATGTACAGCTTTGTACAGGCTCTGCCATTTACACAATCTGGCTTCTGGAAAGGAAAATAAAAGCAGTACACTAGGAAACCATGGGGCAAGGGGTGGGGGGAAGCTTTAATGACATTCACTAGAAAATGACTAAAGCTGTCACTACATTTAGGTGGGAGCCATATATTGAAATGGCAATGACATACATATCTCTCGGGCTGAGAAAAATCCCCCTCTCCTTCAGTGCTCTGCTGATTAAACTCGTGACCTGCAGCAGGTTCACGACCTGGGAGCCCAGCCAGGGCTGAGCATGTGTGCCCCCATCTGCAAGCAGAACTTCACAAAGAGCACCCATCGTCCTAGAAGAGATATCAGCAGCAGTATCTAACCGACTCAGGAACATTTCTATTGTAGATTCTGATTAAAAAAAAAACTATATATATATATATAACAAAAATCTTTGCATAGCTTATATATCTCAGACCTCTGCCCAAGCAGATAAATTGTCTGTGGCTATTTCTGAGATACTCTAAGCATATTAAAAAATGATTTTTCAAATGCACTTTTTTCTTCAAAGACAGCTTTTTAAAATCTCTTCAAACATGTCATCTCAGAGTTTGAATTTATAAGCTTCAGAAGTGATAGTTAGACATACTAAGTATGATATGAATAGTGCAAATACGACCATAATTTACTTTTCATTTTTAGCAGCAGTGATCTGATGCATTAGATATACCACAAATGTTCACGCCCGTGCATACGATACAGTTTCAAAGGGCCAAACTACTCCGCAGTACTTAGCTGCTCAAATTTAACAAGTTTTTTTCCCTCATATCCTGAAATTTCTCGTAATATTTTCCCTGCTTACAACAAAAGCAGAAGACGGCCCTTACTAGTTTCATTTCCAGGGCAGGTAAGTGCTTCTATCTAATAAAATAGAAGAATCCCAGTTTTTTGTGAGGCATGTCCAAGTGAAAAACAGGGAGTGTGTCCAATCCTGCTATTTAATACAGAGTTTTCATTGCAGAGGTTTAAGCCACACTTAGCGGGCAGGTTTCTGCCCCTGGTTTGTCTTGCACTGGAAATCAGGACTCGGCACAAGACCATCCAGGTTTTGGTTAAGGATTGAAACTACGCAAGAGAAAACTGGCAAACTAGCTACTTACTCAAAACCACCAGCGAACCTTCGCACAAACAATTTGCAAACCTGCTTCCAGTATCAAGCCTATCGATCAACCAAGCCACATTTTCGACTCGATACGAATATTTAGTGCAATTACAACGCACAATCATTGCACGGGAGAGATGGTATCCCCAAGGACTACATTCATGCTGGCCACGCGATCCAGCTGGCCTGCAGGCAAGTGCCGTTAAGCAGAAGCCAGACATAAAACAATCCAGCCTTGATACGTTTTTCTGCTAAGTTTTATGGAAGGTTTCCAAGCTGACCTTACCGAGTTGAACTGCTGCTGGAGCTTTTCGTTGGCATAGTTGATACAGAACTGTTCAAAGCTATTCACTTCAAAAGTTTCAAACCTGCAAAGCAATGAATAAATCAGCATTAAGCGGTGCTTCGTCTCAAAATCTATTTTTCTGCAACAGTGTCATCTGCATGACGGGGAACACCAGTTATTCAACCGTCTCTTCGCATTCCTCCTATCCCAGATCTACATTTTATTCCTCATTCCCCAAAATTTCTATCTTGCCTCACCACAACTCAAGGGATTCAAGAGTCTCTTGTGCTACGCATGAATGAGATATTCGGCACGACTGTAGCTTCCTGCCCATCAGGCAGAAGTGCTGTCTGAGACGAGAAATGTAACAGCCGCTCTTGGGAAAAAATATTATGAAATATTAAGTCCAAATATATTCACTGCAAAGGTGATGGAGAAACAGTAGCTGCTGTCTTAAAAGACCCAACATGGTATTTTTAATGTAATTCAATAGCACAGAAAAAGAAGGTATTAAATTCATAATTATAGCCTCTGTATTGCATCCCTGATAGCACAAAAATTAGATACACATGAGCAAGCAATTTCTGGAAGGCAGAGAGAGAGAAAAGGTGCTTTCAGCTCCGATTCCAACACGTTTCTTAGATGGAGTATGATGTTGGTCTCTGTGATCACCCTCTTCACCAGGGTTTCCAAAGCTCCTCTCGCCAAAACACTACCCTACCGCTCCACGGGCCACTGGCCAGCTCCAAGCTGACTTTGTAGTCACAATTAGAAAAGAAAAAATATGCTGTTTTAATAACACAAACTACAGGCAAGCAGCTGAAAGCCAGCAGAGCCCCCAGGGCGGTTGGGCCTGAAGCACACAACGTCCAGGGACAGGCAGAGGGAGCCCGGCTTGCTCTTAAAAAAGGCCATTTTTCAGCTACCACAAGGAACTATGTTATTTATATTTCTATTTTTAAGGCACAGTTGGAGGAGGGAGGAAAAAAGTCTTTGACACATGACTGTAAGGATTAAACTAAGGGAAGAAGTGGCAAAGCTCCCTGTGCTTAATGAATAAGCTGCCATAATGATAAACGTGTAGCGAAATAATTGCTCGGGTAATAGGTGCTGTAGGAGCTGGCAGAACAGTCAAAGCACTAAACAAATGAAGCCATTTTTTTTCCCCCTCAGAAAATCAGTATTTCTAGTACTTTCTGAGGACTACCTGGCTGTTATCCACGTGATGCAGCTACCTCCCAGGTATTGCCAGGTGGTAATGTACTCACTATAGAAAATGCCACAGCCCTCAGGAAAAGGTAATAGAATAGGAAAATGAAAAATGGGAAAAAGGAACTGCTTTTGTGCTTTTATCAGCCCCACAGCCCTCAAGGAAACCCAGGACAAGCTCTCTCTCTCTGCCTGCCCCCGGGCTGGCATTGCCCCCCGGAGCTGGTGCAGCCCATGCCGAACAGAGAATGCCCAATCCCTCCCCTTTTCAGGAACTGAGCTTTGCAATCTTTAATGCAACAAGATCTGGTGCCCGAGACAAACAAGTGTTTATATTAAACACGTGGCCAGATCCTCAACGATGAACATGTCCTTGAAGAGCTCCTCATGTGCTTGGTCTTGGTTGCACGGCCATCGCACCAAGCGGATCAGCATCTTCGGCTCTTACAACTAAAGGGTCTCTTCCTTGGAAATACCAACTCCTGCAGCTTCATGATCAGAGCAACAGGGCAAGAAACAATTTAATTAAAACTGAGATGGAGAGGCACGGCAAGCTAGGTGGAAAAACACAACGAGAGCCGGGGTACAAGAGCAAAAGATATCAGAGCGGAAACTCTTTTTACATTTCAGAGACACCAGATGTGATTTATGAACCCTCTCAGAGAGTGCCAGCAGGGGACAAAGCAGCTGCATGACATCAACTCCAAAGGAGATTTCATGAAGTCACTAATTAAGAGACTCCATCAGCGTGATTTGCTAATTTACAGAGCAGTTTGGTCACTGGCTCCACACGTGTCCTCGCCAAGAAGTCCCGCCTGCAAAAAGTGACTGCACTAAGACAACATCCTAATGGGAAACGCAAACCAATGGTTGTTTTGTTTCTATTCATTTCAGTGCCTATATCCCAGTGCAAAAAATAAAACACATTCACCACTCCAAGCCATCACTGTGGTTCCCAGGAAGGCACGTCCTGACTCGGGAACAGCTCTTGCGAGCAGACATTAGGGAGCAAACGCTGCATTTTGGCTTTTCTCCTGTTCCCTATTTTGCTGCATGACTTGGTATCTCCGAAATCCGCTGCAGCACCGGGGTTTATACTAAAATATTTAAAGTTCATAAATAAGTCCAGCATACAGCTGGCTGCCTGGGTGTTCACTCTTCCCTTCACATGGCAAACATAGGAAAAAGAAGCCGTCCCCATCAAGTGCAGGAACGCCACCTGAAACCACTCTTCAGATGGATTGAGGTGTTGCTGCTATAGCAAATGACACCCTTTCAATAAATACATAAAGGTTTTTAATGCTGCACCCTCTCATCCCAATACTAACAGAGAATTAAGGATGCAGGGTTGAGCACTGGAGAATCCTCAGTTTGGACCCCATCTCTAGAAATCCCACCCATAGGGACAGTCCTCCTCTCTAGAAGTGTAGGGACAGAGGTGCTCGCAGGATGTCAGTGATGTGCAGTGGAGGCTGCGTACACGCTCCCTGCCTTGGGACCTTAATCCCTCTCTCGGAGAAAAGGAAAAACAACAGACATTTGGAAAAAAAATTTCCAATATTTGGCAGAACGCATTAAAACTCCCAAATAATCCGAGTTTGGGGAAACAAAACGCTTTCAAGGACTACAGAGACTCAGGCTGCCAGCACCCGAAGTCCCTGCATTACTAATTACTCAGCATTTAGACAGTAATACTCCCTCCTGAAAGAAGATCAGACTCACACACAAGTGTTACAGCCTGGAGTATGGACATCCTTCCCCTGCAAACCTGCCTTTGTCGATAAGACCTGCAGGTTCCCACGGGAAAAAGCCCTGCTGTACTCCGCGGCAACACCAGTGCTGTAAAAGCATCGGCTGGCCCACACGCTGGACATGACGCACAGGAGGGAGGTTTTTCTTCCACACTAACAGGTTTTCAAGCCCAGCTTAATCTTTTATGAGTGTTATCCTCAAGTCTCCTTTTATTCAGATCTCTGAAAAAACACATCTGATTTTCTAACTCAGACGTCCAGCTTTCTGCATTGACCCGCTATCGCCCAACAAAGCTCCATCTCAAAGCTTCATTTATCATATTCCAGCCTGCAGAAATCTCTATTTGCAAGGACACTGATGGGAAACAGCTTTTGCATCTCATACAGTCTTCGACGCAGACTGTGCCAATCCCATCTGGTTATTTAAGAACTTCCAGGTGCGGTGCTGTGTACCTAGGAGAGCCCAGACACTTGCAAACCTCTCACAGCAACCTCACCATCTCAAACCATCCCATTGAAATCCCAAACCAAAGCGGACTGTACTCTCAGCATACTTGGTACGAGTGCTCCTGTAAACCTCGCTGTATGGCAGCAGTCGCTGATGGAGATGAGCAGGCAGCAGGCTACGCTGACGCTCCAGCACTGACTTCTGGCATCTTTTCTGCTGCCACGGCTGTCCAGTGGGTGCTCAAATCAACATCCCAAACACTGGTAGCTAGCCCCATGGGAGCTTTTATACACAAGATCCAACGCCAGTTACTGTATTATAGCCATAAAAGCTTTCTGCAGCTGACCCAGAACCGCTTTGGCACCATTTCATTCTGAATTTCAGGTTCACATGGATCAGACAGACCTTACAAGGAGTCTGCCATTACATGAGATTTGGGATTGAGCAAGCACAGCAACTGCTCTGGGTCAGGGACCGGTTCCTGGAGCAGCTACAGCTTGTCCACCCCACCCTCCTCTCCAAAACAGGAGCAATTAAATACCTTAATATATTAAAGGGAGCACAACAGGTCATTGCTGTCCCAACTTCTCCCTTGTCCTTGCTCCCCAAAGAGACAGAAAAGGGATGGTGTTGAAAGAGGGGAGGGGAAAACAACAAACCCCAAAGACCCCTTTCCTTTTCTACCCCACAACTGACATAACCCTCTCCTTTCTCCTCCATCTTCTGCTTCTTTGCAGCACTTCAGCTAAAATGAACTCTTCACATGCGACTCTCGCACCCCTTTTTTACCAGCGCTCAAGTGCCAGGATGACAGACAGGGCAGTAACTGGTATCCAGTCCCAATCTAAAGCAGCCAGTTGTCCCTGAGACTGTAGGCTGCAAGGATTACGCTCGGTTATGGCAGAGCCCCGCTACAGGTTCCCAAAGTCCTCCAAAAGGTCTCGCTGCACAAGGGCCCTGCAGCAGCGGTTTCACAGCCAAAGAGGCAAAGTAGTTCCCTCAAATCCCACTGCAACCCCAGGCAGAGCCAATGCAGTCTTTGGTCTCCGCATCTGCATCTTTACCCCCAAACTCATTTTTAGGCTTGGTGCTTTAAACAGCACGCAGGACACAAATCCTGAATGGGAACAGCACGGGAGGTAAATCCCAAAGCCAGTGCTCAAGAAGGTCTCCATACACCGGAGTCAGGGCCGCAAAATCTAAGGGAGGATCGAAACTGCAAACCACATACCACAACTGCGCTTTTTGCAACCTTTTCTATTATTGCCATCCCCTGCCACAGGCCAAGGTGTGGCATGCACGGCCAGAAGGGCGAGACAAATCAGAAGGGACTAATTAAACAGCCTCAAAAGCTGAAAGCATGCCTACCCGTAGATATCGAGCACGCCGATGAAGGAGTGCTGCTTGACGGTGGTGTGCAGGGCCTTGTTGATGTGCTGCACGATCCAGTTGAAGAGTTGGGCGTAGATGTGCTTGGCCAGGGCGTTCCTGGCGTTCACCACTTGCTGCACGGACATGGTCTTCACATAGGTCTCAGCCGTGGTGATGAGCTTGCGATGGCAAAGCCAGTGCTGCATCTGGCTGTGCTCCACACCCAGCAAGCCACAGAAGTTGTTCAAGTGCTCATCCTCGCTCTAGGGGTAACAAGAAGCAAAGTCAGCAGGTTGATGACACTCCAAAACTGGAGTTTTAACACCAAGTTCCCAGATCAGTGCAAGAAATCAGCAGCGTTTCATGCCTGTCTAGGGAAATACTGTGGATCTCTGGTCGACAGGAAACAGAAGAGTGATGAGCACTCATCTAGTTCCGCTAGTCTTCATGGACATGGAAAAAACAGCTCACACGGAGCTCTACGTGGTGGTACACCCTATGGCCTTCCTCTGCTCTGGCTATCCTTAAGGCCCTGAACTTGATGAACAGATTTTCCACAGTGACTGCCAACAGGAAGGAGCACTCTCCACTCCACTCCTCCTTGAGCTGCAACTACGCACTCCTTCAGAGCGCCCTTGATTAAGCCTCGAGTTAAAGTTAAAGCTTAGGGCATGCCATTACACCATGCCTTTAACAAACTAACTCCATTTCAAACAACAGGGTTGCACGACATGCATTACCAGCAGGGCTTGTGTTTTGCATAATCAATAAAATGAAATGTGAACTTCATTTTCTCTAGTGCATCGTATTTTTTCCTCCTCAAACTAAGGCAAGGCAGTTCTGGGTCTCTATTATGCTAAGATAGCAGGCACTGCCTTTTGGACAATGAGAAATCAATTTCCCTTTCCTCAGTGTAATAATACATATCTAAAGGAAGTAAGTTCTTTCCAGTGAAATACGTGCTTGTATAGAATCCGGATGGATTTGGTGGTGGAGAGAAAAATGCATTTTAAAAAACCTCTAGGATGCTTTTTTGCTCTGCTATCTTTTTGACCATGGATTCAAAGTCACAACAGGATTGATTTAATACCATGCAATTACATCTGAAGGTAATTAAACAACATGAACTCCATTACAGAACTCAACATTGTCAGAGCAGACCACTGTTACACATCCATGTTGCCAAATATCAAGCAAATTACCCCCAGCATCCAACTAATTGCACACCACATTATCTCAAGGGTACCACCAGAAGTGTAGGCAGAACCCATTTTAATACTTTAATTAGGAACAAACGACCCAGTCTGGGATGCAATGATAATTGACAGGACAGTATTTTCCGCATAATCACTTCTCCCACCCCCAAACAAACACAGAAACAGAAAAACTACCACTAAGGCATCTTTAGTCTTATTTATTCTTGCTAATTAACTATGCGGTGCTCCTTTGGGTACTGGCTGGCCACGTTACAAGCAGCAGCCTCATGGCTTTGCCTGCAGAGCATCACACCTTCTGCTGGTGGGAGTCACCGTTCCCCCAATACTCTGTGCACCAAGTCTTTTAAGAAAGTATGAAGAGTTAAAAAGATGGGTTGGGATTTAAGGTGGAAAGCGCCCTTTGAATCATCTCACTTACGGGCTGGCTAGAGAGGATAAGTAATGCACTATCTTCCAGGAAAAACAAAGCAACCTCTATACTATGATGCGTTTTCAAAAAAAGCAAAGAAAACCAGGAGGAAAAGGACCTTCTACCAAAGGATACCTGCTGCAAAGTTCAACACATCCAACGTGGCGCAATTTACGAGCGTACAAAGCTCCCCACACACCCCACTCTTGCTGGTGACCTACCGATACGCTACAGGCATCGCCATCTCGTTCCGCTTGGATTTCCAAGTTCCCCAGGTGCAGAATGGCAGCAATTATCCTAAAAATGGTCATCTGATGAGACTCCTTCACTCCTACGGAAACAATTGATAGCTGATTTTTCACAACAGAAAACAAATGGCAATTTAGAGTTTATTTGAAAATGCTTGCGGTGTTTGGTTTCCTTCCCAGGCTGTTGGTTTTCAGAATTATCAGAGCTCTCCCAATAAACTCATCATAAACTCTCAGTAAAGTCATCACTCAAAAATGACAGCTGAGATGGCGAGAGGAGCTCCTCCTATTATTTCCTGTCCCCTAATGATTGCATCAAAGCAATTTTATCACAGAGGGGTTTAATACTATCACAAACATGCACGAAACCAAGGATGCTACTGCACAACGATCAAACGGGATCAGACCTATAGGGGCTCTGCGGTTTTTATGGAACAAGGAGTTGCTTCTGTGCAACAGTAATTCAACAGTGAGATCTCACTGACAGCTGAAGCACAGAATCATAGAATCATAGAATTGTCTAGGTTGGAAGAGACCCTTGGGATCATCGAGTCCAACCATCTACCCTACTCTACAAAGTTCTCCCCTACACCATATCCCCCAACACCACATCTAAACGTCTCTTAAACACATCCAGGGATGGTGACTCAACCACCTCCCTGGGCAGTCTATTCCAATGCCCAACCACCCTTTCTGTGAAAAATTCTTTCCTAATGTTCAGTCTAAACCCACCCTGTTGGAGCTTGAAGCCATTCCCTCTTGTTCTGTCATTAATTACCTATGAGAAGAGACCAGCACCAACCTCTCTACAGTGTCCTCTCAAATAGTTGCAGAGTGATGAGGTCTCCCCTCAGCCTTCTCTTCCTCAAACTAAACAGTCCCAGCTCCTTCAACCGCTCTTCATATGATTTGTCTGCTAGGCCCTTCACCAGAAGGGTGAATTTCACAGAAATTACAACTTATTGCCCGTGTCCCACAAACAGAAGAGAAAATTAAAGCCACGCACATGACGCACAACGCCTCCAGACTGGTGCTACAGCAAGTCACTAGGGAGGTGACGTGAAGCTCTGCCCTACCATCCCCAGTGTCTCAACAGGAGCTACATGTTGTGGGTCTTCATTGGGGGTGTAAGATATTATTGTTTTATATATTTTTCTGGCAGGCTTTTGCAGGCATTCCCAGCAGGAGCTTTGCTCAGCAGCAGCTTGTACGCAGCTTTCTTGCCGTATCTTGCATTTTTACATCCCAGCTGGGTTTTCTGCGCCCCTTTTGTGTTCAGTGCTGGTGTCCTAATTATCTACCCAAGGTCTGAGACATCACCTGCTGGTTTTTGAATTATCAAGAGCTTCCCTTTCTATCTCTTGGGACTTTTCTGTTATCAGCACAGTGAGAAACGTTTCAAGGTTACTAAAAGGAGCAACGCTTTGCTGTTACTTGGCACTCGTAATTGGAGTTAAGCCTGGCTAGGGCAGGGAATTGCAGATAAATCTGACTTCTCCTTGTTACACATAAAAAGGCAAGACTAGAAAGCGTAGTAGCAATTTCACCAGGCCCTGAACAGTAGCAGACAGAGCTGGGAAACACCAAAGGAAAATGAGGAAAGGCCAAGTCAGAGGAAGCATATGAAGAGCAGGAAAAATTGACAGCAGAAGGTGATGCTCACGCAGTGCTTCCTAGGGATCAGCAAGGAGACAGGGGATCTCTCTGGGGAGGCAGAGAGGAGGACCAAAGCGAGACTGCCGGTGGCGAGGGGATGGGGAGAGGGTCCCCTGGGCAAGTTTGGAGCAACCAGAGGCAGCGGGTTTTTTGTTTTGTTTTTTTTTTTTGTTTGTTTGCTTGTTGTTTTGGTTTTGGGGTGAGTTTTTTCTTTTTTTTGAGTAGTGAACAGAAAGAAGTTGTCCAAACTGGACAAGAGAAGGGTAAGAGACAAGATCCCGCTGCCACCCCAAAGAAAAAGAGATCAAGCCCATCTAAAACACAAAGAGGACAAATTTGGGGGAAACGCAGTTACAGCACTTGAAATGAGCCCCCACGCTTGCTGCCAGCACTGCGATACAGCTGCTCGGAGGGATTTCACAGCTGACTGCGAACATCATGAGCTCCTCTCCCAACAGATGAAATGCAATGGAGAGGCACCGAGACGTAACAGGATTTAAAAACTTAGCTGCGGATAAGTATTAATAAACTCTGGGAAAGTCTTCCCCTGCAAAAATTGTTTTTCCTTTCAGATGGTCGCTGCTGCAGGCAGGATATGGCACTGTATAACCGGAGCGTGCTCGGGTGGCTGTTGCAGAGGTCGATTTTGCAGCTGGCCATGCAACCGTGGACTCCGCACAGCAGGGATGTACTCAGCTCATTATTCCCAGGAAGCAGCTACTCGGTACAATACTGTGATGGTCCGAAAAGAGACATCACACTCAACCCAAATACAGATTGAACTGCAGAGTTCAAGCTCTTTTCCTGCTTGTAAATTGGGTTTAAAAAAAAAAAAATAGCAAGTCGAAGCTGCAGCACAGCTTTGACTCCAGAATGGTTTATTTTGGTTTCTCTTAAATTCAGTGTCCTCCTCCATTTCACTGCTGCTTTGCAGAGAGCTGTAAGAAACACTTCTGCAGCTCCTACCAAAGAACAAGGCAAAATCAGCTAGGTCAATAGGAAGATGGATTTATACCTCCTAGTGTTACAGTAAAGTGATATAATTCAGGCAAAATACTGCAAAAACATTTGCAAGAGACTTCTGCTGGGAAGTGTCCAAGCAGAGCAACACCTTACCGAGCAGGGTGAAGGCATGCCTGGTTTTCTCAAAGTCATCAGCATCGTCCACGCCATCGATAGACGTGTTACCTCCCTGAGAAGTGTAGAAAAAGTCTTCGGCACATGCTAAGAGAGAAGAAACAGAAGAAATGCATCAGCAAGCAGTAGCTTTCCAGATCGTGTACTGGGATGATCCCTGTCCCCCATCCTGCCCATCCCCAAAGGGCACCTGCCTCCTTTAAATAATGGTTTACTTAGAAATGAACGGAGTATAACGTTGATAAATCACTGCAACTACTTCTTGCAGTGATGAAACCCTTTCCCCATGCAAAGCAAGTTCAACCAGGGCAGAGCTGTGGTATTTGGGATTTGAATAACTGCTCTATTGCACGGGTGCATATTACTTCAAATACTGAGGTTACTACTTTTTTTTTTTTTAAATCCTGTTTTACGTCCCCCTTGTAACACCTTTCCCACATAATGCCTTAAACCCAGGGAGCAAAGGGAATGGAGAAACACTCGCAGTGCCAGCATTACCCCATTTAAGCATCTGTGTTTTGGCACAGTTATTTTAGGATGACGCAAAGCTAAATCCTATGGAGACCAAGAGGCATTTTAAATGCAGATACAACAAGAAGAGACCGTGGGATTTATACCTGCTTTTAAAAGCTTCACATCCAACCACTCTTCTTTAAAACAAGGGCTTATTTGAGGCCCAAACCATTAAGATATGTGCCCAAGGTTGCCAGGCTGAGTCCTGGCAGTGCGTGAGCAGGCTTGGCTCCGGGGAGGGCTGGAGGAGCCCAGGAGGTGGACAGCCTCCCCATCCCACCCAAAAATCGGTTCTCAGTACCAGCTTCAACTCATTTCAAATTGGGTAGGAGGAACTCGCCAAGAAGAGCTCAGAAAGATTGTTAACGCTCACAAACATATTCCCCCAGTATCATGAAAATAATGAGAAAAACAGCCTACTGTGCGTTCCACATCAGCCTGCTGGTAACCTTTAAAATCACTGCAATCTGCACTTTTTTTGATTCACATTGCCACCAGAAGGTCCCCATGCCTTCCCAGCCCTCCCGTAGGCTTTTGCATTAGCTGTACTTTCAGGCTGTAAGAAAAACGTTTAATTCTTCTTGGCATACAAAGCCCTGGGACCCGGAGGTTTCAGTAAGTCTGCTTGTTGCCGGAGCATCAGGAACAAGGGGCAGAAAATACTGATTGGGGTCAGAGAGCCAGTGTCCATCCTGGTCCTCCCAGCGCAACGGGAGCTCATCCAGCCCGTGATGGAGCACATCGCATTAACAGCTTCATGTTGCTGCATGGCATCCTGCAAGATACATCCAGGGCTGGCAGCGGTTGACGGGACCTTGACATCAGCCTCCAATTTTAACCATCCACATTGGGATCTGCTTTTGCCTCAAGTCGTCTCTGTTATAACCAACTCCAATATTTATATTTCGATATGTGCGCAATGATTTTAATAGCCACAGAAACCCTTTGAATCACTGAAAACAAATGAAGCGTACTCTTGTTTTGCACCACTGCCCAGGCATCATGAAGTTAGACACCACACTTCACAACGGCGCTGCGTTGCACACCGACTCCCACATTTTGAAGTCACAAATTTACTTTCCAGTTTAAAAATCAAACTTTTAGGATTGCTCTACTTGAAGAGCCAAGGCTTACTGGTTTGCTCTGCTGGGCTCACTTAAGTTTAGAGACTTTGTGTTCCAGCTTTTTGCAATATAGAAGAGAGTAACAATTCTTTGCATGTGCATGACGCAAAGGAAGAGCAACAGCTCCTGCTTTTCATAGGGAAAACTATACATCCTGCTCTCTGTCCAACAAAAGATGGATTTTTACATCAAGATACTCCTTGTTTTCTATAAGCCTCAGGAAGAAAAGGTTGACGGATAGGTAAGGTACAGCTCACATGAGGAAATAAGTTTGAGTTTTCACTAGCCATCTTGAGATACAGGCTAGTAAATCTGATGCAAAGTTGCTAATGAAAAAAAAAATCTCTCAAAAGGAAGAAAAATCAGTGAATTGTATACACCTGCACTCACAGAAAACTGCTCAGCACTATAAATTCACCAGGTAAGGGCAGAGCCTGGTTCACCCAAACAAAAGCAGCTCACGGTGCCCACGTCCCCATCCCCCAGAAGCCATCGTCACCCAGCACACGAGCAGCACCGCATCTGCCAGCTAGCAAAACATTTCAGGGACGTATTTTCAAGCTATTGCAAGGTGATGGCACAGGAAACACTGAGGATGCACAGCTTTAATTTTGGAGAGAATCCCTTCTTTTTCTGTTCTTGCATTTTACCCCAAAGTACAAGCAGCAGGCTGTACGGATACCTGCGCATCCCTGTGATACGGCAAATGCAGAAGCACCATGGAAAAGCACAGCTGGAGACTGACACGTACTGACAACATCAAATTTTGATTAGAAATGACCCAAGAAGGCTTTCCCTCCAGTGAAATACCTCGTGGGCTAACGGCCCTGGCACCCACCGCCTCCTACACTGCCAGCTGTTGCCATTACACATTCTCCCTTGAGACACCAAAGTCGAGAGCCACAGTCAAAACAGCATAAAGATGTCCTGGATGATGCACCAGGAGAGCAGAGAGCTCTGAGCCTTCGGTATTACCAGTCACCACAAATACAGACCAGGCTTTTAAAGAGCCATGTCGAAAAAGACTGAGATTTCCTCTGATTCACATGTCCCCAAGAAGAGAAGGGTGGTTTCACAGCTGGAGTTCTCCCACAGCAACCCGTCTCCCAGGCTGGCTTGAAATAATTTATTTCTGAATTTTAAGATGCCAGTGGACAAGAGCATTACTCAGAATACCTTTGCAAAAATGAAGCGCATAATTCTGTGGTAGAAACTCTTTAAAGTGCTCAAAGAGATGTGCTCCGGAGTCACGTGAGCATGCAACGGGACCAAACACGGGCTGCTCCTTGACGGTAGCTGGGAAGCCACTGTTGGAGGGACACCATTTTGGGACCCTTAGAGACCAAAACGAGCCCGAGGTCCAGCACAAGTCTTGACCTAGGGTGCCAGGTTTCACACTACGGCTGGTGCACAGGGAACCAGGCAGAACCCTCACCTCCCATTTTAAGACTTAAGGGTACTCCTAGACATTCTCAGAAATTCTCTTATGCCTTAGCAAACTCACAGATGTGGTTGGCTGTCACTGGGCAGAGTACAGACCACAGTAGGGTAATGCACCGAGGCTTACTGGTGACAACAGGACAAGAACGGGAGTGCTTCCATTTCAGCACCAGCACTCGGTAAGTGTGGCCAACATACCAACAGTGACCCCAAAAGTCATTAACACAAGTCCAGAATTACCTAGAAACCATAAGCCTCTCTCTCAATCTACCACTCCTCTGTAGCCACGACAGAAACCTCTGTGAGACTCTGCAGCAGCAAGATGCTCTGTGTTGGGATCACAACCTGCCATTTTAAATACTTTTAAATACTTAAAAGCATGTTTTAAGCCTCACTTCTCTTTTTAAGCAACAGCAAACATTCAAGATATAAAGTTAATTACAACACATCTTCACACCCCCTGCTGCGAGTGAAAAACCTCTTATTCACGTGTCTTACAGAGGTTTTGCTGCAAATCCTGGGGAAAAAAAAAACAAAACAAAAAAAACAAAAACAAAAAACCAAAACCAACAGCTTGGGATGAATCCAGGGAGTCAACCATTGACAGCCAATCTAAAAAGATAACGGATTCAAAGCACAAAGCTGCAAGACACTGGCCAGATCAACCCATACTCGTACGTCATTTAAAATACAGATCCTTATGCAAGTTTCCTACAATATTAACACATGACCTCACTGCGTCAGCTGGCATCTACCACAGCACATGGTTCACTGTGGTTCTGCACACAGTTTCTACAAAATAGTATTCTTCTTCCACCACGGCTAACCTCCAGCAACAGCTCCTATGCACCAGCAGCGCTTGCAGGAGCCTAACAGCGCCAACCAGCACAACAAACTTCATGTGCTTTATGCGACAAGCTGCTGCGCAGCAGAGCTGACGAGGGCTGGGGTCTCATCCAACGTGCCACATCCCTGGAGATGGCATTAGCAAACCTGTGTGCCACCAGGGAGAAGCAGCCCCTCAAACTCATCTCCCTTCACCTCCTCCCACTGAACAGGCACACACAACCTCACCGATGACCTGCATTTCCAATCCCACAATGTTTTCCTGTTGCCATCAGGCAGCCACCACCAGCAAGAATGGAAGCAGAATTACTTAGTCCAAGGTCTTTGAATTCTGGAAGACTCGCTGAGGCACAAAGCTGATAGAAGATGTGGTAGTTGCGCTCGTCCTCCGCCTACGGGGGAAAATGCCACATTAGCAGAGGCAAGAAAAGGTTACAGCAGTGTTCCCACCCTCAGCCTGGTGCCACCCTGACCGCCTCCCCTGCTTCCCACCATCAAGACCTCCTCGGTGCCACCAGGAACTCAGGGACCTTGTGTCACCTGGGAAAAAAAGAGGTGCCAAGCCTTGCCCTGACCAAACTATACTGACCATCTTGCACAGGAAATAAATAACTTTATATTACCTTCCACGCCTTATCCCTAAGCTAAGTTTGTTAACAAACACAGTGTTGCAAACCGACAGCAATCTTAAGAGATATGGCCTACACTCATGGCTTCCCAAGGTTGTTTGCTTTTAGGATTTTTGTATTTGAGGTGGTTTTTTTTTTGCGTAAGGACAAAAGTTGTGCAGGTGCTTCTGTGCTAGATTCAAGCACAAACCAAGAAAACCTATCCTGAGCCCTGGCACAAGAGACCCACAGGATGTGCCGCGGCAGAGACATCAACCTCCTCAGCCCTTCTCCTGCCTCTTCTCCATCTTCAGAACAAGAGAGTGCTGCCTGCAATTTGTTCTTCCTGCCTTTTTTTATCTGGTTCAGTAAAAATCTCAGGAGACACCCAGAGAAATGCTTTCGATCCCTGCCCAGCAACCAGACCGGGAGCAGCAACCTTTTCCTTGGGGCTCCGACCTCAGGCACGGAAGGAACAATCAGAGGTCAACTAATGAGTCTCCCAGGTATATATTCCTCCAGAACGAGGTCACCAGGTTGGGATTATGGAGAACAACTGCAAAAGACTGGGCCTGAAAGACATGTCTGGAAGCCGCGTCCACCAGGAAAGCTACTTTCATGGCCTTTTTTTTAATCCAAAGAAAAGATCCAGACTATTAAATTCCCACAGTACAGCAACCAAAAGAAAGAAACGAAGAAAAAAAAGTACAGCTCCTCACCTGGAATACAACTCGTGATTTTTCCAACAGATACGTCCTCATGTTGGCACCAATGATGTGGTATCTTTTATCAAAGCCGATCTGAATGTACTTCCCGAAGCGACTGCTGTTGTCATTCCTTGTTGTTTTAGCATTTCCAATTGCCTGCATACAACAAAATTAAACATTAATTTTTAATTTAATTTTTAAATTTTTTAAAACATTTAAGTTTGTAATCAGTGTTCCATAAACAGTCATGGGAGGATTTGAGGAAAACCCCTTCCCACATGCAGAAGGCAGAGCAGGGACGTGACTTCGGGGAGGGCTATTCACTGAAAATGTGGTGTCTCCAGAATTTTTCTGGAAGAAAAATGCATATAAACAGAAATGAGTATTTGTACAGTAATTAGATCATTTACATCCCAACAGCCACAGCACTCCTGTTTTGTCTTATAGGATGCCCCCATCTTTGTTAATGAACAGTCAATTTTGGCAGCTTTCCTGGAGGGGACATGAGTGAAGAAGCCCTGCAAGAGGGAGAGAACCAGCTGCAAATCCATCTCCAGATGTTCGGGCTTTGGTCCATGGATTTGGTGACATGACCAGAGCCTCTCTGTGCCTCTCCAGCACCTACCTGTCACCTCCTGGGCAGGCAGTGCTGCCACACACAGTGGCAGAAGGGAGAGGAGAGAATCCAGCCCACGTGCAAACATCAGGGGTGCGGCACTGCAAATATGGGAATCCATCAAGCAGCCAAAGGAGCAACTTGTGGTGATGCAAGCGTGCCAGAGAAAGACTATATTCCCATTCACGGCTACACCAGCCTTATTTTCCACCACCATTCCTCTGCCCTGAGATGATGAGCCTCAAGCAAGCACAGGCGAAGCGATGGAAGGGAATGGGCACATACAGAAAAGAGCCCTTGTGCACCTCTCGAAGGCTCATGTCTTTCCCAGGCTCTCCTGGCAGACCACTTCACCAAGCCCTGCCTGCTCCTTGCCCCATCCATCCACCACCACTCCAACCCCTCTGCTAGCTAATGCACCTCCTAGCCCCAAAGCCCATTTCTTTATCCTTTTACCGCAGCTCACCCTTCCCCATTGCTTACAGCGCTCCCAGCCCCACAGCCTCCACTTCTCACCTCCAACCCTCCAGCACGCATCCCGGACCAGCAGGGCAGAGGCAGAGTACACTCCATTTCTGCCCAGAGCCCAACACCCTTCCCCCAGGGAAACAAGAGGTTCACAAATTGCTACAGCAAACACCACAACTAGATATTTTACAATCCAGAATTACAGTCATCATCACCTTATCTTCAATTCCTTGTCTATAAAGTAGAGATACCTGCCCCAGGGATATGGGTTCCATACATCAAACAGGGCACACCTCATCGCTAACAACTATTTCACGACACGCACACCCCTCTACTCCATCTTCACACTTTAACTTGGGTTTTTTTGCAAACCAGGCAGTTCTCTTTTATGGTTTTTGCATGGGCAACACACTTATCAAATTCCAATAAAGACAGCCAGATTTCCTGGCCCCAGCACTTAGAAATTATATCCAGAACTGAACACAGGCAAGAAAATTAGAGCAATAAAATTATGGGGTCATATAGAAGAACAGCGTGCACTATGAATTTTTCTTTGGATGCTTTTAAGTGTTCTCAGGTACTGCAGCTACATTTCACAGACAGAAAGAGGAAAACAGCTTGAAGCCCACATTGTGACGGATCATTGAGCATCCTCTGCCAGTCATACACCTGTGTGGCTTTTCTTATTCCTCATAGTATCACAGAATGGTTTGGGTTGGAAGGGACCTTGAAGATCTTCCAGTTCCAACCCCCCTGCCATGGGCAGGGACACCTCCCACCAGACCAGGGTGCTCCAAGCCCCGTCCAACCTGGCCTTGAACACCTCCAGGGATGGGGCACCTACAGCTTCTCGGGCAACCTGCGCCAGTGCCTCACCACCCTCAGCGTGAGAAGCTTTTTCCAAATATCTAATCTAAATGTACCTTCTTCCACTTGGAAGCCATTCTCCCTTGTCATATCACTACATACCCTTGTAAAAAGTCCCTCCCCAGCTCTCCTGTAGGCCCCCTTTAGGGACTGGAAGGGGCTCTAAGGTCTCCCCAGAGCCTTCCCTTCTCCAGACTGAACCCCCCCAACTCTCTCGGCCTGTCCTCCCAGCAGAGGGGCTCCAGCCCTTGCAGCATCTTCGTGGCTCTCCTCTGGACCCGCTCCAACAGGTNCCCCTTCTTCTGATGCAGCCCAGGACACCATTGGCTTGCTGGGCTGCGATTGAGCATTGCCGGCTCATGTTGAGCTTCTCATCGATCAGCACCCCCAGGTCCTTCTCCTCAGGGCTGCTCTCAATCCATTCTCCGCCCAGCCTGGATTTGTGCTGGGGATTGCCCCAACGCAGATGCAGGACCTTGCACTTGACCTTGTTGAACTTCATCTGCTTGTTTTACCGTTCCAGCTTGCACCCCACATCAGGCAGCACGATGCTACACTGTTCATGCTGCCTCTTAGGATGAGGTGGGCTTGGTTTTCATCCTGGATTAGCCACCACCTCCGTATCTATTAGGCAATTTGGCCACAAGGCACTGCAATGGGAAGCCTCCCTGCAAGTTAATCCAAACCTAAGGTTAAGCGCAGGACAATGCTAGACTTCACTACAGCAGCACTGCAAGCTCCTGTCTTTAAAAGAAAGTCACACAAGTCTGAAGTGCTTAACTGACTTTGGAAAAGCCCCAATCTTGTCTTCATGCTGACTTGGGTATTCTGCAAGTGAAGGCAAAACTCCAAAAATCTCTTCGGGAAACGGGATTTAGGCACTCAGACATTTATTTTACACCATCTGGTCACGGCGCAACGAAACAAAGCCTCTTTCCCTTTCTTTTATATTCATAAAAGGAATTTTTTTCCTTCAGAGCAGCAATTTCCCAACAATGGGACTTGTTATTCCCCTACATGATTGATAGCAAGAGAAAAATTAAGAAAAATAAAACCGCGTTGAAGTATCTCAAATCGATTAATCCCTTTCTTTTCTATTTCATGCTTGTACAATTAAGAAGAAAATTAGGAGGTACCACGCAGTGGCAAAAGGAGGAGGAAGATCAAGATGATAAAATACTGATGGTGCCAGCAGCACCGCTCAGGCTCTCCATTCTGGAGCCCCATCAAAACCCAGCTCCCGGAGTCATCCTGGGGATGCACGGGCTCAGTTTCAAGACCATCAAACAAAGAAGCAACTGGGGTGGGCTAAACAGATGTTATGAGCATATTTCTGTATTTTCAGACCAGCTCAGGGTTGCTGTGAGGCTGCAAATCAGGGCTGGCTCACAAGCCCCTATGGCTCTCACTGTTTTTGTGACTTCTGGAGAGACACAGTGATGACTGCAAGAAGGACAAAGGAAATTATGCAGCTTTTACCTCCATAATTGGGCTCGACGCAAGGACTTTGGCTTCGATGTTGGTCTCGCTGGCAGAACCACCAACAGTTGCAAAGAAGCGCATGGCGTATTTGGCAGAGACCGTCTTTCCAGCACCAGACTCCCCACTCACGATGATGGACTGGTTCTTCTCATCCCTGTTGCAGCACAGAAGAAAAGCTTTTGTAAGTTAATCCATTTTCTTGTTAATAGTTCGTTCACATCACACAACAATCTTACATATTCATGTGTCTGTCTCCATCGTCTCATCTGGACTCTACCAAAGTACCAGTGAATACTGCACAATTGTGATACATATCGGCTAAAACGCAAAGGACACCCTGAACATCTGCAGAACATCTCCGAGGGCTTGCAGAGACAGTGGGAGATGAACACCTGTATGAAGAGATGCTGCTTTCTTCACCCCTGGATCATGTAGCCCAGTGTTGGGAAGCCTATTTCTTACATGCCGCAATAACAAACCTCTGCTGTTTGACATTTGTCTGGAGAACTATTAGCAGGCATCGGCTGAACATCGGTTTCTAAGATTATATATTTAATTTCTCCAACACCTTCACTCAAGTGTTTGAGATTTTGCTCAACAAAACATGGGCAATTAGTTGTGAAACTTGCTCAAGTAGCCTGTTGCTGAGCTATTAAAACACAGATACCCAGAAAGGTTCCTCTACGTTCAAAATACATTAAAAATATTCAAGTTGTGAAATCAAGCATCGTAAAATTAGGCAATAGCAGAAGTCATTTGATTCCCGATGCAATTATATGAACATCAGCATTTTCACACATATCCCAACTTCTGGTTAAAATTTTGACATCAACAATGGAAAGCATGTCTCTGACAAGACTCACACCATCTATTCATCCCCAAATCCTGCCAAGTTGTAAGTCACTGCTCCAAAGCACAGCAGAACTTCTGGGACAACGGGGTAAGAGAAAGGAGGATAAAGAGTTTAAAAGCAATTCCTGGTAGACATCAATAAAGTCAAGTTTGTTCAGCTCCTGCAGCTTTGCAATACAAAGTAGTTTTTAAGAAGGACTTGCTCGTTAACAGAAGGCTCAGGAAGCCTTGCCCTCTCCAAGCACACACTAAATTTGCTTGCAAAAGGATACAGGTGTACCAGCACCAGGATAACAAAATTCAAGCAAATACACACCCAGGCTTTCTATCTGCACGTATGAAAGTGTTCCGCAGGAGTGGGAAGCATTATCCTGGCACCGAGGGGCTGCTGCAAACCCTTATCCAGCCTTGACGGGAGCAGTCACTGATGCCGAGTCGCAGGAGCAGCTCTGATGCCACCATAACTAGCACAGACCACCAGATACCCATAAGGCACAAGACTTTGCATGGGAAAGTTGAGGATGCAGCACCTCGTGTAGGTTTTGAGCCTCGCACGAAGCATAAGACTCATCCAAATGCCTTTTTCTGCTTGCAAAATGAATCAGTCACACAAAAAACTTGCACAAGTCATCGTGGTTATATTAAAATACCCAGTCATTCCCACCACAGGTGCACAACGTGGTACCCACTAGACACATCCCAATAAATAATCAGTTTAACATACTTGAGCTGCAAGGTAGAGAAGAGCCAAGGTAATAAGAGGAGCTTTTTCCAGAACTACATCCCTCTTGGCAAAGATCTGCCAACACCGGGAGCAAGTGCCTCTGCTGCAGCAGCGGGATCCGGTCCCAGGGCATCACCAGCATATGGCAAACCCAGCACCTCTGCAATTTGGCCACAGACTTGGGAGACAGAGTTTTCACTGCAGGATTTGATAGAAGCTCCCAAAAATATGAGAACCATTGGGGTAAAGCTGCAAGTACGCAACTGACTGCGTTTTTAAATAAGATCAAATTAAACTTCCTGGACTCCACCTGGCTTTCATGAATCACAGCTGAATACAAGCACATAAAATCCTATATACAAGTGCAACAATAAATTTACACCTTGCAGTTCTCTTGACATCAGGAAACACCGTAAAAATGCATTTCAATTTAAGATACTCAGTTTAAGCTTATACCAGCGAGAGATGAGAACAGAGGCTAAATGATTGCCATATACCACTCTTACACTTTCAATAAAAATACAAACACACTCAAACACCGCACCATTACTTTCCTCCACTGTGAGGCATGTACATCTTAACTCCTTCTAGGCTCAAGATAACTGGTTTGGAGAAAAACCTCGGTCAAGTGAAACATGTAACATTTTGGTGCAAACCACAACTTTCCAACACTTCCAGGAGGAGAGGACTGGCGAGTTAGTTTCCAGCCGTGTTTATAGTACTTTATGAATTGATCCCCGAAAACATCTTAATCCATCCCTTGGTCAGCTCCACCGCTCTCCTGGGTATCCATCATCAGGAAGGCAAGAGGAACCTCCAACCACTCCAGCTATCAAGCAGTTAATGCAGAAACATCAGCCGTGAACTGAGCACAACCTCACCCAGGCAGCCAAAAACCCAGAGCCGGTGTTCCCGGTGACTCAGCCCGAGTGGGGACAAGCCTGCACATCTCACCCAGGACTTGGTAAGTTACGGCTGTGTGCCCTCCACACACCTTGGCAAAGCCACCATGACTCTCCTACAGGCAGCCAGCTGGCAGGATCAAGGCACGGGTCTGCCAATCTGCCAGTCTCGCGCCTTTAGACTTCCATGGGTGCACAATAAAGCTCTTTTTGTAGCATGAGCCACCAAACACATGAACCCAATGGAGAAAAAACAGTGCCAGCTCCAAAGTGAGGAAGGAAGACTAAGCACCAAGAATAGAAGTATGCTGGATAAAGCCATAGCAGCGGTTCCCGGGACAGGTGATGGCAGTGATTTACTATGGTTTATCTCTGGTTAAAGCAGGTGAGAAGTTTCACATCTGCTTTGATCATCTTGTTGGACTACCACTCGATGAGCTCCAGCAGCGAGCACCCAATGTTGGCCATCACTAGGACGCAACCCATAGAAGTGGTGTCAGCTACAAAGGGGCAGACAGAGTTTTGGCATGGGCTGTGAGCACAGATGAACAGGCTATCCTTCATCAGAGACGGGGGGGGAGAGGCAGAAGAGGTGTCCTGGTTCTGGCAGGTGACAACTGAGATCTCTGCCAGCGAGCACTGGCCCTGCAAAAGGAGCTCTGTAAATGCAAAGGTGGCTTGGCTTAGAGCTGCACTTGCATAAAAGTTACTTGAGAATTATTGCTTCTTACCCTTCTCAGCATGACAGGTACTGCCCAAGCAGCACATTTCAGAAAATATTTCCCTGCTACTTTTTTCTTTAAGCCAGAAGATGAAAACTACATCAGTCCGGGAGAGACTTCAGTTGACTGAAGCCAATAAAGCTCAAAAAAGAGGAATTATGCATTACTTGGCATCCAGTCAGCGCTGCTACAAGGTAATATTTTGTAACTTGGGTTTTTTTTTTTTTTCTATTTAAGATATAAAATTAAGACCTCTCCTTACCGATTTTGACCTCTCATAATTTCTCCATATCAGCTATTGGGGTGTGCCTGGCTGCAGGAGACAGAGACCAACCCAGCAGGAGCCCATCCAAGAAGGTCTCCAGATCCACAGTCTCCAGATACCCTCAGAAACTGCCTTTTATGCGGCATCCTGAGTGCTTTATCCTTCCCTCTGGCTTATCTTTTTTTAAAATGCCACCATTCACCAAAAGACACTGAACCTAGTGATAAAATACATGGCCAACATCACCTACTGCTATTGCAGCCGCACTGCCAGGTCATATTTTTCCAGATTTTCTCAACAATTTGCCCTAACAGCAGATGTACTGCTACATGAAATGGGCCAGGTGGGTTCTCCATGGCACATGAACACTTCTGGAGTTGTACTATATTAATAAAATAAAATAAAAAGCTGCTAGCTTCTAAGCAAGACGGCAAGGCCCCTCAAGCTCCTGCGTTTGGACTAATGTATCTCTTCTGTTGTTGTTTTTATTGGTGGAAAATGCACGTTTGGACATTTCTTTTCCAACTTCAGGAATAAAAGCCTTCAGGAATGAAGACTACAGAGACTTTCCCTTCTTCTGTGTGCAAGTTACCAGCTACTGGTGCCAATGGGGAAAGACAGACGAACCTCACGGAGCAGCTGGGAGCAAAAAGGCTGCTCAGGAAGCAGAAATGGTTAAAACCAGGCAGGAATTGTTTGTATTCAGCACAGAATTAAAAAAAAAAAAATATTGAAATGTTTAGCCACTGTGCAGGTGCCCTGCGCAACAGGGCTGCTTGAAATACAGTCAGTTTTGGCAGCATCAGCACAGAAGAAAATTATTATGGAAATAAAGCCTGGATAAAATGAAATGTTATGGGTGAATACCGGCTCTGCTGCAGCATGGCAATGCTGTCACATCTCCTCCTGGGGCCTATGTGGCTCCTGTGCACCTTAGGGCTGCCACTGTGGCTTGTTATGCTGCTAGGATGTGCATCAGTGCTCTTCTCCCCACGGCAGACAGCTCACACAATGCACACGTGCTGGCACACAACATGCTCACGTCTGTCCAGCAACGTGGAGCGTGCGATGGGGATGAGGTTTCAATGATGGCCAAAGATGCTGTTCCCACCACGTGCCACTGCTACAGCTCAAAACTAGGTATAAGGCACTTAAAGATGCAACTCCCCAAACTTCACCCCTATGGGGCTGCAGTACTTCTGTGTCTTCACTTAGAGCAGCTTCCCAAGACAACCCACAGACTAGAAAACCAATACCATGATCTGAGCTACAGCCTCCATCCCACAGAGATGCTTAAAAAAAAACCACTGAGGAGCAGAAGTCCAACCAGAACAAACTTCAGGACTATTTCTTCAATGCAAGAGGCAATAGCATCTCCAAAGTTGAGGGCTCCAAGTGTTGGTGGCATCTGATACAGCCTACAGACTGACGTCTGTCTGTGCAATCTGAATGTTTTGCTTCACTTCACTATCTCAATGCACCCTCTTCAAGCAGTAATACCTGTTCATGAGCTGCTATGCGGGTAACACCTCTTTCTTTACTGAGACTTGTCACGTTATGAGCAATACCCATCGAGACTCACCCTTGGCCACACACACAGTGAAATGGGTGAGGCGTCCAGCCCAGCAAAACAAATAAGGTAGTCACTGGAGTTTTCACAACATGTGAAAAAAAAATCAGTTGTTTTCTTTTTTTTAGTATGGCAACATCTGAACCTTCTGCCCGAGGCAAAAAAAAAAAAAAAAAAANAAAAAAAAAAAAAAAGTCAGCTGCCTATGGAGAGAAAGGACACTTCAACTAGATACGTGTGCTCATTAGGACTAGCTGCTAATTACCAGACTTTCCACTAAGGAAATGGATTTCCCTGCTTGTTTAAGCAGTTGGTATTTCACCTGCAGCAATGCAGAGAATACCGCTACCCTCAGAGGTGTCTCCAAACAGCCTGGGAAAAGCATGTAGAAATGTCCAAACTTCATGCCTACCAAGCTGGACACAGCTCTCCAACTGTACTACAAACTGCACCCATTTCGATTGTCGCATCAGGGCAATCAGAGGTGAGACACTGCTGAGCATTTCCCTATGTGGTTCTCAGCCTGGGAACATCATTAGTCATTCTAATATATGATTCCCCCTCAGTTTACCTGGTCAAGTCAGGGCTGAACTTCCCTGGAAAGTTCTCACTGTGAGAAAGGGGATGGTCAAGCCACGGCAATAGCAAAGGGGTTGAACCCAAGGACAGCGATGGTTCCCACCACCCCCCTGTCACGAAGAGACAGAGGAAATCTCAGTGCACATATATGCATCCAAGATCTTTAGCCTTCACCGACACTGTTTGAAAGCGTAAGTATTTGAAGATAGATACACCCCAAAGGTTCTCCAGACCTAAGTCACAGTCAGAATTTTTCCCGTGTCATCCATCTTTAAAGCCATAAATATAAAGCCATGAGAAGGGACCGAGAGCTCACAGGACTTGCTTCCATAGTCATCTCTTCAGAAAACCATCACTGTGGCACCAGAAGCTTTAAGCAAACCACTGCACAACTTCCTCTTGATCTCAGCAGCGAGAGCAAAATCAGCTGCACTAAAAACACAGCTCCTCTGAGAGGGAAAAATATCTGAAGCAAACAAGGGCAGAGCCAGACCTCCTGAATAATTATCAGGGGTCACTCCAGCTCTAATCCCGGATCCAACACTAATTCTCTGCATCGTGGAATGAGTCAATGAGTCTCTCCACCACAGAAATCATATTTAACCTACTTCTTTCAGGATGCTCAGAGGATTAGTGTTCATAAAGCAATCGGAAGATTAAAAATGCTTTAAGTACTGTAGTTTGAGTTTAGCCTGACCACAACGAGAACACCCATAAAGCCCTGATGCACAACAGGCTCTAATACACTCCTGCATTGACAGTGCTGTGCAGGTTAAAACCAAGCGTGGTTATTACATTGGACTCTTAGCGCTATATAAAAATGCAATAATTTAATGTCCATTGGATTACATCCTCCCAAGTGATAACAACAGTGATGAAAAACTGAGACGGTCTAACTCCGCCTTTAAATGAATAAACAGAAGTTGCACACTGTGAAAACAAAAATCAGAGCGTTGCAGGATTGCAATGCGGAGAAAAGCCGCCTCTGAAACAGTCTCTGAAGCCAGGAATCATTCCCATTTCTGTGGGACAACAGGAATTTGGAGCAGCATTGCTGCTGAGAGAGGCAGCAGCTTGTTTTACTTGTTGCCTTTAATTTGGGTTTTTAGAATACCATGCTTGGCATCATCGGTCAACACAAATATGAAAACACAACTTTGAGGTAGCTAGACTTTTCCCTCTGAGAAAACCAAGAGGGTATTATTTAGCGTCTGGTTAAACAAGAGTGTTTAAGGACATGCTTTCTGTTTGCATTATCAAACATCTGCTAATAAATATTCATCTAGGTCTTTTTTACACTGCATCTTTCATAAATAGCATCAATCACCCTGTGCAACTTCTGGGTTTTTTTTCTGTTTTGGGGTTTGTTTTTTTTTTTTTTAATCATCCAGTTGCTGACATTCCAGTTCNGGGGAGGTGTTTTGTTTGTTTGTTTGTTTTTTACTGGAGGTAGATGATTCTTTTACACAGTGACTTATACTGATGGGGAAGAACGAAATTTTTTTCCCTACAACCTACACCCACAGCGGCCACACCACAGCTCTAAAATACATTTTGGTCAGAACTGCCCCAGAGCTGCTATAGCCTTTCCCGACCCCGGTACCATCACAAATGTAAAGGTAACGTTGCACATTAAGGCAATGAACTAGAAAAAGAAAACAGCAATATCCCATTTCAGCAGTGCCAAAGCCTGGTGTGACATCACTAAGCTGTTGCATGTGTCCCCAAAGGATGTCAGATCATGCACAGCCCATCAAGAGTCTTACTTGAGAAGATGCATGGGCTACGATGTACCCCCTGGCATCTGTCCTGCGCAGCTTTGGAGTCAATTTACTCATACACCCTTGGGTTTTAGCAAGAAGCCAGTGAGAAAATAAGGAATTGAATCTCTCAGTTGCTGGGAAAAAGCCTTAAAGTACCAGTTTGGCCCTGAATGGGAAAGGATGAGCATTCAGCATGATGTTCAAGGCACAGGTAACGTGCAAATTAACCTTATCTTCTGCAGCGGTCACCAGCAGCACAAAGCGTTGCCTTCCCTCTGTACAACACAATTTAACACTCACATCAATCTGATGTTTCTAACGCTGAGATCAAATACCATGGTGCAATTAAGATGCCTTTGCAGAGGTCAGAGCGTTTTTATGTGATGCTCCAGCAAACCAGTTACTACTCCTGCGAAAGCAGTGGGAGTGCCACTGGTCCCAGCTCATTAAGGTACTTTCTCTCCGGACTGCTTTGTGCAGCCGGCTGGAAATTCCCCTTCAATAGCAAAGAAAACCCTGCATATTCCAAGTTTCTGCAAAATGCTGAGCTGTCTGCAGTCCTTCCACCAATTCCTGAGGGGGGGCACGAAGGACGACCTTCTCCCAGGATTTATGCTTTGCACACCCCGCTGGGGAAGAACACAAGCTCCTCGGCCACACTAAAACAAGGTCAGCAATTCTTTTGTGTGCTGTTTCTAACAAGAGCAAAACACGCACCCGGCCAATTTTACTAGCTCTCTGGCACCCCAATGCTCTTTTCTGCGCTGGAATCGCACCACGCAGCATCCCTGGGTCCGACCCAAGCCACCCGCAAGCAGCGGCCAGCCTCTGTGGAGCCTCCTGCAGATGGAGGAGGCTTCATACTTCATCCTCCCAAAAAGGAGGGCAAGAATCTCACCAGCTTTTTGCTCCCCAAGCTTGAATGATGCTACCCCAGCAGTTCAGCTCTGCAGGCACCAGGAGGACAAAGTCAGTTGTTCTTCCACCCCGTGGCAGTTTCAGAAAGAAGGTCCTTCCTTCATCACCTCGACTGTCATCAGCCACCGATCCTTGTAAAACTCCTACACTACCATCTAATTAATTAGAGTTGATATACATTAAGAAAACCCCAGAAAGAGATTTTAAGAAACCAATGGGATCATTGACTTTTGGGTGCACCTCCATCCTGAGGTCTCCAGAACTTCACTGAGGACGTGGGACCGCAAGAAGTGACTGGGAGGTGGGCAATGACAAGTCTTTGTGCTCTGATGTAATTATGATGCTCGAAAACGCCGTTTCAAATGTTTAATGATATTTGGTGTTACAGCTTTCACACCCAGAGTTCAAACGGTTTTCCTGCATCACAGCAGTAATTACATGTCTGATGTAGCCTATTATGACTCCTTCCAAGTCGGTGCTATTTCACACGCACAATCATTACTCTAAGTCAGGCACTGACCTTTCTGTACCTTAAGCTCTCCCATGCCAGTGCTGTCCCATTATGAGTATTTATGATTTTTCTATAAGGAATGTCTCACTTATGATTAAAGCTGCTAGCAAATAGCATCGTTCTCATTCCAAACTGCCAAAAACAAAGCAAAAAAAAGGAAACAAAAAAAAAAAAAAGAGATCATTTACCTGGCCACTTATCCTCAGAGCATCTCTGTCCTCTCCCATAGCACAGCAAGTAAGACTGGAGGGTCTCTCCTCCAGTCCTTGGGAAACATTATCTGGAATTTCTCCCTTTTTTTTTTCCTATCACCTCTGAAAAATTGTGTCCAGCTGCTTCCACGAACCTAGAGGTCTAACACCAGCACCAGCATGTTTATGGGACACCTCTTCCAAAACCTTCTCCCTTCCTCCCTATCCCAGTTTTAACGCTAAACAAAAGAGATCCCCCTCGGTTTCTCCCCCTCCTAAATTCAAGGCTATTGAGTATTTTTTCTTCTAATTCTTTTTTTAGACCAGAACTTGAGTTTTGAGATGGTACCTGCTGCAAAGCCCTGCTGAGCAAACCCCGGACCCAGCCTCATTCACCAGGAGACTTAAAAAACCCTTCCCTGCCTTTAATATAACACAGGATTCAGCCTTATTTATTGTGCCAGTCTGACTCCTCTTGCATCTCTGTCGGGGGTTAATCTCTCTTTTAACTCCTACCCGCTCTCTTTATTGTATGGGTTTAAATCCTCTTGTAAAGCTTGAAATTTGAAGTGCTATCAAAGGACATCCCCCACTGTGCCCATGCCCCTCCCCACCTCTATTAGGTTATGGGCAGGGTCGATGCTGCAATTTCTGCTCTTTTCCAGCTCCAGCATCGTACCCCACGGCAGGAGAGAGAGCAGTCGTGGCCACGCGCACCGACATCTGTATCTCTGCAAGACACGCATCATCTGTGTTGCCTGTTGGTGCAGGCAAACAGTGATTTTTTTTTTTTTTTTTTTTTTTTACACTTCAACATAACGTTTTTGACAGTGTAATGCAAGACTCGGGTGCACTAACTTCCAACAAGAATGGAAAGTCACTACTAGATAAGAGTTACCCGTCTGCCGTCCATCATTTAATGCCAGAAACAGCGCATGCCTCCCCTTGTAGGGGGGCTGAAAAGAGAAGACACACTATTTCCATACAACTTATAATTTAGGAATCACACAGTAGATGCTGACCCTGGGCTGAATCGCAGACATCAGAATCGACTGAGCCACATGAGACCTATGGAGCAGATACACAGAAGCTGAACTCATCCGCCAAATCACTCTTGCATTTCTTGTTTCATTCCTTCTGCAAGAACTATCGACACCACTGCAAGGAGATCCTCAGAACTGGGAAGGAGGAAACTCCAGTTTAACCAACAGGTCACCAGAACACTTGCTTTCCCACCGACGTTGCAAGGGTCAGTTAAGGTCTGCAGAGCCCTTTCACGCTTTTGGCAGGAGAACAATAAAACATTCTGCATTTCCAATTTAGCAGAGTTATACATGGATCAGATCAAGGTATTTTTGTCTGACCACATGCAACAGCTTTGCTGACATGGTGCATCTGTTAAAGCATCAGCCCAATGGCTTCACAACTAAATAAAAAGCACAGCACTTTGTGACCCAGTCCACACGCTTCTTGGAAGGATTTTGCAAGTCTGTTATTACCTGAGATGTTTTTCACTGTACGATTTGAACATGGCACTTATTTTGTGTTTATTAGTTGACATAGACTGCTACCATGTCATGCTAATTAAAAGGTCCACATATGTGATATAATGTGGTCACGGCAAGATCCAGATGTGCCAACCAGAAAAACACACAGAATATACAGCAAGTGGTTTACGATGCTTTCACCATTTGATTTACAATTTGAGCAAAGACCACCTCATTCCCTGCTCCCCGTTTTTGAAAGGTGTTTGACAGCCTTTGTAGGGTCCGTTCTCCTGCCCTGTCACCCGCGGCACTGCTATTTACACCACATACCTCTGTCACCTACTGCTGTTCAATTTTGCATTTTATTAAGCGTAACGCATGATTCTNAAAGAAGCCATTAAGAAACTTTACTTGGACTAGCAAGTCCTGGCCTCTGCCCAGAGTGAACCCAGCTGGTACTAAAGGAAGAGACAGGGGCCAAAGACAGAAAAGCCACACAAATACACCCACTACTTCAGCACACTGCGGTGATTTTCCTAATAGACTCAGCTCAGCATCTGCAGACACGAAGGGGAACTTCTAACCTTTAACTGAAGCCCCCACAGAAGTTGGGAATGGGAAGCTGGCATTGCACTGTCACCGTACAAACTTCGGTCACCTCCATGGAGCTGGCAGCAACTGATGGGACATATTCATCAAGAAGAACGTGGGTCTGGGCGAGAAGTGAGAAATAATCCCTTCTCCTGCGTGAAAAGCTGCTGGTTGGGCTGACTTCAGCAAAAATAAAGTTTCAAGGGGAATTTTTGCTAGACTCCAGGCCTCTGCGCAAAGTGATGACACACAAGGAAATCAGAGCCACTGCCGGGATTTGGGCACACAAGGGATTTTTTGTTCCTCTAAGAAAAGCAAGAAGCAATCATCCAGGGCACCAGCGGCTGCACTGCCTCTCTGAGGGATTCTGGATGTTCCCCAAAAGATTTTTAGTCTCTTTTCAGGAGTGCAAATGCCTTCTGCAGCACCTAAAGGTGCAAAAGGCACTAACACCCAACATACCTTGCCAGGTAGTATCAGGAGGACGGAGAGCAAGACCAGAGGAGGAGACGGTTTCATTGCCCTGAAGATATGTGTCCCAAAGCACAAATTGTTTTGAACCCCACACTGCCTCAGCTATTTAGCAATCACTAAACAATCCACCCTTCCACCACCCCAACCCTCGACTCCACCACCTCCGGTAGCAGCACTTGGAGCAAATTAACTCCATGCTGTGTATTTTGCCTCAAACAATATTGTTTTGATGAACCGAGTGCGCTTAGTCTCACACTGGGTATGCAGGGAGCTTCTAAGGAGCTGGTCACCAGAAAAATTAGAGGCTGTCACATATGAATTTTAATCACTTGCCTTTTGTTTTTTTAAAGCTGTTTTACATGCAAGTGCTGCAAAGCAATTCCTTGCAAAGCGTCCTCTTTGGGAGAAGCTTTCATTGAAAGGGGACTTTTAACACACATCCTAATCATACTAAGTGTTCAGATGTTTTGCAAACTATTTTGTCCCCCAAAAAAGATATTGGTCAGATATTGTTACACACACAGTGCTCTTTTTTTTTTTTTCTTTCTTTTTTAAATAGGCATTTCGTGATGATGGGGCAACACCGGACACAGGATCCAGCACAGTTTTACAGCCACCTGGGAAGATGCCTCCAGTCCCATCTCACGGACCCTACCAACTCGAGGCAAGCAAGAAAGCACAGGACAACTTCACTAACACTTGTACACCAGCAGAGGTCTTAAGTTCTGCCCTGGCACCCTGTCTCTACATGGCAATGGTATACTAGAAGACTAGAAAATTAAAAAAAAAAATCTAATTGCCTCCAATTTTGCACATTTAATAGAGAATCTTCAATTTTCCTTGCCATCCGACTCAGTCACCTCCACTTCCTCTTCCTAGCATGCTCTGGGCCACTAATAAAGCTAAAATATACATATATATATTTACGACATACATACATGATGCCTTTTATACATTATATATGTGTTTATTTTTTTTTATATATGACCTTGCCTTCCGCACTGGAGAAGAGCTATTCAAGGTGACTTCATGTTTCCTGATTATGTCCTTGCTCTGTTTGTCCTATAAAAACACGACACACCTTGCAGCCATCCTTATCCAGGTCTTCACGAAAAGGATGAAAAGTTTGCCCTCAGAGGACCGCTGCAACTTGAAACACGGCAGCAAGGGAGAAGCTGGCATCATTAGTCCACTCACACACTTACTCCCAGTTTACGCTATTTACCTGTGGCCCCAAAAAAAGTCTCAAGCACAGTTTCAGCAACACTTTTTTTGCAGGGTTTATTACTCCAGTGCAGTGTCTGATCCTCAAGGAAGGACTTTAATGAGAGTCAGCTAATCAAGTTCTGCTCTGCCACACAAACTGCATAAATATTATCCCATGGACATATATAAAAGCAGGAAAATGAAGCCGCTTACTTCAAAACTCGGAAGTGACACACCACCAAACACCGGACAAGCTCACACAGAAATGACTGCTCTGTGGCTCCAGCAAGTTATTTACTCAGCACTTTTTTGGTCAGAGACATTGCAAATAACATCAGCTGTTTCCAAGCAATCTTCCACAGAGAAAGCTTGTTTTACCTGTTTAATTTTCTTACTCGCATTGAGGACGCTCTCTTTGAAAGAAAACCAGAGAAATTGAAAGAGAACATACATCTGCATTATTATTCTCACTTTTCTATGATGTGATTTGCATTTAGTTTGGTTTTAGACTGAATAATTCAATTTTTTAAAAAATATGTAAGCCTATATATGCATATGCATACACAAGCACAGATTTCTATAGATAAATAAGGAAAGAAACCCAGAACGTTAGCCAGAGACTGCTTTCCTGCTCTCGGTCACATTGTAAGTTTGACCTTCTGAGATTGCAGGTTTGAGTTTTATTCCTGGTCTATAGGATGCATGAGACATAATGCAACCATTTAAAAGCTAAAACACTGCCAAACAAGTGATGGTTTTGCACTAGTTTTGGTTTAACACGCCCACAGACCTTCATCCTCATGGCTGAGCTGCCCAAGTACCCACGTCCCACCACTCTCACGTGCACCCCCATTGCCTACAGCAGAGCTGCAAACAGGAGGCATCTCGCAGAGTCAGTAATTCACTTTAAAAAAGCAAAAAAAATAGTCCTGTCCAAGGCACTACATCCATCACCCACGAGACACGCCATCCACACGCCCTGCTCCAGCAGCTCCACCACTCTCCCTGCAGCACTGCGGAGGGAAAAGCCTGGATCAAACTGCGGAGAACACAACGTCCACCCAAAAGCTTTCAGATTTAAAATACAGTGTACTACACTTTAAGGCACGTTGCAAATAACCAGGCAGATTCTTATAATCCACTTTACAATCTCTTCTCAGCCCTATTTGAATTCCTCTTTTGTACCCAAGCCTGCAATTACCATAATACCAGCCCAAGACAGAACACCAGAGCAGCGCTGAACAGCCAGTGCCTTGTTTAAGAGCTTTGAGGGTGGTTATTTCCACGTCCCCTTGCAAACAGAGCGCTCCCTACCATCCCCAGCCAGCAGTTATGAATTAGACGGGTGGCCGTCAAAAAAGCAGATTTACTCCGATAAGGATGAGAGTAGAGAGTCGAGCACCTCTGGCTAGAGCTCTCGGTTAGCCCGCTGCGTGCAAAAAAAAAAATATGCAGGGATGTGGGAAACCATCAAATCTTCCCCAGCAAAGCAAGCAACTGCCTTAAATTTTAGACACGCGCCCAGGAAAATCCACGCATCCTGTCCACGTTGGTCAGCAAACCTTGACAACTTCTCCAAAGAACCATGCAGCTTGCTGCTCAGCCTCGATTCACATAACAAGGACAGAGTCCTAAGCTCTCCTCTTCCTATAGAGAGCTCCCAAAATTTCTAAGTTCTTCTCAAAGTGGTTTTGCCCGAAGCATAAGCACTTGCAGGAGGTCTGAATGGCAGGCTGGAGTCAGTTTGGGTACAATCCCTCTGATCTCTGCCCATGGCGATGCGCCTCCAGATGCATTTCGGGATTGAACTCTGGTTCATCTTTGGTTAGAAACGCATCCTAACTCACCGCTTACAGCCAAGACGTGGCAGAAAACAGGTTGAAACCCTTGGTAAACAGTTCAGTGTTTACTCTTGCTATTAAAAGCCAGGGCCATATAAAAGTCACAGCTAATCCACGAACAAATCTAAACACACTCTGCAAGTCCAGAAAACTATAATAAAATGATCCCCGGTACAACAGCTTTCAGCTTCCTCTCAAATTCTCTTTTAGATGGTGGCTTATCTGGTAAGAACAAAATCCCGCATCTGTCCTCAGCAACACAACAAACACAGAAATAAAGTAAAACTCAGACCACATTCACCTGGTTAAGACACTGCTTTGAAGGATCCATAAATAGCTCCAAATCTCTGCCAGTCACATCCTAACTCAAAATCACAGTGTCTCCATAAAGAGGACCAACATTAGCTTCTGGGTTTAGTCTGATTATCTCACCAAATTATCTGAAATGCAGTTTGCTCCAAGCTATTAAACATGACATTTGCAGAGTGGTCTGAATTTCTTCCAGGAAACTCATCCAAGCAGCAGCAGGAGAATGATCCCCATCTGAATCACGGTTGCACCGAACCCATGAGCTCCTGAGGACCACAAAGATGCCTATCAGCCTGCCCAGCAGTCTCGTCAGCCAATAACGAGGTCAAGTTGGCAAGCAGAATTAATTAGAAATACCTGACCTCAAAGAGATTTCAGCATGAAGGGAGGCTGACACAGGAACCAAGTCTTGCATCTTGCAGAAGAGGGACAGAGCTACAGCACCCATGGGTGAAGACAGCCACCATGATGGGGAGATACCAGACCAACTCAGGGATATAAAGGCCTGATAGAAGACCCCGTATTCTCAGCAGAGATGAAAATCTGGAATTTTCACACTCTTTTCCCTCAACTTCACTTTAATTGCATATTTGCAATATTTAATTATAATTATTTGCCCACTTTTGATCCGACAGTTCGATCCCACCCTGTTGACTGAGCGCCCACTCACCTGGCCATCTGCTTATAGGCTTCCTCTGCCACCGCAAAGATGTGAGGATCCATATCCCCCATGTTTTGGCCACTGTACGCGTAGATGACATCTTGTTCGTAGATTGGCAGCTGCTCATATGGATTGATGGCAACAAGTACAATACCTTAGAACAGATAAAATAGATAGATATGTTACAAACCAAGCACAGAGTTAATACTTCAGGCTTTTCAGGGCTTGCGTTAGTTGTTTTGATCAATTTTTTTTAAATACGGTGCTTGGAGAAAAAAAAAGATGAGAAGGGAACAGGGAAGAACTCCTAATTCTTATCTCAGCATCTCCTTCGAAGTGCTATGCTTTGATAGCAAGGCTATAAGCTCCAGTACAGCTACAGAGGAGGCATGTGAAACGGGTGAGAAAAGCAAATATATAATAATCTTCATTGTGTGAAGCCAGACTTCGCAGGAGGAGTGAGAAGAAGGGCTAAACAATGCCTGAGCCATCACTTCAGAAAAGTAATTCCTACACAACCAAAGCTCTGCTAGACCCAAACAAATATCCCGGATTTTCCCCTGGCTTAAATTCTGAGTAAAACCTCATAACAAAGAATGTACTCAAATCAAAATGAAATGAATAAATCACAGGAAAGGAATGCCAGAGTCCACATTAAAGCTTTAAAGTCTCCTTCCTCTCCAGCTACAGGAATACCATTCCTGCCCGGAGGAGGTAGTGAGCCCAGGAATTAATGAGGGGCAAAGCCACGCATGATACTACCATGGGCTCGAGGGAGCTGGTCTGCACCCAGCAGAACTGAAGCACTCAGAAGTTCCACCTCCAAAGCATCCTCAGGTTTTGCCGGTTTAAATTGTTATTGTATGGGAGCTCCGGAGAGCACACGACTGGTGGGAGTGGGTGCTTTGCTCCCGGCCTGGCCGATTCAGGGCTTGGGAACGCTCAAATTAGAGCAAAGCACGGGAACTCTCAGCTTGAAGCAAACACCGCGATATGTGACTTAACCCACAATGGAAGGCAAAGGTCAGCAAAGTCACGTTATCTGTCTCCGCAGGGTATTAAACGGACAGCTTCACCTCACCGTGCCCTCCCTCCCGTTTGCTTCTTTTTTCTGTTCAGGTCACACATCTTTTTCCCTTAGTCACCGAAAACACGCCTGCAGCCATGACGCACACCGAGCCGTAGTTGCCTCAGCACTTGCTGCCAGATAAGCACTTTTCTCCCCTTCTCAACTACTTTATAACCAGAGCACGAGGTACGCTGCACCTGCACAGGGCTTTGTAGCTAAACCCGCACTTGCTAAGCCCAAATGGCTAAGCCTGAACCTATGCATCTTCGTTAACGCGACGCTGCGCTCAAGATTATCATAAACCTTCACGAGAAGCTGCGCTAATGAAACCTCACCGATTTCGGATGAAAGCAGGCTTGCAGCTGACTGGAAGCACACGGGCAGCTGCAAAAGGCTGCAAGTTACGCCAGTAGTCTAATGTTACGCATCATTACAAATTTAAAGGAAAGTCACCACTATTATCAGCTGCTAAGGCCACATATTTCAAGGCTGCTACTCTAAAGAAGAGTCGTCAAGCATTTCCTCAGCAAAAGTTGCAAAGCTTAATTGTAGCTGTACGTACCAGCCTTAAACCTGCCACAAACACAGTCCCATCCACTTCGCCGAAATCTTACAACTCATCACTTAGAGAATCGTTAGTCTGCATCGCTGCTAGCAAGGTCATCTTGAGCACCAGCAAGAGTTCAACATTCAATATTCTTCAACGTAACTGAATAAAACCAGCTGAATTGCCTTCTTCCTTTGTTTTGGGCTTGCAGTTTGTTGCCATCCATTCACAGGTAACTGCTGTCTTGCACGGCTTTGGCAGGCCACCCTTCCCAGGAATGACAAACCCAAGCTCACACCTGCCCTCCTTCTGCTTTGAAGAGTTCAATGACCCGCAAAGTCACCAAGAAAAGGAAGGAAACAGTGCAGCAAGGGGTTGGGTTTTTTTTTTTTTTTGCAGTCTTTCAGGAAGAAAACCTGCTATGGACATTTCTCAGTTGGAGCGCATCTTTCTGGCACACTGCTGTTCTCCAGTGGTTTGCTACGTCCTACTTTTTTTCCCCCACAGACTGCCAAGCACTCGCAAAGTTGGCCTCAAACTCACCTGACAAGATGTTTCCACCAAGGGTTACGTACATGGACCATCAGCTCAGGAAGTTCACAGTGCGCTAACCCTCAAAAACCACCTCTGGTTTTGCAACCTAAAGCTTGTTGGCACACACTCATGTCTCCCACCTACCCCAAATTCACAGCCCCCAGACCTTCCTCATGCCACAGCCTCTAGCTTGTGGTCTCAAGAGGTTTCTATGCGGACATGCTCTAACCTACATGCTTCCAAGAGCTGAACATGCGTCATGGACACTCACCACAGTACGTATAGATGTGGTTGGACTCGAGGAACCTGACTTTGAGGTTGTGGAGGACCGCGGGCTCATGCAGGTAGCTGAGAGCTGTCAGGTCATTCTCTCCCACCAGAATATCTGGGTTGCGCAGGAAAGGCAGCTCACTTCCTTGGAGGTCAACAGGATATTCATAGAGCTGAAGAGACACACATGAGGAACGTGAGAACACAAAAAACAACAGCTCTTTTAATGTCTTATAGCTTATCCAAGCATAACTCCATGCTGATCCTACAAAATACTTACACGTCCAGCTCTAAATGAAACAAAAGCCCCTTTATGCTAAATGCTATAGGGACCTGGATGACACGCTACCAGGTGACAGGTCATCCCCTTGGTAAACGGCTTTGAGCTGGTGGACAGTGATGGTCCACAAGCACCAACCTGAGCATACCTGAGCTGTTTTCAGGCCAGCCCTGGGACAAACAGCCTTTAGCCAGCTCTGAGTAGTAACAGGTACCATACAGAAAACCACGGCTTCCTCTGCTCCAAGCATCCTCACGCTCTTTGAAAAACGGCCTCATTTTAAACTAGACCATATTCTCCCCATCAGAGTGATTTCTCAACTCATTTTTAATTTGCGTTACTTTAATACTCAAAACCTTACACCCCTTCAGGCAGACAAGGACATGGAGAAGCACAGAGACCCTGCTGCTTCAATATCTGAAAAGCCAGGTTATGCCATTGAAGCATACGGCGGCCCATATGCTAACTATTTTTGGCTCATCACCCAACGAACAGCAGAGCCACCAACTAAAGAAAAAGTGTATTTTTTTTTTTNCGATGCTCAGCTCCCAGCAGAAGGGAGGAATCCCAGTTCGCAACCAGAAGGGCATCGCTACCATTGCATAGGCTCTGGATCGCTGCCCGTGAAAACAACACAAGAAAAGCTGACCCAAGTGCACAAGGACAGGGTCACAGAGCGCATCTGACAACCGCAGGTTTGTTTTATACTCCAATTCTACATCGCCAATGCTAATTTTCAAGAATTTGCACTCAGTCTTACACCTTAATGGCAAACACACCAGGGATCCCTGGTGATATTTAAAAATCAGCTCTTCATTCAGGAGGAGTACTCTTGCATGCAGAGTACAGCCAGAAACCACAAAATCCATGAAAATTCACTTAAAGCACAAGGACAAAAGAGAAGCACTAAACAGTGGGTAATGCATGTTGGCTGTCAGGAACAAAAGGCTTTCAACAGCTTCGAATCCCCTGAAGATATGTATGCTCAGTATCTCCATCTGATGCACACATGCGCTGTTCCCCTTCACTAAAGCTTTTCAGCCCAACGCGACTTGGTTCCAAGCATGGTTTCATACAGTAGAGCATCAAACAGGGGTCTCTTGGAGTACCCACACTAAGCAGTGGTCTCCGGCACAACCCCAAAATGAGATGTTCCCATGTTTCACCGTGACAGTGATGTGCTTATTAAGCTACCATCTACAACATCTAGTAATCATTTAATCTCCTTGTACTTTAATGTTGCTGACCCGGAACTCAGCCGTACAAAAAGGCTAGACCTTGCAGGACTTCTTAGCCGCTTTGGTTTCCAGGGAAATATCCAGATTAAAGAGAAACAAACAAACAAAAAAAAAATCTTCCCCCCTCCCAAATACTAAAACTGCTGAAGATCTCAACTGTTAAAGAAGGATGGAGGTTGCAGCACTCAGCAGTATGTGCAGACGTCCTTTGCACCACAAGCAGCGGGAAGGAGCTGCTGCGGACGAGATGGGCGCCCACCTGCACCCAGGCACCCATCTTTGCTGGGCACCCCAAAAGGTCATCCATTAGCGCTGCTCAGGAAACCTGCCCTGGAGTTGAAGCCTGTAGTGCTTTTCATACTTGTCACCAGTTTCTTGCAAAGGCTTGAGCATTGCTGCTTGGTTTCTCCAAGGTTTCTATCTTCTAGCCTCAGGAGCAAGAGAAAAAGCACGTAAAAAAAAAACCCTGCAGCGAGGGTCATCCCTTTGGCATCCGATGGCACGGGGAGGCAGGGACAAGCCACTGCGTGGAATGACTGGAATGGTGGAAACATGCTTGCATCATGAGCACGAAGCATGATGTCATTAGAGAAAAAGATACGCTCAAACAATGATTGATATGACTTGGAAGAGGAACCAATAGACACAGGATGGTGAATCCAGGAGATCCAACCACAGGGCTACTGGGCAGGGAGCCCACCAAGAAGCAAAGGGCATCGACTCATGGTCCTACAAGGACATGCCTGGTGCTTCCAAGGGACAGCATCTGTGCATCTCCTCATCCAGATTTATCACCGTGAAGGGGAAAAAAGCATCTCCAAGAGGAGCATAATCCATCCTTTACCCTCCTCAGAAAGCTGCCCTATGCTGGAAGACCAAATTGGGGAGGGACAAGCACAGCTGGGGCTGACGCGGGAACAGCCAACAGCATCATGCACCGGGTGTAGATTTCAATGTGAGTGACTTGCTTTCCAAACCTGGCACATTCGCATACTGCAAAGAGTCCACGCTTGTGCTGCTCTGGAAGAAGAATTGTTTTGATGAACAGCCTAATCAAGCGCGTCTCATTCCTGTTCTCCATCTTCCCATTAAGTAATAGGGTGAAAATATTCCCCGCAGTGGAAATGGTTGGCTGGCAGGGGACATGAATTACTCGCCCCCCTCAGAGCATTTTCAATTTGGAGGAAGTGGCTTCTATTAACTCTTTTAGCAACAGAGCAGATCACCCTCTAGAAAATTAAGAAAACCCCATCTGCTCAGTGAAGAAAGCTCGTTTAGGTGGAATTCTTCATTAAAAATATATTTATTCTTCCCTCTACACCAGGCATCACGTATGGGAAACGCACCTCGTGGCAGGCACGTAACGTAGCATGGCTGCTCCCTTCCCATAAACCAGCCAGATTTTGAAGCTGATGCAAATGCCAGGGTTAACTTCATCTACAATCCCCCATTGTTACACGACATCCCACCCCATGAGTTTTTTGTGCCGGACAGAAAGCAGCTGCTCTTCCCCAGCCTCCATCCTGCTTTGGGAATGATTTATCGCCAGCTGCACACACACTGAGCCTGGGCTGTTCGTGCATTTGAAAGCAGCACTTGCTACAAAACATCTACATTTAAATGTGTTTCTCATTTTTGCCTTTTAGAGCTTTTTTATTAAAAAAAAAAATGGAGAAAAAAGGGGTTTACATAAGACTATACTTAAAGAGAAAAACTAAGGTGTGGAGAAAGTTGTTGCACAGCAGCCACTTCTGTGCTGTATGCGATTTCTCCACCGGTACCCAAGTTTAAGGTGAGGGCACCAGCCATGGTCTTTTCAGTTTGTACAGCAACAAAAAGCATAAACTGATATTTCTAACATACTGCTGCTATATAAAAAGAAAATTAAAAAAATCATTCTGATATCACAGACTGTTACAACTTTGCTAGGGGATGAAAAGAGATGAGAGAGGTCAAGGGCTTTCTCGCAACCTACTTTAACACAAGTATCTGGGGAGAGAGCGGGTAGGGAGAAGCTGGAAGTGCTAAGGCAACAAAACACATTTTAAAATACTTCCTAAAAAAAAAAAAAAATGAGATGGCTCAGGCTTCTTCACACATTAATTCAAAGCTTTAAATTACTGAAAAGAATAGCGACGTTCAAAAGCTTACAGTTTCATCTTCAAGTTTCAGATGGAGGCTTTTATCTCCCTCTTTGTAATCCTTGATAATTTCTGCCGATCTCCAAACTTCATCAGGGTCAGGAATCCAAACCCTGGTGTACTGGAGAGGAGGGGAAAAAAAGAAAGAAAAAAAATTAAATACAAGGAAACCTCAGGAAATTAAATCATAAATAAATCAATTCACCATGGATACAATCCCACACTCATTGTAAAGTCAGTGCAGCTAAACCATTTATTTTAGTCCAAAAAAAAAAAAAAGTATTCTAATTTTAGGTTTTGGGTAAATTATAGACCAAAAGTCTGATTTTCAATCAGACTTTCAATCAGGCGTCTCCTGGACAAGGCGTACACTGGCTTGTTACCAATCTAACGAAGCGGGATACGGACTCAAAGTAAACGTGAAATTTAATTTCCCTGGGAAAAAAAAAAAAAAAACACAACACAGCTTTCTGGAAGCTTTTATGAAATAAGCAGTTTCCCACCAGCAGACCATACACCAAAGCATATTTCTTTTGCGCAGAACAACAATAGGTTGCTCCCCACAGATCAAGCCCTAACCCAAACCCAACGCCACTGAGCTAAGCAGGCAATAGAAGCCAACTTCTTCAGTTGGAGGTAAACCTGCAAACAGGCTTCAAGGCTCCAAAAAGAATACTTAGAGGCAACATTTAACCTTTTTATCATCTCCAATGTTCAGGCCAGCCTTGTGCCTCAGAGGAAACCCCAAAGGTGGACCTGTACAGCCCAGCCAAAGTGTCCATGAAGGGACAAAAATCCAAGAATGAGCAGCACTACTCACACGTAACCAGATTATGGCATTACTCAGAGCCACAATACCTTCTCCTAATGATATTTAATTTGCTTTTATGATACAGAGATAAATACTCTGCCCAGGCTGCATAAAAGCACATCCTCGAGCCGAGCAAGTAACTGTTGCTGTGCTGAGACCTCCAGTACTTGCTCTCAGGAGCTGGGGCAAACGCATCGCAGACCCAGCAGTAACGCTGCAACCTCCATGCACGTGTTTCCCTCACCCTCTACATCCACCTTTCTTTTTGCCAGAGCGGGTAACAATTTCCCTGCTCATCGGGCTGCCAGGGCACGGTCCTGAGAACAAGGAACCCAAAATTGCTCTATCCTTGAAAGGGGTCACCTTGAGTCAGGCCTTTTTTTGGTGGAAACAGTCCCATAAAGCCAGCCTGATGCTGGACTCAGACAGCCAACACAGAGTCTACAGGAACCCTTCAACGACCACTGATTTACTGGCATTTTGGGGGGCATGCTTCCCTCCCCCTCAACTCTTCCCATTGATTGCAATAATATCTACATAAACTTATTCTTACACAAAACACAAGGTGCTGGGGCAAACCACAGCAAATCCAAGCGACACCAACACTGTAGCACCAAAGATGGCTTTGTCCCTCATCTTAAAACCAAACCCCCGGCACACAACAGGCAAATAACGCTTGGAGCAGCCCAGGAGTTAAAGCAGCAGCAGCTGTCGAACAGTCTGCTCTGCAGCTGAAGAGCAATAGATTTTTATATGTATCGTGTGTAATTATTTTTAGAGTTGCTCAATAGCTACAGCAGCGGGAACCCTTGGATGCTAATGGAGCTAAACAAATATATTGCCAGAACAGCAGTTTTATCAGGGAGGGGGGAAAAAAAAAAAAAATAATAAAATAAACAGACTTTTCTCAGCACACCACCTCTAGCACCCCACAAGCCTTCTGTGCTTTCCCTGCCACGAGGGAGGGAGGCTGCCATGGGGAAGGGGCTGGTTCAGGACCCCCAGCCCAATCTCCCCTGTCCCCTCCAAAAGCAGCCTTGCAAGAGATGTTTCATGGTCTGAGCAAAGATGTTACAAGGATTAGGTGCAGCTGGCAATGCATCATTCCGCTTTCCTCACCCCCTGATCCTTGTCCCAGTTTCTCCACGCTCCGCCACTATGGGAAGGGTTTTATGGACCATTGCTGCAGGTCTTGCGGCTCCTGCAAAGCGTCTTTTCTGCCTTTTCATCCTCACTGCCGTGGTTTCATCCAGTGCCAGCTCTCTCCTGGCAGAAGAGAGATCAAACACGCTCTAGAAATGCCCAGAATAGCCGGGGATCAGGATGTACCCAGCTCAAGGCAGCCTCGGAAACAAGACGCTGCTGGTCTTGGCTGGAGTCCTGCAAATTCTCCACCTGCACGTGGGGCTGGGCTAAGCCATGGACCTGCCTGGACAGACAGATGCAGAGAGGGGCATGTTGACCTCAAAGCAACCCAAAAACCTGGGTGGTGTTTGTGCATGCTTTGGTGGATGAAATTTGGGTTCGCCTCCAGCAGCGGTAAGAGGTCACGTCAGCCCCTCTCGGCAATTCATCGCTGGTCACGGCCAGGAGCCATCCAACACTCGGGTGAGATGCAGAAACCACTGGCAGAACATAGCAGCTCTCAGCATCCACCACCCAGGGATGGACTTAAAACTTGCTGGTGCAAAACTTCACATCTCATCAGCCATCCCAACCACAAAACTGCAGAATTTTAATAATAAAACTGATTCTCCACGACTCTTTGTATACACGCACGTGCAAGGGATCATGCAGTACAGAAAGCAATAAGACATGGGTGTCTGCAAGGTCTCAGGAACCCTGGGGGTAACTTGTTTCCCGGCTGGGAGATCCCGAATACGATTGCTGCTGCAGCACAAGCACTCCCCGCACCGAGCGCTTCCCATCCCGCTAAATAGCTGTTGGCTGTTAGAAGAGGCTGTTATGAATGCGTTTCCCCAAGCGTCTATAATGCTGTCCTCTCGTGCATGCATACACACGCATGTCCGTAAAGGGGACCACAATTTCTTTTTGTTGAGCATTTTCACCGTCCTCCCCTCCTTGCTGTGCTCCAGCAGAGATGCAAGCCCTCCAGGCAGGGCAGGCTGCTACACAAACCCGCATCAAACCCTTCCCTTTCACCCATAAACCCCAAGTATGTCGAACCGTACAGTGCCAAAATAAAAGCACTTTGTCACTCTTAGATCTTTACAAGGCAAGCTTTCATTAAAACCTGCCGGAGCTTGGAGGCAGCCCACGGTGGGGGCACGCTGGAGCGCCTCGCTCACATCGCCTGCCTGCTACTTCTACAACCCACTCACATCGCCCTCCTCCAACTTCTGCAACCCGCTCCCCCCAAAGCAACTTCACACCGTACGTTTGCCAATTAAATTCATATAGATGAGAACCACCAGGTCACCAAAACCATGCCCCCAAGACAGGTACCCACCCGGGCAGGAGGAGAGCATCTCCGTGAACCTCTACTTCCATAATCTCACCTCTAGCATAATTATTGCTCTTTATATACCATGTCCTGGCTTCGTTAGCTTTAATAACCTCTTGATCTTTCAGAAGAGCTTGTTATGTTATGAAAGGGCAGGCGGGTCTATCTCAAAGCACTGGGACCAGAGGATTAGCCTGACTTCAGGCTCGGGAGACATAACCCTGGGCAAATCACTTAACCTCCCGACACTCCAGTGTCACCATCCGGGAGGTCAGAAAGCAAAGCATTTCTTTAATCCTTGGGGATGCCTTTGAACGAGGTGTTAGCATTAATCGGAAATATCTCCACATGCTCAGCCTCTCAAGGAAAAAATAAAATAAGAAATTCTGGTTTCGTTTGTGGGGTTTTTTTTACACCGGATTCCCAATAAAACCAAAGCGATTCACTGCTCTCAGAGCCTCTTGCATTATTCCACCCAGATTAAGCAGAAGCTTAATAAATTCGTTCTCCACCTCCTGATTTGATTTAGATTTTAGCAGGCTGCTGCTGCAGATGCAGATTAAAAAAAAAATTAAATTAGAAGAGGCAGGTGCTGTTTGAAAGCCCTCGGTGCTGGCAAAAGGCACTCCCAGCAAACTCCAGGAGATGCGCTCGGTGGATGCTCCAGCGCAGCAGGAAGGGATGCTAGTCTGCACAGGAGGAGTTAAACTAGCAGCGCGGACAGAGTATAAAGTTCCACCGAATAAAGAAAACAGTATAATTTTCCATTAAACTAAGAAAAAAAACGCTTAAAAATTAGGTATCTCAGTTTAGTCTGGGCTGTTTGGTGGTTACAACAGTCTTTGTGGCAAGCTGGAAGTCAGCAAATCCATCTTTATCATTATTGTTTTTTAATCCCCTGAGTTATTTCAGGAATGGCAATACTCACAGCCGACCCTGGGAAGTTTTCATTGCTCCTGGATAAAGGGCACTTTTCCAGGGGCATCCTTCCAACAGGACTGCAGCCAGAGGGAGGGCACAGCAGAAAACCCACAATACTGGCAATACAATAGCACCAACCACCTAACAATTAGAAATTCAGTAACGAAGATTAAGTTATACTATCGCACAACCAAGGTTCTTCCACACAGGTTAAGAAAAACTTACGAAAGGACTTTAGCAGAAACCAGAGACAGTGATGTACACCTTCGAAAAATCAAAGGTCATGTCAACTAAGTACAAGGTGGAGGTTGGGACAGATACCTGTCTATTTTTCTTCATAAAGCAAGCACAATTCTACTTTTCCCCGCTTTGTGGTGGGCTTATTGCCAACCTCATTCTCTGTTGGTCAAAGAAATAACGTGATCCAGTATTACTGGATGCTCTTGAAGAGGAAAACACACTCTTATGAAAGAGGAGACAGCACGAGCTTCAGTCCTGCCTTCCCCAAGAATATTTACATTTATATATACAGCATGGGAATGGGTAAGCAGCTTACTTCAAAACAGCCCAATAACTATGGCCTTCAGCTCTCACAAGTTACCTATTACTAAAATTAAAGTTTTCCCAAACTTTGCTTTTCCCAAGTAAAAAAAACAAAATACAAACCCTAGCTTAAATTAAAGTGGATCATAGCAGACAGCACAATCCAGGGTTCGGAGGTCGTTTTTCTTTTCCCTATTTTTTTTTTTTTTAAAACTACTATTTAAAGTTAACTCCACAGAGATAATTTAAAGAGGCTCTTGCAGCAAAAAAAAACCCAGAGGACTCTCCTTGCAGCCACTATGCATGGATGCTGACAGTATCCCCTTCCAGCTCTGCACTAAAGCAAACAAACTTAATTTCATGAATTTGCACTGGGCTGAACTGGGGTCACCGCTGTATTTTTGCCCACTCACTGGCATAATGCCTACCACAGCAGGACCCCACATCCCCACGATTAACAGGTGGTTATTTATGGATTTATTTAGCTGTGCTAAATGTGCTTGTGCAAACCACCACACTTGTCGGTGCTGGGAAGAGTGAGTCGATAGGTGGTGTCAGCAGGAGGGCATGGAAAGGCACCAGCTCCAGGGCTTTCCTGGGCTCCTGCAGCCTTAAAAATCCCTTCTGCCCCACTTGGCAGTGACTCAGGAGAAAAGACTGCTTCACCCATGATACAGCCAGGCACAGGCGAAGTGCTTCGGCAGCAGGGCAAAAACCTCGCTATTAAGGGACTTGTGGATCATTAACTTTTTAATTATTATTTACAACATCGAATATCAGGGCAGATGGCAAACCATAATCCTCCCTTTCCCATCCTCTGAATGAGATTTTCATCCTGGGAGTGCTTTTTTCCCCTGCTTGAAAGACAAGCAAAGCCCACATTTAGGTCAGAACTCCCCAAGCTGTGCCGCGACTCCAGGACCCACTGACCCCTGCATCTCACTCCAGGCTGGCTTCTCTGTTTGTTGCTGGGTACCACTGGCCACCAAACCCTCAAAAGGGTCAGAAGGGGATGGCAGAGGGTTTCAACGCTTGGTGCAGAGAGGGCAGGGATGCTCCGGGGTCGCACACCCCTCCATTGCCCAATTTCTGCAGCGTTGGTACCCGATGCTGGGACACCATTCATCCCCAGAACCAGCCCCGCATCCCCAGCATAAAAACCCAAAAAGGCTGAAAGAAGAGGTCATGACTAGCAAATCAACATTTCGACACACAGCAAGGGACACGCACTACCCCAACATCATGCTGAAGGGGTCGGGCAAAAAAAATAAGTCTTTTACTTGTTAAAAAAATCACAGAAAACATCATTTTGAGCTACCGAATGCAAATGTAAACTTGCTGAGAGCGTTAAATGCAAAGGGAAAGACAGTGGCATGTTGCAGAAGCATCTCTAACTACTCAACGTGAGAATGAGCAATCTATGCGTTTCCCAGAGCTGATAGAAAACACACAAATCCAAACAGCCAGTGCCAAAGCAGAAGAGCGTAATCTATACCGTGCCTCATGTTCCCCATCCTTCTCGTGCTATCAGCATGGAGACAGACCCAGGGAAAGCACACAAACGCACACCCGGACCGTGCCCCTATCAAGGTGGGGCTCCTAAATTTCGGGGAGCATCTCTGCACACCCGAGAGCACCCGCAGGAGCTGCTTGATTTGAGCTAGCAAAACAATGCGTGTTGCTGGTGCCTCCTGGGTATGGGGATATTTTCCTCCCCCCTCCTCCCCGAAGAGCTGTCACACTGATGGATGGGCTCCACGGTCAGCACTAAATCTGCTCTATTTCTCTTTGCTGAATTTTATTCCCCTGCCCAAATTAACTCAGATGATGATTTGCATAAAGTGTCACAGCAGCTGAGCAGTACTCAGCTGCTTGGACAAGCAGCATCTCCAGCATTTATCCACCAGCTTGTTAGCAGCATTTCTAATGAAGGAGGGTTTAAAAGGCTTCGGTTCACCATTGCACCTGCTTCACTTCACCAACGGCAGAGGCAGAACTGGCACTGAGCAGAGCGGGGCTCCAGGTGAGCCTGAACACCAAGTATAACCCCCCCTTATTTCTATCCTGAAGGCTTTACTTTAATTAAACCTGATTTCCAGGACTAATCAATAGTCTCATATGTAACTAACAGCCAACTCTTGTCTTCCCATCCTCTCCCCTACCATTTCTTCCACACCATCTCAGCGGTGCTCGTTACTGCAGGCTTAATTAAGACTGATGGGTTCAGCATCAAGGTCTCAGGCACACACACAGCCCCACTCTCCCTGCAGCAATGGGTTGAAATGCAAAATCCCTCTTGCAGGAAGTCATTAGATGCTACAAAACCAGGTAGAGGCCCAGGTGCTTTGGGACAGTGCAAACAAACCACTCTGTCTTAATCTGGGGGGAAAAGCAGTCCCTCCTGGGCTGGGAAGCGATCCCCTCGTAGGCCAGGATTTGCTCTGGGCAGTGCAACAACTCTTGTGTTTTCACTTTGCTCCTCTGCTCTTTAAGAAACAACAAAACCAAACCTCTGCCAGGGTCAATAAGACTTCACCCACAGGGAATGTGCGTTATCACCTGCATCGCCGCTAACGAACCATCTCACAGCAGCCCGAGATGTCACAGGAGGAGAGTGGTGCCTGTTTAATTGGAGCTGGCAGCACTCGCGGTCTTGTTGTCCATCTCCTTCTGCAGCGGTGCCTTTCCAGCCTCACATCAGGTTAAGCACAGGAGCCCTTCGCCTTTGGTTGCTCTGAAGCAGAACTAGCTAAGATTGAGACCTGGCAGCAGGACAGGCAAGGACGCAGCCAGGAGCCTGATGAAATCAGGGGGAACAAGGCAGGGCTGTCTAAGCCTGGATTTAAAGCATGTGCTCCACTGGAGCATCTACTGGCAAAGCCCCTCCAAAACTTAATATTAACCCCCATTAAATAACTGCACCAAGAGCCACCAGCCACTGGTCTGCTGGGTGGGAGACCATCACCATCCGGTCTCTGCCATGCTGCCAGAAAGAGGGATGCTCTGCAAATCCCCAAAATCACTGCAGAGTCCCTGGGGAATCACAAAAATGCGATGCTAAAGCCAACCCAGATAATCATGCACTTGACTTGCAGCTCCTCCTGGAAGAGCTGCAGGCATCAGGGCAGCAGCAGTTTGGTGCAGGGGCCTCAACAACCCCTTCCCAAGCATCTCCCCTGGGTCCAGCACCCATGGGATGCTCACAGCCACCACCTACCCCACCCAGCTCCTCCAGTGCTCATTACCTCTTCTTCTGAATCATTGATTAAAAAATTCCCACATTGCACAGGATCAAGAAAAAAAATCCCTGACCCGGTGTCTAAGGCGAATCAGGATGAGACCTGTCCTACCACCACCTTAACTCAGCCATGTAGCCAGGGTTTTTTTTATTCCAGTAAAGGTTACTGGGGCTTTACAGACTTGGTTTTTTGCTTTTTTAATTAAAAACACCATGCAGGGGTCAAGCGTCTCCATAGCATGACTTTTACCAAACAGCCTGTCATATTGCACAAGTTAAACCCTTCCAGGCTACTTTCTGCAAGTCCCTGTTGATTGGCATTAATTACCCTTCTCTCACCTAGTTCTCGATTAATCAAAACCTTGGGCAGTGCTGTCTTGTAATCTTGTCTTCACAGCCCAGTTCCCCATCTGAACTCCACTTAAGCACCTTGATGAACATAGGGTGGATCCAAAAAATGCTCAATATACACCATATATATTTAATTATTAATGAAGTAGTCAAAAAGTGGCCTTTGGGTTTTAATTAAGTAGTTTAAAATGGCCCCTCATCCCAGGTTTTCACAGTTCTCTTTCTATAATGTAGCCTCATGATGCTGTAGGGAAACTCATAAGCATGTTCCTTCCCCAGTGCAATGATCACTCTCCATTAAATGATTTTATATTAAAATAATCCTGGGAGGAACCAGGCTCAGCAGCACCGGGCAGCCCCAGACACAGGATGCAGCCAGGGGACACCAAGAATTTCAACTGGAGAAGTTAACAGCGGCTGCTTCTAGGTTGTAATTGAGGTAACACGTTGCATTGACGGTGTCACAACTATCTTCTGCAATTCGGGGTACCCACCACCTCACCTGCCCTCCAGCGCTTAGCCATCCTCCCCACCGGACGCTGCCATGCCTAAACAGCACCACCAAAATCTACCTTTAATTGTTGAGCCGCCTCTCCACCAGACTGGATTTTCAACCTTATTAGAAAGAAGTAATTGGATTAAACACCTGTAGAGTTATCTCTCACCTCTCCAGAACTCACGTGTTAAAACGCCCTCTTGGAGCATCACTTCACACATGCTTCATTCAAAGGGGTTTTGATCTATAGTTGTATTTACGGGGCGTTTCTTCAGCCCTTTCTGAGCAGAGGGGAGTGCTCGAGAGGCCCCTGAGCCACCTTTGCATCTTTTTCATCGCTAAGCAACTGAAGGAAAACAAATCGATTACCGAGGATTTAAGTAAGCAATGTTTTACTGGTTATAATTAAAAAATTCCAGCAATAAGGTTTGTTAGCAAGGTGACATTAGACCCCTGAAGAACGGCACCAGTTGTCAAGACGCAAAGCTGGAATAAATAAATTTCATTAAAATATTTGAAGTGGTGAACAAATATTCATACACCCCCACTTACTGTGGA
>VZSZ01004586.1:107970-127653 GCA_013398815.1 Ibidorhyncha struthersii
ACAAGGAAAAGGTCTCCCGGAGGGAAGGACTGCTCTTGCATTTTCATTTCATTGAAGTAATTTCCAGGTCTTTGGGAATGTGATTTGTACCCAGCTCCGCTTCTCCCAGGATATCCATATGCCAGAGCTCAGATGCACACTTGTATGATGCATTATTCTGTATTAATGTATATATTTTGTCTCTTCTCCCCAGTGAGACAAAGAAAATAAGCAAAATTTTGCAATCGCTAAGCTGAAATCAATTCAAAACACATCTCTGAGGAAACTCAAATAAAAGGTGGTTTCCTTTTTAATATAGAAAATGGAAGGTACAGTATGGCTAGGCAGTCAGCTATGTCCTCCTCCTTATTTCCTTGCAACTTCAGGTGTCCAGCTAAAATATTGAGATTTGAGCTTTCCAGATCTTCCAGCACTGATATCCTGCAGCTATATATTTTATATTTAGATATATTTATATCACACAGCAGCTCCCTGGAAACCCAACCCCTAAATCCCCTATACAATTTCCTCTAATAAATGCAGGGGAGATGAAAGCTTAAATAAGGAAGGACGAAGGAAAAGACCATCTCCGTCAAATCCTGACTTTTGAATCGCAGGAGGAGATTTGGGAGGCAACGTCGTTAACAAAACGGTGTTGTGTTCTGCAGGAAGGGCTCAACGAAGGAGATCAAAATGCAGAAGACTGCCCATGTGGAGGAAGGGTTGCAAGAAGGGCAATTGCACCCACTTAAAATAAAATATAAAAATAACCCCACCATCAAATACGTCTTTTCTAGCCTTCACCTTCTGGTTTGAGTTTCTCCCCTGACTTGGCAACGCCCCCCCTGCGTTAGGCAAATCCAAGGTTCTCTCTTCCCCTTGGCAGGGCAGATGCCCCAGCAGCATACAAACACACACTCCCACGCAGGTCAAACACGGCTCTCATGAAATACCAAAGTGTCCTCACAGCATACACCCCAAACAGAAGAAGAAATTAAAAATAAATTAAAAAAAAAAAAAGCTGTCACAGTCACCGGGTGCTGCTTCTTCCTTCCCCATTGCCACAAAGCTGCTCTGTTGCATGTTTCCTGCTCTGATGTACAGGACAGGATCCACATCCCAACAGGAGATGTGTTTACTCATTTAAACATCCCTCCCCATGTTACAGGAGTGTTTCTTTATTCCTCCCAAGCAGTTACACGCTACCTCTGGGCGCAGACAGTGCTGAGCAGGCAGCGGGTGCAGAGTTTCAACACAGGCAAGGCTCAGCACCGGCTCTTCCCATCATCACCAGCAGCATGGCAACATCCCAGGGAGATCCCAGCTACAGGATTTCCAACCCACTACATGTCACCCAGCTCAGGGCCAAGGGGTTTTGCTCCAAGACCGGGAAACCCAGTTCCCATCCAAGGGATGCGTTTCCCTTTGGGAAGGACGTGCATTTATGCTCATACTTCAGCCGGTGCCACTTGCCTTGAAGCCACCTGGTCTCACCAGCACAGCTTAAGGACTACAACCTGTTTCAGGCAAAACTAGTTATATCCCCTCCTACTACCCAAAGTGAAGGGAAAAAAAGGATTATTAATTAGAAAAAGCAGCAAAACAAGTGAAAATACACCCTGAAGTTATAGTGGTTTAAGAGTGCATGAACAGAACTCCTGGGAGATGGAGAGTGGCTCACTCAAGTTAGGGCAAAACCGTAACTCAAATCCATCTCTGCCAAACCTGGCACTGAGACTTTTTTCTCTCCTGAAGGGAATGACTTCATGCCTCGCTAGGTAGATGAATAAAACAAGAAAAAAAAAAAAGTTAAATTGGAAAAACATTACCTTACAGCCCAGTTTGTTTTGCTGTGAAAGCAAAGCTTTTGCAAACGATGCTGCCAATTCCCAGCTCATCGCATACAAGCCCAAAAGTTTCTGCCCTTTCTGACAAAATATTCAGTCCCAAGACCCGAGTTTCTGCAAACTCCATGGGCTAGTGGCTGGATGGGGACACCTGAACTCATGCTCCCCCTCAGGGCATTCCTGCTACCTTCAGCCACCGCCACAGGCAAACCGGCACATGTGGACACCAGGAGGAGGACAGCTTGGGGACAGGGATGTCATGGGACAGGCACTGCTCATGGTGTGGGTTTGTCCTGCAGGACCTTCAGCTGCATTAGTGGTCAGGCACATGCATGCATGCAGCAGTGAGTTAGGGCTCTGTTTGGACAGGGATGGGAACTACAAAAAGCAGAGAGATGCTGAAGAAACACACACCCCTTCGTATCTGCTCTTTCTTTCAGCTACCTGCCCTTTCATCTCCCCCTTGGGCCAGAAGCAGGTCTTCTCCTCTGTCCCACAACACACGTGATGGCAAGAGTTGTGCTGCAGGTTGGAGAGAGCACAGCCTGCTGCAAAATTTTGAAAAGGTATTTTTAAGTGCTTTCTTAGGAGAAAAAAAATAATCCCTGCTTGGGTCACCACATCTGGCATATCAGCATGTTGGTCGTGGGAAACGCCGAATTCCACGGCGTTTCCACGGCGTGTTGGGGCTGCCCACACGCTGTGGGAAGTCAGGCAGTCTTGGGGGGCAAGGTGTGCTCCTCCCCACCACCATGGTCCCCAAACCCTCTCTCCAGCTTTCTCAAACCTCACATGCAGATCAACAGAGACTTCTCTGCCTAATAGCTGGCATGCAATGAGTCCAAATTTGTATTTTAGGAACCGTTTCCAAAGTCTTTAGCATCCCCGCTTTAACAATAGCTGCTTAATAGGACTCATTTCAAGTTCCACAGCAATTAGTCTTTGAAATCTCATTGCCTTTCACAGCGTGGTGCATCCACGCCAGCTCCCTCCCAGCAGCTAATGGGAAAACAGGCTGCTGCAAGCCAAACGGCTGTCAGCTCCACAGGTTGCAAGAAAAGACATCACGCTCATCCACCTCCTCCTCAATAGCAACATTAAATTTAGAGAAATCCCTCAACATCATGTTTTTCACAGGCATTTCTTGTTAAGCCATTGCTAGTGAGCTGCCCACCAGCATCTTCAAGTGAGTGCCACGTCCCAAATTTGGGCTGAAATGAAGCAATTTGCTGGATGAAGGCTCCTCGTCCCATGAAGTTCGCAGCAGAGATGCAGATGTTTAACAGTTGAATCAGAAGTAGTCATACTAACCTAAAATAAAACCTCAAGCAACATTCAAGGCATGCACCACGATGCAGTAGGCTGTAATATTTCTTTTCCAAGTCTATGAAAAATCTCTTGCGTATATTCTTAGTAATTTTCTTCAACTGCCTAAAATCTGTGCTTTGAAGCTGTGTTCCCCAACGTAGCCGGTGCTAAAGCTCTGAAGCATTAAGCGAATGCCAGCGCAGAAGATGGCCTTGCAGGGCCTCCCCTTTGAAAGCCAAGGGCACAGGCACACGATGGCACCAGAAAAGGGACCACAGCCCCTGGGCATCAGCAGCATGGCCAGCGCTGGGAAGGTGCTCGGAAGAGATCCCATCAAGGCATGATGTATTTTTGGTGCCCATAAATAAGTGACACACAGGTTCTTTTTGGAGGGACCAGCAGACAGTGCGCTTCCATGTATGCCAAGCGTAAGTGATGACTCCATTTCTGGATAATTACAGCCAATTAGTAATTTAAAGAGATGATGCTGCTGTTATCCCTAAGCCAAACGTGACCCAGAGCTTGAGAAATGCAGGGTGAAGGCTCTCAGAGCACTCTTAACCCTGCTTCACACCGTGACTGCCAAGGTTCAAGGTATTTTAACCTTCAACTTGGGACAGTTAAAGGCACTTTCTTACTTATTGCCCCAAATCAAGCCAATTTTGAGACACGCAGCCACAGGCATGTCTTGCCTGCAGAAGCGTCCCACCCCATGATCTCATCATCTCATTGATCTCACCAACTGACCCACTGAGAAGCCACGTTCTGTTCGTTAGGAACAAGCATCAAGCACGACCACAGGATTAAACCAAAATTCATGATCTGAACTTCAGTTATTGTCCACACACGTCAAAAGTGCCTGGAGGAACTGAAAAGGGTTCCCCTACCCCGGCTGGGTGTGGCCAGGGAGACAAGGGTCACTTTTCCATCGCTTGCATCACACAGAAGTCATGCTTTCCTAGGTGACATCAGAAATAACCCAAGTATTATTGCGCTTTGAGCACAATTATAAGCCTTTACTCAAGCAACCAGTATTTAACGTGGAATTTCAGCTAAACTCAGGGCAGTGCTTAAGTAGAAATTCTGCGGAAAAGATTATTTTTCTATATATATATTTATAAAATGAAGCCACAAGAGTAGGAATCAGAATTTGAAGTGAATTTTTCCATCAGCTTACCAGGTCAGAAGAGCCATAATTCAAACTTCCAGCTTTTCAGACCACCTCAGGGGGGTAGGCAGAGCTCGGGGACAATCACAGGGGACGGTGGCCTCACTAAGGCAGCACCAAGAACCCAACTACAGAGCTACCCAAAGCTCAGCTAACAGATGAAAGTGGGTTTCTATCACATCACAAGCTCCAATCGATTCCCTCTTTCTCCTAGAGCCACAAAGGTATCACCTATAGCTACTTCCCCCAAAGTTTCAGAATATCAGATGCAACTCTCGAGTTACCATAAATAATGGAATATAATTCATGAAAATAAGGCAACTTAACTCAAGGAATTGGGATGTTTACAGGATAAAACAACCTCAAACCACTGACTTGATAAATGTAACAGTCACTGAGATTCATTTTTGATAGAGAAGTCAGGCCCTTGCCTCTGTTCCTCCCAGAATATTGAGATGAGCAGTGCATAGGTGCTTTCCAAACTTAAGACCGTGCCCACCCTCTTCACCTCCTAAACCCACAGCCAAGCAGACTGCCAAATACCAACCAGTCTTTGCCAGAATTTCACTTTTCCTCCTCCCTGCGGCACCCCTCACCCTGCCACTCCCCGATAAACCGGCTCTCCCTGCAAGGACGGCAGCGAGCCCTTATCAGAGTATTATTAAAGCTACGGCCAAAGCGCAGCCTCCCTATTCCCAGGTACGGTGGAGATAAGACCCACTTTCAGTAAACAGAAATACTTTCATGAGAGCAGAAACTCAAATGAGAGAGGAGCAGGTCCTATCAGAGAGGACCAGCGAGATGAACTCAACAGGAGAAATGCAAATATTTGTTTTCCCCATCTCTCCCTTGTCCTCCCAGTATCGTATTTGCAAAATGGGGTCATTTCCAGATGCAAAGCTAAAGGATGTCCCCAGCATTAACTGCACCACGTTGGAAAGCCACAAGCCAAGCAACCCATGCAGATCAAAACCAGCCCGGCTCAATGCCCAAGGGACCTGCTGGTCACCTCCCGCTGGTTTTCCTTGATGCTTTCCATCATTCCCCTACGGAGATGGTACAGAAGTCCCCGTATTTCCATGCTCCCTCCATTTCCAGCCATGGGAATGTGGATCCGAGCTCCAGCCTAATGCATTTCAGAGAAGCCACCTCTGTCAAAACCCAATGCTGCCCAAGTCTTTGCAAGGTCTGCAAAGACAGCACTGATGGCCACAGCAACCCAGGAGCAGGAGACAACGTGGCTGTCACCAGCGGGCACAGCACATCCACAAACCGAGATCATTTCAGTTGCCAGTGATGATGTCCTGGTGAGAAACCCCGAGGGACCGGTTTTCACAACAGCTCTTTTCATAGGAAAGCAGTTTAACCTGTTCAAAGGGTATTTTAGCCTGTTCTCAGAGGTTTCCCCTCCATCAGCTACCAGCAAAGCACTGTCAAAAGGCTTCGTTTGAAGAGAAACATCCAAGCCTCAGCATCCCTGTTTGCAGCCAGAAATGCTGCCTGGGAAAGCTGACGAGCTGGGATTTCCCTGCTCCTCCGACACTTCGGAACTCCCTTCAGGATTTGCATGCACGGGAGAAAGCTCACATCTCGTTTTGCACTGACAGCGAGGAAAACAAGTTGCAAATCTCTCCCCATCACAAGACATGAAAGGACAGGGGCTGCTCCAGCAGCTAGACAGACTGCTGCAGTTAAATGTTATTATCAGTGCTAACGTGCGCTTTTTCACCACCATAAATTTATCCCCAGTGTCATATGCTCAGTCTGCAGAAATCAAATGCAAGAGACACCCACAGCACCTGTCTACATCTCCCAAAGTGGGAAGTTTTGTGAGTAGGTGGAAGGCACACGCAGAGTCAGCAATCGCTAACCCCATACAGGGCAGCTTGGGGCTCTCTAATTCGGGAGGCTCACAGCATCCTCGTGGACGGGAGAAGCCCTCGGCGAGGTTCCTGCCTGGTGGGAAGGGCACTGCTCCAGCGTGCAGCTGCAGGACACCGCCGCCAGCAGCATCTGGTTATTGAAGGGACACTTGAACCCTGAAGTGACACATCAAGATGTCACATGTCACTCCACCCGCACAAAAAGGCTGGTTTAGAGGCTGAAGGCCACTACTGTATTTTCCCACCTGTCTCAGCTGCCCATGTTCAATGCAATCAAAGAGATGTTTATGGGATGAAGGCAGCCCCATGCCCTCCCTCGCTGCAAGTTTATTACCAAAGCACAAGATCTACACGCGCTTCTCTGGTTCAGCTTTTCAGAGCTGAAGCTCTGCTTCAGCTGGGTTCAGCTTTTCTTAAGCTCTGCCTGGAAAATAACGGTGGAAAAAAAAGCAAGACTCCATTTTTAACTGGCCTGCTTCCATAAAACACCTTAAACATACTTAACACAACCCAACTCAACCATCTAACATGAATCCCTTGGATGGACTCCCAAGAGACATCTCCAAGCCTGAATCACAGGCACTGGACAACCATGTCAACAAAGCAGCCAATTTTTAAAGCAGACATAAATTACGTACAAAACCTGTAAGAGGCAGAGATCAGTACTATTTACGGAGTTGAAGCAGGTAAGGCGGATGCAGCCAGGGCCTCTTCCATCTCTTGAGGTGTTTCAAAAGCTACTCAGTTTTCAATTTATGAGCCACAGTTCAGATCTGCATTCATCTCCAGCACATGCAGCTGCTGGGCTGGCTCTTTCAGGCCTTGGCCACTGCGTTTTGCTCTGTCCTGACTTGCTAAATTACACAGGTATTGTGCGAGGAGTGGAGCCAAGTCCTTCCAAAACAGCTTTTTCCCTCCCAGACAAATTAACTGTATTAAAGTTTAACCTGACTACAGAACAGGTTTGTCCAGATCCCAGATATATTTTAGCTCTTCCCAACTTTCCAGCTGCTTCCCAGGCACGTGAGAGTGAGCAGACAGGAATGAGCATCACTGGTGCTTACGGAAGGAGCAAGACCACCTTCCTGTCCAACCAGGTACCATCACTCCTGAGTCACCCAAAGATCCCAGGAGCTCTCAGCATCACGCATGACTTCAATCAGGGCTCCAACATCCGCTGTTAATGCTTCAGAAATTCCACTTGAGTATTTCATAGGGCACAACCATAATTTGGAGTTCAGAGTCCCCCTGAATACCCCAGTGACCAATTCACCAAACACCCAGAGGTATATGCAAAGGAAATGGATTTATCTAGACAAGCACCAGGGCTGTGTATCTTCCAGCTATCACTGTAACAGCATATAAAAGCAGTGTTTACCAGCAGAGGTGCGCTCAAAACCCCATCAGTTTACTGGCTTCAAAGTTTAAAGGCAGAAGAAGCAAGACTTTAACCTGGGGAAAGCGTTAACCTGCTTGGCAGATGCTTAAAGCTTATAACATGGCTCTTAGAAGACCAAAATTCCATGAACTACTTAGGAAACGAGCATTTGATTTGGTTTTGTTTACCTGTAGCACAACAATGAAGTCCATGGCTGCAGGCAAAAATACAGCATTAAAAACCACCTACAGCTGAATGACCATTCAAAAGGTTGTTTTCAAAAATAACAGTAAAAGGCTGAAAACTTGGACCCCCTTCCAGAAGCCAGCAGCGGTTCCAGCACATCCTTAGGGTGAAGCTTTTCCCCCCCAAACACTGCCCATGCAGCAAAGCGCATCTTCCCATTTTCAGGTGAGCTCTGACATCGCTCCATCACGTTGGACATTCACACCAGCACAGCAAATTGCAAGATACAGTCAGAGTTTAGCTCCAATATGAAGTTAAGAGAGAAGGATCATTGCTATACTCTGGAAGGATTGCAGAGCTATTTTTAATAAGGGGTTATAAGAATTTTTGAGGAGACTAAGTTGCTTCTGCTCAGCTCGTATGGCTGCCAAGGTAAAACCCTGCACAAAGAAACAGCCACAAGTCGCTGGACAGAACTTGCAGCACTGAAAATTATGTAGTTACTACTTGGAGAATGCTCTCTTTTGTTGCCTTTGAAGAAAAAGTTTATATATTACAAATTTAAGCATCAGGTTTGGCTTTCTCGCAGTTTCACAACATCATAGTGCTGCACCTCTGCATTTTCTGTTTTGGCCAGAAGCCCCCAATTACACAGGAATAGGGATGAAGCACATGTAAGGTTTGTGGTATGAAGGAAAACGGAAACCTAGCTCTACAAATTAATGTTCTTCTGTCCTTACGTACTTAAGATGCACTTCACCAGGTGGACACCTTCCTGAGCCGGGATGCTCAAGGCAAACTCCCACACCAGGTACCCCATCCCCATAACCAGCCAACACTGGTCACAAACAGCTGAACCACAGCCACATCGCACAGGACCACATCTCCCCAACACCCTCCATCACAACACCCAGCTGCTATCCCCTGTGCCCAGGGGAGCATCCCAAAGGTGACGGGCATCCATCTCCACATAACACAGGTTTATTGAAAATCAGCTAGTGCCAGCATTTTCTTTTTTAAGGGGGGGGAAGAAGAAAACTCATCCTGAACCTGGGAAACAGTCAACACAATAAAATACCATTTAAAAAATTATAAATAATAATTTTTCTACCCTGTGAATGTTTCTCCCTCCCCCACCGTACAGCTCAACCTCTATTGTCTGAAAAGCATTTATCTGTAAGTGGGTCATGTCTCCTGGCATTACTAAATCTTCCCAAATTTCCCCTGATTAGTCAAACGCGATATCCTCTCTGACATCTGAGTGATTGAGGTAGAGTGTAATGCCATTTTTCCCCTGAATGAGCCACATCACAAAGGTTTATAAGTCGAGAGACAGCATGCTGGATAAAATAGTCGCCAACAGATTGTCCCCAAAATATTACCGAGGAAAATTAAATAGTTTTGTTGGAAGGTTTTTCCTTCAGAAATATTTAGCCTTTAGTACTGTATGCGGAGAGACAAGAAACTGCCTTCAGAGTTGCTAAAAGGATAAAACCTCACTAACTTATGAACTGTGTGGTCCAATAGTTAAAAAAACTTCTGCGCGTTGAAGTCCTGGGGATTTTCTATCAGCCACAACATCCAGTCTGCTCTTCACACAGCGACACTAAAAACCATCGTGCTGGAGATTAGAGACACAAATGATTGATTAAAGCAGAGTCATCTGAGACTAAAAAGAAAAAGGAGAAAAACCAGTAAAACTGCTACTGTAAAAAAAACAAACAAACAAACAAAAAAAAAAACACCCACACCATTTAAAATCATGACAGAACAGCCAGTAATTGCTCAGGCAGGATTTCTACCCAAAGGGTTCAAAAAGATCATCCTTTGGAGCAGGAGGATGCCAAGACTCTGGAAGGATGCTCAGCCAAGACGAGCACTGCCACCAGAACTGGAGCTGAGCTCCCTCCTTGCAAGAAAAGAGCTGGAGCTCCAAAGTACTTATCAAGTCAGCAATTAGATGAGATCCAGGTAAAAGTTTAGCAAGTGACAGCAGAGTTTGCATTCTGCTGATTTACTTCACGTGACTTTCCAGTGCTGAAACTTTGTACCAGAGCAAAGTCTGCCAGGAGATAGCACCTTTTCCAGTCAAAAATGTAAAAATAAGTAAAAAAAAAAAAATCTGAAAGCTTGGAGAGTCTACAGACTTTTTGGCACTGCCAAGTAGAATATTCTATTTCTGAGAATAGACTCTTTTCAAATATGGATTTCTGCACCACACCGCTCCTCGGACAAAAAGGGCAGCCCTGGGAGGCTGCATTTGGGCAAGATCCGCGGTTCTTCTGCCTGATGCTGGACTTCGGCATGCAAACGCTGGTGGAGCAGCACCCGAGAAGCCACCTGCTTCTTTGGAGACTGTAAGGAATTGCACAGTCTGAAGCAACCTCGGCCATCCCATCTTCTCCAGCATGGACCATCAGGTGCTGAAAGGCAAATTCAAGCAAGTTTTGTTCCTAAAGACGATTTAAACGCACCTTGAGGGTTAAGCAAATGGATATTCCACGTTTCTCAAAGCTGGGCAGTGCTGCTCGTGTCCATCTGGCATCACAGGGATGGTCCCCACACTCCCATGATGGGGAGTGATTTCCCTAAAATAAGTGGGTGCGAGCACAGCCATTGCTCACCGAAACAGAAGCAGGCAGGGAAAAGCATGAAAGGATGAAGATTAGCTCCGACAGCCTCAACTCCAAGTTTATTTTGGCACGGCGAGAGCACACAAGGCTTCAAAGCAGCTCCTGGCGAGCAGGCGAGGGGCCGGGCAGCAGAAATTACCCCCAGGGTGGCAGCAGAGCCGCCAGGCTGAAATCCACAGCCGTTCCTGCCACCAGTTGCACCCAAAGCACCAGCCGTTTATTTAACCTTGAGCATCAATATCTTCTGAAATTCAGATTTGCATGCTTAAGGCACCCAGGTTCTTCGTTTTCTTCTCTACCCCTCCTTCTTCTGGTTTTTTTTTGGGTTTGTTTTTTTTTTTTCCTTCTTGTTTTTCTTTTCTAATGAAGTGTTTTCTTTAAGAGCTCTGTCCCCATCCTCCACAGCAGGGCAGACAAAGCGCAAGCATTCATCTCGCCTCTCTGCACAAGGGAGGAACAAGGTCTCACCTCGCTGGGGCAGGGTCCAAGCAAAAACAAAGGCTTTAGAAAAGAAAAAAATATATAAATAAAACAAGCAGAAGGAAAGCAGAGCAAGAGATCTCAAACCTGGTATTTCTAGGCTCTACAGAAGCGAGACATAACCTTCCTGTCTCTCTGACCAGCGTCTTTACAACACCCAGGGTCATAAAACACAGGCTGTGGGAGAGCCAAGGGCAGGTTCAGCTCAATAGCAGAGTCCTTCACGCAGAAACCCCAGTCCACTGAAAGCTACCCAGCCACAAACAACACGTTCCCAGCTGCCCTTCAGGATGTCACGGCCAGACAGGAGAGGAAAAGCAAATTGCATCTCTGCCACACCAAAATCTGGGGGAGAAAAGCCCAATACTGGGAGTAGGGAAGTCCCCGCAGACAGCCCAAGGGCAGCTCTCCACCAGCCCCTGGGTGAGATGTTGACACCCCATGCAGACACGGCTTCCAGAAGACCTTTTCAGTGGTGTGAAAGCTCTTGCTTCAGCCAAAACATGCCTTATTGGTACCATTAACTAGCAGATGGTAGTTCATGGTCTATCCCAGTAGAGAAGTGATTTGTTACAAGGCCAGGTGGGGACAGGAAAGCAAGGTGACAGCACAGCGACACTGGATGAGGAGCACTTGGTCCTTCATTTCCTTCATTATTTTATTTCTTACTGCTGAACCTGGTGGTGAAAGCAGACATCAGCTAGGCAAGAAATGGGCACTGCACCACCGTGGGAAAGGTTGATGACAGCCACACCAGTATTCATACACCCACCTCACGCTGAGGTCTGTGTGGGTCTGGAGCAGGACCTTCCTCTCCCGCACCTCCACCTCATCTCTAAAACAGGACTCGTGGTCCTCCAAGGAGACGTGGGACTGATCCAAGACCACAGAGGTCCAGTACTGCCACGCAAAAGCCACCTCCAGCTCTCCATCTGTACCCCACCAGGAGATAAAGTCCTTGACTGAGGCCCACACTGTCCCCAAAGCATTCGGGCAGAGGAGCAGTACCCACCAAGCTGGACATCACACTTACTGCCAGAAGATCAGCAATACCCACAGCACCTGGGTTGTCAGAGCTCAAAGTAATTAAGAAGCATAAATCCACGAGGGAGTTACTCAGCTTAATTAGATTGAAAATTATAGCTTCCATCATCTCAGAGTCTCAGCATCCACTTGCTGCCTTGAGATGTGCTTACACCAACTTTCTGCTCGCTCAGGACGTAGCACCAGCGACCGCCTTCGTGGCAGGCACAGGGATCAGATATTTTAATTTTTTTTGTTTTTTTTTTGTAAACAGCTTTCGACACTCATTTGCTAAGACACATGTCAGCGGCTCTGGCTGCCTGCTCACATCCAGCCTGTTCGGGGATTTGGCAGCTGGAGGTTTGCCTAAGCCACCCAAAATCATCCCTGTGTGGCTTTCACAAGAAACTAGGCAGTCCCATCACTATCCTCCATTAAAAGCCATCTTTAAATACATTAAGGGTCTTTTTTCTTTGAAGAGCAGTGACTTGCCAGGACACATCCCTAAGATGTAACGTGTCATTTTGATAAGTAGCGGCCGTGATTCACCCACACCACATCCTGCTCCCAACAGCCCCGTAAATGGTGGTTAGCACATCCTACCAGCACCTCAGTGGGACTACCGTAAAGGAGCTTGGGCGATGACTCATGGGAAGGGTGAAGCTATGGATTAGCTGGCTTTAAGCACTGGCTCCACATCTCGGTGGAGCCACCAAGTGAAACATATCCCTTCGTGGAGCCCACCAGCCCGCAGTTCAGCAAGATGGGAAGCGGTCATGAGCTGAAACGGCTGGTCAACCTCATGCATGGAGAAGACATGTTTTCAAGAAAGGGCTGAGGCTCACAGGCAGAAGGATGGATGAGAGCCAACAAGAACATCCAAAGGCAGGACGGACAGGAGGATGCAGCACACAACTCCTGTTGAGGAGCCAAACCACATTAGCACCAAACGCCTGGAGCACACCAACACTGAGCACCCAGACAACACAAAACCACCCCACTGGTACCACCACTAATGCCCATGTGGGAAGAGGAAAACATGGACTGAAGAAGGCAGTGATGGCCACGCATTAAAGAGGATGCAGGCAGGCTATCCCACAACCTGCCCTGCACCGTAAATAGGGTTGGGGAGGGCAGCGAGATGTGTCACACAGTATTGTTGGCGATCTCCTGTAATTGCCAGAGCAGGGTCTGAATGTCCTAACAGCGCCACCAGCTTCATACGGGCAAGCGCAAGGGTCTAAAAGCCAGTACTAAAAAAAAAAGTTTGTGGATGAGAAAGTAAATACTTCTTTTCAATAAATCAAGTGGGATTTGGTTAAAAATGGTGACACAGTGGGTCAGGAGCACACGCAGCTGGTAGAGCTGCACCACCATCCCACCACCCTGCACCAAGCCGCAGGTTTGGGGCTATACTCTGCAATTAAGGGCTTATATTCCTTACAGTAAGGGTTTATAAACCTACGGTCCTTCTAGTTCTTGTAGTCCTATAGTCCAGCCTTTGACACGTTTAACCCGTGCCCGTGACTCACAGGTTTCAGTTGGCTGCAGAAGACTTTGGACACAGATGAATCAAAGACAAAAGGCACGCACAGCTGGAGAAAAGGTCGCATTTCTACGCTGCAGACTCTTCCCTGTAGGGGTATTCCTCTCCAAACCTTCTGGATACCACAGGAAAGGCATAAATATCAAATCCTTAATGGCCTCATTAGTAAAACTGATGAGTGTACCATGACCTGGGCATCACGTTAAAGAGCGTTCAAACGAAGAAGCCCACGTGATACCCATCACCTACCAGGCCCTGGTCCTCCCCAGCCCTGCCACCATCTCTGGATGGGTCTCTGTTCATTTCTGGAGAACCAGGCTAAGCCAAAACCCAACCCAACCCCACAAAACGTGCCCTGCAGCGAGCCAGAGGCATATGAGGGCAATCGCTTTACACAACCAACTCAAGACACAGAAAGCTCACAGTGAATATTTTTTCATCCAGTTTTGCTAAATAGCAAATTCCTCACTAAAGTGTTTTGCAAAGATTTCAGGTGCCTGCCAAAGCCTGGGGTCTCACTGCAATAAACGCAGTCACTTTCCTGACCTGAATTGTAGTTCATGCTGATATTCCTTTAACCGCTATGAAATGCCTCTGTTTGCAGAATGGGTCAAAGAGCGGACAATAACACCACAAAAAACCCAACTCAGGGCTTCACCTATGCTACCTGCTATTTATTACACTGCCGACTAACTCAGAAGGCTCAAAGTCCACCTTCATACTAAAGTTAGGCTACTCCTGTGGTTTCCTTCCTGGACAACTATCGCCGTAAGGGTACGCTACTCCTTTTTTGGCCAGAGCTATAAACCAATCAGCGTATAAATTAAAAGTCCAACGTGCCTAGAACTGCACTGCACTACAGCAAACTGAGATCAGCATCAAACATTTATTATTAAAATATATTATTAAAAGAATACAACTACAAACATACATAGCCTTCTTTCTTGGTCATCAGAAGGGATGCACACGTTCATGTTCAGGGTCATAATTTCCTAGACCTGGTTATCAGCAACAGAGAAGAATAATGAAGCAAAAATCCACTGTTGTAAATACACTCCTCAACAGCAGCCAGGCTGCCTGTGACAAACACCCTCGGTTAAACTCCTTCCTCAGGGCAGAAGAGGGTAGGACCGACTCATCCCATCCCATTCCACCCCGCAAGACCAGCAGGAGCCATGTACTGCCTAGTGCTCCGGACCCGCTGCTGTCCCCAGGTTTCCATCCTGCACCCTGGAGTTCACTCAGCAAATCGCTGCAACTTGGGATGTGTGCACTGGGATTTCACACCCTTAAAACAGTATCAGGGCAGGAATTCTTAAAAATAATCTTTTTAAAAAAGGCAAGTTGACTAATGCCAACCAGTAAGAGCGCATAAAGGAGGAATCGAGCTAATTAAGCCCTGTTGGATTCATTGCTGGGGCTGTGCCCCAGCATCTGCACTGAGCTCCGTGTTCCTTAGCTCAGTGGCTCTCATCTAATGCCAGCACAGATGCTGTTAAATGCACAACCGAGATGAACAATTGCATGAACAGAAAACGCGGTTATTTTTGCAGCACAAAGCCCGTGGCATACCCTGCAGCGGGATGTCCATCCACACAACGCCGGCAGAGCACAGGGCGAACTCCGGCCGTCTCCTGCCTGCTGAGGGAGGAAAACACCCACAAAGCCACCAGCTCCCACACCTCACCCCCCTCGCACATACTCAAGGCCATATAACCAGTGGACTGAATGGTATTCAAACCCCCAACTTTGTCTTTGCTTTTTTGTCCTCCATGCTGTCCCAGGGAAGCAGAGGAGGTTCCCAAGCAGCAGTGGAGGTGGCCGTGCCCTTGGCACGGTCCCCAGCTGCAGAGGGCCGGCTGGAGCAATCATATTTTACATTTCAATGATTTTCTCTCTGCGATTGCAGCTAATAACGAGGCAGAATCAGGAGGAGACCAGGGATGCCCACGGATCCATCTTTAAATAAAAATCCTAGCATGGCCTCCAAGCTGTCCGTGCCCTTTGTGGCATGACCCAGACATGTTCTCATAAGCTAAAATAAAGAAGAAAAAAAAAAAAAAAAAACAAAAAAAAAACCACAAAACCTTCAAGTATAACCCGCTTTTCCTAACAGGAGCAGCAGGAGTTCAAGAGCTCTGCAGCAGAATTCTCACAGATGTGCTGGAACTGAACCCCAAACTTTCCCTGTCCCCCACACTTATTCCCAATAATTTTTTTCTACACCATACAAAGCAAATCTTCTCTCCTCCTTCCCAGTGGCTTCTCCGCTCCAAACCAGCACACAGGCACCCGCTAAGGATGAATCCTCCCTGAGCCTTGAAGGATAAATCATTTTCAGAAAGGTTTTATGCCAGAAGGTTTATGCCAATTCATTCACTCAATCAGTGTGCGATCACACTGACAATATTCGCTGTTGAAAGTTTCTCCCGAGGGTCAGAAACCATCAATTCATTCCAGCTACTTTATTTAATACAACAACTTTAAGTGAAAACCAGGGAGTTTTCTATATCCGACACTAGCCATTAGAAGAGGATTTTTTTTTAATGCATTAAGTTCTATCATCTATTAAAAAATACTTGGCAAATAACAGCCATTTTGCAAAATGGGAGGGGAAAAAAAAAAGAAATAAATAACCTGGTTTCTTACTCGTCCAGAGCTTGAAACCCTTCTGAAGAGCATATCTCGAGCTACACAACACCCCAGGAGCAGAAAGGCACAGCTTATTCCCTAGGCTGGCAGAAGCACTATTTTGCATTAGGTTCAGAGGCTACATTTAAATTAACGATTAACATATTTTAAGAAGTACCTTTAAGAGAGCAGAACATCCAGAAGCCAAAGCAATTATGTTTGTTTTAGTAATATGAAGAGCTTCACCTTACAATAACGCAGGCTAGCCATGCAAACAAGTCTAATCTCCAGTCTAATGCTGCAAATCAAACTGCTGCTGGAGATGGCATCTTCCAGGGGCGATGTCCTCCCTCCATCCTGCCCAGCACCCAGCTCAGAGGAGCGGAGCGTCCCCATTATCTCATTACAGAGTAATGCTGGCATCTGCACAGGCTTACAGGGATTAGACTGCAGTTATCTTGGCTGTAGTTTAGCTGCATCAGCAACAGGTTTCTTTGGAGGGCTCTGGCTAGAGAAGAAGGAAAGAGCGCTGCATGCAGGGAGCTGCCTTTGCCTCCTGCTTCAGCTAAATAGGGTTTGAGCAACTCCCCTGCCCAGCTCCAACCAGTTTGGCTGGGCACGTCCCACCACCGCCATGCTCCAGCAGGAACCCCGGGGACGTGGCAGGAGCAGGACCAGCCCCAGGAAGCCTTAGATGTTTGCAAGGATTAACTGGGCCATACACATGTTCGGCAAAGCTCCACCAGTTCTCCACCTGCAACAGGTTTTTCCAAGTGGAAGTCCTCGATGATGCCACCTCCCCTGCTCCCCTTGCACGCAGTGGTGACAGGGGCTCCAGGATCAGGTCTGCACCCTTTACTATACAGCTCCTCTTCTGCTAGGATTCAAGTCACACTAAATTCATGTTTATTTCTGCAACAAAATAAAATCCACAGCCAGATAATCCCAAAGTCCCCAGGTACTGCATCAGGGGCGAGAAGAGTATTACAATCATCTCGCCATAACTATTTACCCAAGCAGAGTTCCACCTGCTTGAAGGTTGATGCAGTTTTGGAAGCACTCACACACTCCTAATTAGGCACAGCTGTTAATTATCTTGTTTGATGGGGGCTATTAAACTACTAGTCATCCCTGTTCTTAAAGGGGCACAGGTGAGACCTCACATGGAGAGGGCCTTCACCAGCAACTCACAGCTGCTGGTGTTTCCAGGATGGGTTCCTCTCCAGTTCAAGTGCTCCCCAGGGCACCGCTGAGCCTAACACGGCAAAGTCATTGGCGTGTTTTATCAAGCATGAACTTAAGCACCAAGAAAATACTTTATGTCCCACAAGGTCCCAGGAGATCTTCTGCAAGCCTCAAGTGGAAGCTAAGGGCTCTCTACACAACACATAGCGGGTCCCATTACAGCCCAGCAGGAAGGACAGGTGGGAAGACCCAAGAAGTCCCACTCGGCCTCTCCGAAGCAGCTCCCCAACAGTTTCTCTCATCCTGGTTCAACCAGGAGGCGGAAGGACTCCGAGGGAGGTACCGGTGTGGCTGTGCTAATGCAACACTGCACATCAGATCAATAGGCTTTTAGCAAGACAGCTGTATTGATTCCAGTGAGCCGGATCGCCCGCCTTTCCTCAAAAAGCTTCATCCCCATCCTGCCAACAAGGTGATCCAGAAAGACCCACCTCTGTGCTTGGAAAGTCATCTCCTGAACCATAACAGCCCACTGAAGCTCTCCGACTCTTCCCCTCTCCTTTTCTCTGTTCACCCCCATGTCCAGTTACTCTGTGAGGGCATCTTCTGGCAGCCATGCACAGAAGGTGCACCAACGCCAGACTGCTCAGGGCAGGGCAGCTCTCCGCAGTGGGTTGTCTTCTCCCCACCACGCTCCGAGGCCTCTACCGTATATGAGCTATAAATGCCCAGCAGAGCTACAGGCCACAGGGCCAATCTCCAGCATCCACGCAGAGGTGATGCGCAGGTGAACACTGGGACCCTCCTTAATGCTTTCCAAGAGCGAGCTAGAGAGCAACACATCTGCTTCATCTGGGGCACCTCCATCAGCAACTCACACCCTCGGGTTCAGCATCTTGAGGCTGTTGGGTTTATTGTTCTTTTTAAAGATTTCTTTGCTCTTTTTCTTACATATTCAAAGTCACAGGAAACATTTTCCTGCTGCTTCGAAGCCCAGAGCCAGCACAGAAGCACCACACAGAAGGCAACCCAGCAGGGCAGTCCTAAATTTCACAACACCAGTGCTCTGCCCCACAGGTGACCCATATGGGTTCAAGGCACCATCAGTGGCCACACCACTTACCACAGCTGCTGCATCCCCAAAATGTCCCCGCAAGACAGACAGACACCAGCAGAGCTGAACCACCAGCTCTTATCAAGAATCTCTGTCATTATTAAAAATAAATTAAAAATTAATGACATGCACAGATTGTCCCCAGATCCCCATCAGAAAGTCCCTATACAGCAACAGGATCCTTATAGAACAGAAAGTCCCTATACAACAAGCAATGCCCCAGCAGGCATCTTATACCCACCCATTCAGCAGATGAACGGGAGTGTAAACCTAATCAAGTTAGCATAAAAACACGACACAGGTTAATTACCTGTTCATCAAGTTAAGAATCAATTAACCCGGTTGTTATAACCAGCCCATAGATACGGATAACACAGCGCTTGCAGTCAGGCTCCCTCCTCCCCAGGGATGCTTGCCATTGCATCCGTGCACTCATCCAATGAGATGCTGCAGTTGGCACGTCGGAGCAGTTCAGTCACGGCTTTCCGTGTGCTCCCCCCCAGGTTTTCCAAGGGAAAAAGGTTTTCCAAACTGAGACTTTGCTTTTGAAGCGCTCCCGAGAAGGACGGAGGTCAGCCCACTCACAGACAGCCCAGCTCAATCCAGGGGGGCTTCTTAAATTCCCACAGGTTCAAAGGAGGAGCCGCCAGATTCACACATCATCCTGCATCCGTTTGATATCAATGGCCAAAAAAAAAACAAGTGGCAACCCCCAACATTACACAAAAGCTGTTCGCAAAATGAGTTAATGAAGCAGAAATCTGCAGCAAAGTTAAGCCCAGGAGACCGACACAGAGACAAAAAGTGGTTCCTTGAGAGGGCTGGTGCCAGTCTAGCAGCATCTCCACGCCGACCACAGTCATAGGAAGAACTTAAAACACTAAAATTATCATTATTACAGTAGATGATGCTGGTACTTTACAGCTTTTCAGCAAAAACCACTCTGAAGCCAAGCACTTTTCTCGGTGAGCCCCTGCCTAGAGTTATTGGCGGCTTCTACTAAGCACACTCCCTGGATCCCGGCTGCCCGCAGCACTCCCGGGCAGCCTTGGGAAGACGCGGAGCGCAGGGAGAGTGCTCTCTCCGTATCAGTTATCGCTCCGTAGCGGACCGATCTCCCGCTGCGTGTGAGGAGCTCTTTCGTCAGGCCAAATCCATCAGCAAAGATCTCTCCGGACACAAACCTCTCGCTGGGGAAGAGGGGGCAGAAACCCCCAAACCACACGAGGCGGCATCCCCAGCCCGCTTTGGCCGAGGAGCGGGAACACCCTGCCCGAGTATCCCACAGCCACAAAGTAATTAAGAAAATAAAAGATAAAAAA
>VZSZ01004586.1:128762-152815 GCA_013398815.1 Ibidorhyncha struthersii
CGTTCGTCTGCTCTCGGTCCGGTTCGGCTCAGTTCGGCTCGGCCGCAGCGGGAAGGAGCCGCCTGGTTTCCTTCACCTGAGGTGCTCAAACGGTCCGTATTTTTTGGTGGGTTTGGGGTTCCCCCCCCTCTTCTATTCTTCCTTTCTCACAGAATTAAGCAATGAAGCCCCAGGCGGGTGCCCCGCGGTGGTTTCAGGCTCCGCCGACCCCCGATGGGTATCGCACGTATAATTGGGGGCAATGAATGGCCTCAACGGGGGGACTTTCACACAATCATAAAATGGTTCGGGTTGGAAGGGACACTTACAGGTCATCTACGTTCCACCCCCCTGCCATGGGCAGGGACACCTCCCCCCANCTTCTCTTCTCCAGGCTGAACCCCCCCAACTCTCCCAGCCTGTCCTCCCAGCAGAGGGGCTCCAGCCCTCGCAGCATCTCCGGGGCCTCCTCTGGCCCCACTCCAACAGGTCTCTGTCCTTCTGATGTTGGTGGCCCCCCGAGCTGGAATCAGTACTGCAGGGGGGTCATCCCCAAAGGGGAGCAGAGGGGCAGAATCCCCTCCCTTTGCCAGGCCCTGGGCCGAGCAGCCCTGCCCACAGGAGCCCGCTGGAAACGCGCCCAAGGAACGCACCAGCGACAGGGATTTTCTCTGTCTTCTCCTGCCTGGAGGTGGGTTTGGGTTCCCAGCACCACTGTGCTGCTGGTTGCGTGTCACTCCATCCTACACCGATGTCAGGAAACAGCCAAAAATTGTCCCCAGCCTATCAGCCTGTAGCTACGCTGCCTCCCTCCGTCCCCAGGGAACACCCCATGCTTCAATTCCTGCTTATAAGGCACTTTTTTTGAGCCTGGGAAGGATGATGCAAATCCAAAGTATTCCTAAATAATCGCTATTGCTATTCATTATCATTCAAGGTGTTTTGCATATTAACTAAGCAGGCAGAAAATGTGCTCAGCGGGGCTTATCCTCTGCCACGGTTGTTTCCTCCGTAAGAGGGGATCCCTCCTCCCATGGTTTTAGGCTGTGCCGCTCACAGGGCACCCACAGCTTTCCTTTAAAGCGATGCTGGTGGCATCTCACCCTCTGCTCCTCATCCCTTGGGGGCTGAAACTACTCCCCCTTTGCCATCTTCTCCCTTATTCTTCCCCCCACACCCCAGAGCCTGGCAAGGAGCAGCACAGATTCAGCGGGAGGACAGACAGCATCACAGATATCTCTCTTTTCCAGCTCTGATGTCCTTGATGCATCCAAATAAATTGCAGGTGGCTCCGGGGGAAGTTTGGGAAGGGGAGAAAAACCTGCACCCTGTCTAGAAATTACCCCGGGTGACACATTTGACCTCATAATCTCTGCAAAGCCTCCAAGATAGCTTTGTCGGGCAAACAAAACTTGCTCCTCTCCTTTTATTAAATCAACTGTAGAAACAAAATGTGAAGTACCAGTGCAATCGGGAGCAAAGGTTTCAGTGAAGCCTGGGTAGCAGTGACAGCCCAGAGGCAAAGCACAGCTGTTCCCATGAAATACCAGCTGGTGCCACGTGTGATTTTTCCGTTAATCTAACCTTTTAATTAAAGATAGAAACTTAAAACCCAAAAATACATATAAAATCCCTGGAGTGCATCCCAAGTGCTGAGTTGTTGGAAGTTAACCTCCTTCGGGAGGCAGAAGCTCCTTTCCATTTGGAAACCAAAACTTGTGTTGATCATAGTATTTAACAAGCACTGGCTCTTAGTGTTTTATGGTACCACCTCTTTCATTCACGTCAAAGGCACTTAGAGGTGAAAATTAACCAAATACCAGGGTTTTTGCCCTCTAAGCAGAGCCAGTGGCTTCCTCGCAAGTACAGGATGGGTATTGGAGATGTGTGTGCTCCCCCAGATGCTCACAGGTCCCAGCCTTGTCCCTGTGTTGCAAAGACACACGGAGACCCCGGGGACAGATGGATGGAGACACAGAGCAGCGAGGGGCTCCAGAGGGCTCGGGGAGGCGGGCAGGGTGCTGGAGCCAGCGCTGGAGGCTAGGAGCGCAGTTATCCGCTCTGCAACAGGCACCCCATCATTCCGTGGCAGCTTTGGGGGTGTCTTTAGGTGGAGGAGTGAAGGCGAGTTTGCCATTGAATTCAGACAGGCAGGAAAACACAGCGTTTCTGCAGTGAAATCCCCCGACCCCCAAAGTACAGTTACAGCATCAAATTTTGATGCAGGAGCGGTACACTAACACCAAGAACCCCATCCTGAAATCCTCTGCGGAAATACTCCACAGCACTGAGAGCACAGGCAGCCAGGGCTAAAAAGAGAGCTGAGTCAACCTTATTCCTCAAAATTAGGGGCAATATCTGCACAGTTCAAAGTAGTTTAAACTCCCTGTGTGTGTACTGAGGTTTTCTGGGAAGGGTTTGTGCTTTTGCTGGATGCCTCCTGTATGTGACACTGCCTGCGCCGGGCACGGTGGCAGGTAATGCAAAAATACAGAGCATCAATTCTGACAACTCCAAATGCCATCAGGACGGAGTTGACTGTTGCTAAATACAACCCCAGGTCCTGAATTTTTGCATGCAGAGCTGTCCCAAGGACCTCGAAGCTGGACTTGCCTCCTCCTGGGCCGTGCAGAAGTCACCACGTGCTATGGCTGAGCACGATCCTCGTGTCTGGCTGGGGCTGTGCCGTCACTGTACCCTAGGCATGGTTGCGCTGGCCGTTTCTGCAGCAAGCGTTCCTACCTGTGTTAAAGCAATGAATAATTAACAGAGAAGGAATTTCATGTAAATCAAACAGATTCTGTCCAAAGCTGGATGTAGCTTTGCAGCGAGCCTCCAGCCCCGAAGGTGCTCCCACAGCCCCAGGGAGCGGGGACCAAGCCAACACTGTGCCACAGGGCACCAGGAACCGCTTCCCAGCCCAACGCCTCGTGCACGGCCAAAAGCATCGCCAGGGAAAGCCCCAGAGTCAGTATAAAAACCCTTATGAGCAGATGGGTGGGTGCAGAAAAGTCTTAAAGCCTTGGCAAGTGCTGGGGGTTCAAACCTCAAAGCGGGTCTGGGAAGATGTGATGGGGGACAAGGCGGCTCTGCCACAGGCAGGTCACCAACATGCTCTACACCTCCGCTCTTCTTTCATCAACATGAAAAATGGAATTTAAAATACAGGAAAGCATGTTTTGCAAAGCTGTAGTGCCAGTATAAATGAAGAGGCTGTAACTGCCTGTTTTTTCAAGGCCAGTGGCTTCACCTCCAGGCTGCTCACACCCCTGGTGCAGGGAGAGGTCACCCAGCCATGGACCAGGCTGCTGCACTTATCAGTGGTGTCCCTGCATTCTCGGTTTAATTAATTTTGGCTCCAGGATCCCTCAAACACTCAGGGGAAATACCACGATTAGGGAAACTCTTCAATCTTGACACAGAAAATCATTCTTAGGGGCATGGAGTGGGTGCTTCTAAAGGAGCCTGCTGACCACGGAGCCGCTCAGCAGCTTGGTGTCAGCCTTATCCCTTCTTCTAGACCAACCCGAAGTCTCCAAAGCAAAGGGGTCAGCCCCAGCACTGTGTTCATCCACCACAATTTTTCTCTTGGAAGAGTTTCATTGCCTGTTAGCCCACGGGAATTCATTTCTTCTGAAGGCAAATCTCTTCCAGTCTGGTCTTTTATTTTTGTGCAAACTTCATGTTCGCTGCAGAGGAATTTTGCCTCCAGGAGCAGGAGCTCAGACACTTTATAAATGCTTGATAGCTCTGACCACCTCTTCTGAGTTATTATTTTATTAATAAAAAGATTTATTACGGTTCTGGATGGCTCAAATGCACTGAGCTCACCAATGTGGTGGGTTTTGTCTCTAATATTGGGTGCACCTAATGACAGTGTCACAGCCTTTAATAACACACTTTAATTAATCCTGGAATTCTGAATGTGCTATTATGTTCATTTTTCAAAGAGGGGTCGCAGTAGTAAAGAAAAATCTACGTTGCTTGCGCCACACCAGGAGTCTGTGGCAGACCAGGAAATTAATCTTTTAATCATTCTGCCAATTTGACCCAGCGGTGAGAGCAGAGACCTATGACTACCTGAGCTCTCTGGACTGATGAAACTATTTCCGTTACCTCAGATGGTCTTTCCCACCTGCAAAATAGGAGGAGCAGCTCTGAAGTCTGCACAGCTTTGGAGATGGCTGCTGAAAAGCACCATGTAAGGGCTAGATGTCCCGACGAACAACCCACCGCTCCCAGTTTGCAATGTTTTCACATTTATGAAGGTTTCCTTTCTCGATGTCTGTAGGAGACAGACCCTGTTTAGACACAAGGGACTGAAGGAACAAGACATGAAGAGGCTCCGCTCTGTCTCATCACCTGTCCAGATGGTGTGAACTTGTCCCTCTTCCATCTACTGTCCCAGGAAGCTGCTCAGAGGAGTTCTGTCCGTAAGCAGAGATAAAACCCCACCACACTGGGTGCTGTGCCCCTTAGGAAGGCAACATCTTAGGGCCAGGTTCTTCCCTTGTTCACACCCAAAATTATCCAGGTCGATCTGTTAAAATCACTGATACTGTTTCAGATTAGTATTTCTCTACCTGGCCTTTTGCAAACAACTGTACAGCTTTCTCCACAGGCAAAAAGCGTTTGTCAACTTGGCGTCTCTGCTTTAAACCAAGAAGATGAGGGGACTGCATAGGCAGTTTATTCCCAGTTCTTTCCAAGAGGCCTGGGAGCTCGGCTCCTGGGCTCCCATCCCAGCCGTTTACCAGCTTCTCTGGGCATCCCTTCACGCTCCTACACAACAAAAAGACAAGAGTCCTGGTGCTTGCCAACACTGACAGGGGAAGGTAGGGAGGAAGAGGAAGGTAGAGGAAGTGCTTATTCAAGGGTTGAAGTTGGAGAAGAAAAGGGTGGAAAAGCAGGGGCTGGAGGAAAGATGGTAGAAGCTGAAGGAGAAGAAAGAAACATCTGCTGATAAGCAGCAGCAAAGGTTCAAATGGAAAAATGTGGGAAGATAAAGCATTTCCCAAAGTTGCAACGTCTATGAGCGCAGATACGAAGTTATAAATGGATTCTTCACTTCCCTCCTCCGAAAAGCACAGAGGAAAAAGTAATGAAATACATACCAGGGAGCTGGTCGAGGGCAATGCCATGGGGAGAAGCTGCATTGCTCCCACCTGTCCTCCTGATGCCACCCACTGTTCCTCCGGCATAAAGGGCAATCTGGCCATTAACATGGGGAGCTGAGAGAGCAGTGAGGAGGTCTCCCCTTCTCCCCAACTGCCAAAAACCCTTCCGAGCCCTTTCTGCTGACATCTGGCCATTTTTTTGTATTGCTCTGTCTTAAAATACTGTTGGTGCTCCAGCCTCCGCCATTCTGGGTGTTCAGACTATGGCATTGGTGGCAATCCAAGGCAGGCCAAAGAGGCAAAGTCGTCATCAAAATGATAAATAATAACCCTTTTTGCAAGAAAAGGATGAGTTCAATCCTGCAGAAGTAAATCTGTCCAAGCAGAGGTCTCACAGACTAGCTTTGGGATGCTGATATTCCACAGGTCGTTCAATAGCTATCAGAATATATGCAGAGCACGATCAGTTCTTTGCTGTCTACCCTATAGTAAAATAGATTCATAGTTTTATATTTAACAAGGAAAATGAAGGTGAGTCACCAGGTACTTTTTGTCTAAATACAAAAGAAGGTTTTGCAAATATTTGCAGTTTGAAAGGCATTTTAATAAAAGTTTGCTGAAACCCTTCTACAGAGTTTTCTTCTTGCAGATTTTAAAGAATGCCTACGTATCATTCACATCATAATAGCACACTGCAGAGAACATACAGTATTCTTGTACTAAAATGTCAAACGTTTTGATTTGGATCAGTCATTTTGTCAAAGAAAATCCAATAGGGAACAAAATAACCTTTAAAAATCCCATGTTTCTTGTATTTGCCAGTTAAATATTTTGAGCATCACAGCAGAGAGGAGTCCGCTAACTCGAGTCAGTTATAAACACCCTTAGAAAACATTTTTTAAGGCAACCAAGTGAGCTAAAAAAATCATCGTAAATTGTCTTCTTGAGAGTTAGACATTAGTTGCCTTCTCAAAGGGTGGGGTTTTGCTAGTTTCTTACAAGGCCTCAACAGTATGTCCTGTACCCTTTCGTGGTAAGCCTTCTCTGCTGCTAGACTGGATTCGTATTCTCGCTGCTTCTCTTCTTCCTCAGCATCACGGGTCTGTTGTTGATAGGCAATTTGAGCCCTGAGTTGCTCCTGGTATTCTTTTGCTTCTTTTAGTTTTCTGGAAGTGACATATGAATAGCTTACTTATGAAGTGCAGGTAAAATAATAAACAATTTTTTAATTATCATTATTTAATCTGTTAGCGTGCAACCTTAGACTAAAGAACCACTCAAAACTCCTGTTAGGTGTGAAGAATAACTACCACTCTGTTAACCAAATGTGACATGATAACCTTACTTTCTTCAGAGAATTAATTCCATTCTGTCGTGTGTTACAAAGCAGATTGCAAAATCAGTGCCTAATTAAAAAAAAAAAAAAAAAGAGCAAGAACAACCTCTTGTAGTCAGCATGCCTTCCTTGCCACTCACGGTGGCGGCGAGAGGACAGAGAATGAGAGCGTCAGGTCTCAGTCCTTTCCTAACACAGGCTCATTTCTGCAGCAGCCTTCCACCCCATCTCCACTCCCTCAGGTCTGAAGATAACAAGTAACTGCCGACGGGGAAGGCAGAGTGCAGGCTCCTGCTGCGGCGTTGTACTGATATCCTAGGAAATGGCTGTCAGAAGAAATCATTCTTCCAGTCTACCTCAAGAGTCATATATTACTTTCACTACCCTCTGGAGAAGCAGTGGAAGTCTACCTACTCGTTCAGGCGCTTCTGGAGCGGGAGTCACACAGACACTTAAAATGCCAACAGCCCAGTCAAGACTTGCACGCTAACGCAACGCAGTTGAACCACAAACACTTACTGACACCACTGAATGCCATCTTTGCTAAGTGAAGCATATCCATAACGAAGCCCGGCATGTTTCCTTCAGAAGGGTGAGATTTCTGCCATAGCCAGGAGATTGTTACCAGTGAAGCCATCACAGAACACAACAGATACTGGCTCTGCTCGGTTACCTCCCACGGACAAGCGTGGAGAAAGGGCAGGAGTACAAAAGGGAAATCAAGTAAGTGAAATAAGGCCCTTTGCCCTGGGCTTTGCGTGACACCCAGAGGAACGTTTCAGCTACTGCGTATAACTATTCTCACCCTGAGGAACTGCATGGTAAGGAGAACCCGGTGCAGCTGGGTTACGTGCAGTAGTCTGGTATTTTGGCAACTGACTGTATGATTGTTTAAAGGATGTGTGTGGGTGGAGTTTAGCAATAAGCCTGAACCCACTAGTTCTCCTAGGTAAGTAACGAACTAACCTTTCATTAACCCTCCTCCCCAAACCACTGCCACTCCTAATAACAGCTCAGAGTACGAGGGGATGTATTTAATAAACATGATGGATGTAAGTCACATGAAGGTCCAAAAAGACCAAAACAAGGATATGTAATGAAACACCATTATTTGTATGATGAGATCAGAATTAGTGATTTAATACCAGTTGCAATGTAACAGGGCTGCTACTGAGCCTCTCTGAACAGAGGAAAGCCCACCCAGTGCTCATTTTCAGGTAAGTCTTAAGAGAATTAGCCTGGTTGCAAGTGTAAGAGCTTGATCTGCAATGAAACGAACCAATGGCGTAAAAGAAAAATACCTTGCATATTTTTCTTCTTCTATATGCTTGAGTTCTGTGATTGCTTCAGCTAATAACTTCCTCTCTTGAGCGAGTTCTTCCTGCTCCTTTGCATTTCTCTGCACTGAAAAAAAAAAAACAACAACAAAGCCAACAACCAAAACAACTTTTAGAAGATAAAAGCACTGCTAAACTTGAAGAGACAGCGAGGCTGTATTCAAGCCAAGCAGCCTGAACAGCAAGCCTGAGTTTTGATGCTTCTGAAGAGGCACACAAACAACGGCAAGTGTATTCTCAGCTTATTTGGTTTTCATCCACTCAGAACAGAAAAGATTTCGCATTCCGAGTTTCATAATAATAATAACATAATTAATAATAATGATTGCTTGCTCACGCAATCCTTACTTTACTAGGCTTTGCTCTGGTGACAGCAATGGGAAATTAGTGTATGGAATGCCTGTAGGAGTGAAGTTTCAGAAGCAGATTCAGAGACAGTAGCATTGTTGTCCACTCAACCATACAGCCTGTGCATGCTGAGCCAGATGGGCTTCCCAAAAACAGCGTGTTGTACTCCCTCTGCCTTTGCCAAGACTCGCATTCATGCGGTAGGTCTGGTGCACAGACAGCGAGCTGTTATTACTTACCTTTCTCCTCCATCTGCAGTTGTCTTGTGTCCAGGACATCTTTCAGTAGCTGCTTTCTAGCCTCCTTTTCTAATCGCATTTGCTCAGCCTTCTTGGCCCAAACCTTCGCGATCTCTTCATCTAGGAGCTTGTCCACTTCTTTTTCTCGCTGTTTCTCCTCCTCCTGCTGTTGAGCCAGGTGTGCCAGGTAAGTCTGTTGCTCCTTGAACAGCTCTTGCTGCAAACACACAGACATTTGCAGATTTGAGTAAATGAGTTCAAAAAAGCCTTTCAAAACGTGAAAAGAAGTGGTGGTTTGTGGTCAGTGTGGGAACTGGGAGCCTGGAGCTCCATTCCAAACCCTGTTATGGGACAGAGCCATACAGAATCTTCTTCCCGGCTGGTCGACAGTGCCTGGACAACAGCACAAGAGCAGAACAAATACAGAGTGATCCCTTCCCCCACAGCAGCTCAGCTGCCTACAACACAGACATTTTATAAACTCGCCACAGCTGACCAGGCTACTTCACCATCACCTGTATTAGAAGCCTTGGGATCCAATAAGTACAATAATAAATAATAATAAATATCACCTCCTGTAATTTTGTCCCAAGGTCTAACAGTGAGTTTATACAGCTTCCCTAACCTACACGAGCTCCTAAATACCTTGAGCACGGTAATGAATGCAGCTCCCTGCTACTTCTTAAAGTTACCTTAAGTTACCTTAAGACCCGTTTTCACCCTGAAGTTGGTCCTTGTTTTAAATTTAGGAAGTGACAGACACATCCATGGTTTCACGGCATCTCCAAGATACTTAATGTGAGGTTTTGTATCTATATATACAGCTATTAAAGATTTAAAACTGTTTCTTAGTATTAATGAATTAGAATCAGTTAAATATTTAATAAATCAGGTCCATGAAACAACAAATATTTTTCTAACCTCCCTTACCTCTTTTGTCTAGCCTGGGAGCCTTGCTGATTACAAAGCAGGCTTTAAAGTACTCGCTGTTGTTTTAACAGATAATGGGCTTCTTCAGAGAAGCAGACCGCTGGCAGGAGGAGAGGCAACAGGCTACACAACAAAAGAATCAACTTGTTCAGGGAAAAGGACTTGCATCTGATCTCATTTATACTGTGCAGTTCACCAAGGGCCACAAAATTAGTCTAGATGAGCTATTGCCCCACAGCTTCACAATGAACACCTCTAGCCCTTACTTTTCTTTTTGTTTTCTCCTCAGTGTCCTCCCGGGGTTCCTGAAGAGATTTTTCTAAGATCTTCATCTCTAGGGCAAGTTCACCTTGTTTTTCTTCATTAAGACGTTTCTGCTTGTCCTGTGCTGCACTGAGCAATGTATCCCTGCATTCCTTCTGTTTCTGTAGTTTCTCCGTCTGAAGTTGTTCATTTTCTAGCTTAAGCTGTTGCTGCTGTTCTTCCTACAACAGTAAAAAAAAGCCAGTTTGTAAAATCATTGCATAACTTCAAATTAAGTGATGGTTAGAATTAGTTTAATTGCAACATTGAAGTGCAAAGATAAATATTTAAAGCCTTTCTTGCTGACATTAGAGAATTAGTGTTATCTATTAGACCTGTTAAAGCATGAACGTTTTAGCATATCATTCATTAGGATTCAGTATTTTTCTCTTTAATTATCACATGCACTTCAATACCAAAACACTGGGAATGCCTGATGTTCTCCAAATATTTCAAGCGGAGAGAGAGAGTCATCTCTTTAGAGAAATCAATATCATTGCAGCACACATGATCTATATCCCAGTCTTTACACGCAGCCATAACTACCAACCAGTAAAACAGAGCCATGTTTTTCTCCTGTTTCTGCATATATTATCTGTCCTGTGTCTGCACGGGATATTCAGAGCACTGCATCTCTAGTGGACATAAGTTTGCACAAAGTAAAAAATTGGATCCTCATATGCTGATGGGCAGTTACTGAATTTCCATGGCTTCAAACCATTCCACTTTATATTGGAAAGAACAGAAAAATGGACAGTAAAGCTGAGTTCTCCAAGAAAGAAACAATGGAGAATAACAAATATATTCAAGATCAAACAGGTATATGTATATTCAAGATTATTTAGCAAAAAAAAAAATAATTCCCAAAGTAGCATCGATGAAGTAAATTAGCATAATTCCTGAACATCCTGCATTTGAATAAGTTTACAAGCACAACTGCACTCAAACACAGTCGTAAAACAGTATGTGGCCATCATTAACTTATCTACAGATCTCAGAAACAACGCCTCTGTGGTCTTGAAAGTACGCAGTTTTTGGTTAACCTGTTTTTAAATTAAATGTGAATAAATATTCATAATGTGAATAAATAGTCTAACATGCATCAGCAGGTTTGCCACAAGCAACGCGTCTAATCTTCTGCATACAGAAGTACAAGCTGCACTTCCTAAGGGACATAACTTGTTATGCTGGACGTAAAGCACCCACTGATTCCTGCAGTGTTTCAAAGCCAAAGCTGACTTTGCTATTTGCCTGAATGGTCAAATTCACTTTCAGAAACTGGTAAAACAGCTCTGAAACTCAGTATATATTATTTGAGCTACAGAGTAAGTAATTTAAAAACTTCGAACAGTAGACAGAAAGAAAGGGGAAATAGCAGTCTACTGGGCAAGTTGGCACATGTCTTAGGCTGAATTATGACGGTGTGAAGTTGTATGAGTAGCCAAGGATGGGATTCATGGTGCTCAGTCTATGAAAGTTTATACAATGAGGTAACACAACATTGCAAATGTACAAAGAAATTGTTACCCACAATCCTTCTGGAAGCCAGGACCAAAGTGTTACGGCAGAAACTTGTCTAGCACTTGTGAGACTACAGCAAGGATAACAAGATTTCAATCACCTTCTCAAAAAATCACAATTCTTTAACAGAAAGAAAAGACAGAGGGGACAAAGGTATCTAATGTAGGTAATGTAGCTCATGCAAAAATTGCCGTCCCTGTTTTGTCATCCAGCCTGAGATATCTTGATGCACACTTACGGTCTATCGTGGCAAAGGTGCAAGTTTTGCTTCACTAGATAATCTGTTTCCATTGCAACAACCAGAAGAAACCATCATACACTGAGACACTTAGCTGTCCATAACGTGTCCTTCACCCAGATGAAACCCCTGATCATTAGAGGCTACCAACTCCCGCACTTGTAATAAGGCCATCTGTCACATCCCTCTTCTGCTGAAAAAGAATTACACCTCATTTTCAATACAGAAACTCTCCTTTATGGACCCTTCGAAGAAAGTCTTTTTTCAGCAACTAAACCACTTTAACAGAAATTTATCTCCTTGACAGAGCCCAAGGCAGCTGTCTTCAGGGGAAGCTACAAAGTCTTCTATTCTAATAGCATTTTTCTGAAAAGGCCAGTTAAGTAGAAGTGTTCTTTGCCTGGGAGGTTTGGCAGTACCTTAAAAGTTGTTACAAGAAAATAATTTTATTCCGAGTGTTTTTAAATAAGTGAAACATTACAGTCTAGACAGGAATAAGGACTCTACTGTTTTACAGCCAGGATTTTCAGAGCTTTAGATTCATTATTGTAATTGTTTTTAAAAAGCAGTAGAGTATATGTCTTGCCAACATCAGCTTCCAGTGCCTAACAGAGTACCTGATGATCATTCAGTCACTACACGTAAACAGCTGCAAAATGAAGAGTAAGTCTGAACTAACTAGTCTCCCATAACTCACAAAGTTGACACAGAATACTATGAACTAGTAAGCCTCACTAAAGCCAGCACAACTACAGCAAGCTTACACCTGGGAAAGACTGAGGGGGGGAAGAGGGTAGTGGCCAGAAAAGTTGGGTCAAGGTAGCCGAACACCTCCCGCAATGTGGTGCCCAACAGCAGCCAGCACTAATAGGTGAGAGAGCTTAGGCACTGCTTGCTAATTTGTTAAACAAAAATATAAAATAATGGATGTAGATTCTGAAGTTCAGTCAGCTGGGGCACAAGCAGTTGGGATTTTTCATATAACTGTGTCTCCTCACGTATGTGTGAGGGTCCCGAGTGCACCAACAGGCTCTGCAACCTCCCCACAGGAGCTTGGCTGCCTGTGCTCGCAGTCGGCCCCCACACGAGCGGTGGAACAGAGAGATGGGAAAGAGCAGTGCAGAAAGGGCTGAGAGGAGTCACTCGGGAGCTGCAGCTAGGCTCAGACTCTCACCTTTGGTGCCTACGTGAGCTACGCTGCAGGTACGCCTGTGCCTGAGGTGGATCCTGACCCAGCCCTGCTGACTTGACTTCCTGGCTTCATCTTGGACACCATCACTACAGACCTGCCAAGCAGTTTGGACTCTTAGATGACCTTGGTTTCTGCCAGCAGACCTGCTCTGCTCTGTTCCTTTGGGTACTGCTGGACTCCTGTCGGGAAGGACAGTGCGCCTGCCTGCCCTGCTGGCACCCTCAGCTCTTGGCTCACCTTCCCTTCTGGGAGTAGCGCGCTCTTGCTGCTTCCTCCCAGCGCACTTAGCATGACGATTAAACACGTGTATCATGGCCTGAGATCTGGTGTTACGCATTACAGCTGGGACACAAGACTCTCTAGCTATCCTGCTGGAAACTAGAAATCACAAAATGGCAAAGACGTCTGGCAAAACCTTAAAAACATTTCCATTTCCCACAAAGGCTCTGAGAGGCTTTGAATGCCAAAATCCTTTACAACGCTAAGTTTCAAAAGATGTATTTCCCTCTGTAAACAGGAATGCATTTGCCACAGCTCTGGAAAAGAGGCTTAACATAATAGGACAGTCTCAGATACTAATGGAATCAGTGAAGATACAAATAAGGTATGGATTAATCTAAATGTCTAGTAAGCCTATCACTAGGAAGGCCTTATACAGAACCCTCAATTGAGAATGACATGGAAATTACCAGCAATTGAGCCTCTTCTTCCTTCAGCCTCTTCGCCTCCTCTTTGTGAGCACTGAGCACCGCTACCTGGGCACTGAGCACATTCAGGATTTCTCGATTCTGTTCTGCTGATTTCTGCATCTCCGCCGCCTCTCGCTTTTCCTTAGCCAGCCTGTCCTCTTTCCAAAGCTCCGCAAACATCTGCTCCTCCTTCTTCTGTTGCTTTTTCAGTTCCTCCTTCAGCGCTAGCTGGGCCAGACGGTCTTCACCCAATTCCTTCTGATGCTGCTTCATCCACTGTATGCGAAGCTCCTCGCATTGTTCTCTGAAAGACAACATAAAAGTTTAAAAAAAAAAAAAAAGTCTCAAAATAATAAACAAGTCTGGAGGTGTGTGATGGATGGAGGCTCCCAGCTCATAACTACTCAGAGGACTACAGCTCAGCGTGCCAAGTTCTACACCTGGTCTGACCCTGACTCCTTGGGAGGCCTAAGGAATCACAGTGAGACTGATTTGATGGAGATTTTGACATTAATGAGTCGAAGAGCAGGTCCTATATTTGCATTTGTAAAAAAAATAATAATGTATATGTGCACAATATATAAATAATTTATACACACAATGCGTATTTACAGACCATTAATATATGTATATATGTAGTTGGAACATGCCTTGTGTGTGGTTTTATATATATAATTTTTTTAATATATAAAACATGCACACTATGCTTGTTCAAATGTGTAGGTTGTTCTTTATTCAAATGAAGTCTTAGAATAGGTTTACTAGTCACTTGAAAGCTCATTCATATTCAGAAAATACTCTGAGAGCGGAAATTTAGGTTATACAGTAGAACAGGAACCACTAGAAAGGTATTAATTTTTTAAATGAAGTTCCGTAGGATAATTCAGTAAAGTTGCAATAAAAGTCAGGAGAAGTTAGAAAGTCAAACAAGTAATGCAGCTTTCAATTTTTATTTACTGCAATTGAGCTGCATATAAGCAGATATTTATCTTCAGTTGAAGAACACGTGACTATTTACAGATTTTGCTTTTATTTTTGCAAACAAAGCACTATTGAGATCAACATATGCTATCAAACAATATTTAATTTGAACAATATACAAGCATTTTAATTCTGTTCTCTAACCAGGATGCAGATTTTCATAAAATCCAAATGTGAAACCAGCAGGCAATGGTGAAGATCTACAAGAGTTAAGGATCTATAAGCGGTAAGGACATGAGACAGACACACATGAATGCTGTGACATAAAAAGTTATCTCCCAATTTCATGCTGAATGAAACCATCTCCTACAGATTACTGCAATGCTATTTAGAAATTCATAGCAGACATCGTAAGATATCGTTGACTGAATCTTGAACCACTGCATGACAGCAGTAGTTACCTGTAAAATGGGCAATACTATTACTTTATACAATGTTTAGCTGACAATCCTGTGTAGCAAAAATATTAAATATTCATCAAGCAACTATCTCACAGTACTGTCAGTCTCCACATCAGGACAGTTATTTAATTTTCATAAATATAGCGATGAAACAAAATCTGAATGAATTCCATTGCCTAAGATTTTTCTTTTTTTCTTGACTTAAAAGCAAAATGAAGTTTGCCAGCACTAAAGATAGATATTTGGTGGTTTGCTTTTTCACGTTCTGTGGCTCCGCTAAGGATCTGTCTTTACAAAGTCTTCTCTTTTCAAAATGATTGCTAAGTTCAATATAGCTGCTGTCTCCGTCTAAACACACATCTATATTCCCTGACCTGGGTTTCGGGTATAGAATTAATAGGAGCATTATTCTCAGTCTGGGGCCGTGGGTTCACGCCTCCACGGAGGCTACAGAAACAATGCAAATTTGGCCTCTCCCTGAGGTCAGTTGCTATATCTACTAGCCATAAGGCAAATAGGATGCAACTGGTGGTCTATATAACTTACTTCTGCCCTTAAACTAGCAAGATTACACTACAGAATAATGGCTTCTTTATCGACACAGCTCCTTCATCACCTCCAGCTCACCTCCTGCTAATAAGCACAGAAAGAGCACAGCTCCTGGTATCATTGGTATGTGGTTGAGGTAACTACCAGTGCATAATAATTATTTGTTGGCTTACAAGATCTTCCAAAGCTTTGCCAATAAAACTCCACGGTAAGCCAACCTAATAAAAATTACTTAGGGCTTATAAACTGCAAAGAGCATTTCCCCGAATAGTCCTCCTCCAGTTCGGAACCGGCTGAACAAGCTGGTGACACACAGAAAAAGTGACAGTGCCGAAAGCCAGCCTGACCCTGTTCTCAGTGCCACGGTGAGAGCCATCCAACCAGTCAAACTTATAGTGAAGCGGTGCAAAATCCGAGCTGTGGCTGCAGAGGGGAAGAAGGATTGCTACACCTCGCTCCTCCTTGGTGCTGCAGGAGCGAGATACAGCCAAAGAACACAATCCATGACCTGTGATTTCAGGCAGAAGCAGAGGTCTCACCACATTTTCTTCCTGTCGGCATTCACCGTTTGCTGCCTCGCATTTCAGCTGTAAGCTTCTGGGGCTTGGGGCATCTCTCTTCATCCTCTATTTGTAAAGTACCTAATACCATGGAGCCTGTGGTGAAAGGTGCTAAGCACTATACACAAACAATAAAAGGGAAAGCCGTGCCATGAAAATGAAATTCCCATTTTGTTTGATATCCAGAAGGTATTTCTAACCTCTTAGCTGTTCCCGACTGAGAAGAAACAACATTAATCTGTCAAGTCCCCTTTCATCAACACCAAGTCTCTATAAAATAAAACCTCCCAGACTTAGCACTTTTCTCCCCCAAACCTAGGACACGCCACATCCTCTAACCAAAACATTGGGTTCTTCCCTGAGAGCTGGGCTTGCGTCCTCTAAAGGAGAAACTATCCCCAGAGTGAGGAACCATCCTCAGCTCAGCTTCAGAAGAAAAGGGTGAGGAAATACAGGAACGAAGGAGCAGATAGCTGTTTTCCCTCTTGTACGAGACAAGAATCTTCTGACCACTGGTTGTCCCAACAACAAAAGCGGCGAGCAGCACAGCGATGGTCGTGCCGTGAGCCACGGCACACTCCAAGAGGTGCCCTTGCCTTCAAGCAGGTCAACAAATGCACTACCTCATTGCTGGTTTGCTTACATTTTAACCCTAGAATCTACCTTCCAACTTGTGGGTAGGAGTTAGTGGTGATTACAGACTACGGTACTAATTAGTATTCATGGAAAAACATATTTCTCAAATGTTCTGAGGGAAACAAGCCATTATTAAGATTTGAAATCTTACACCATTAGAAATAACTGTATTACCTTAACACAATGGGTTCAAAGTTCTGTCAGCAGTGAAGGAATAAAGAATTAGTTATTCTTTTTCATGATTATAAACTAATCTGAATTTAATTGAATTCTTGGAGGGGAAGAGAAGTTAAATAAAAGTTCAGCATGGTTAGAATTTTAATATAAAATAACCCTGTAATTGCTTGATTTCATCAAAATAATTCCTTCAAAGCAGCTTTTACAGCAACCCATAAACATCTGCTCCCCCAGATGGCTGGTTTTCTTCCTCACTTTGCTATCCTAAGCTTCTTAACATTAAAATTGTGCCCGTACGTAGCCACTTTCCAAAGACACAAACTGCACTTATTCATTCCCCCCGCCACCCCGTTATTTATTCATTTTATGGCTGCAGCACAAAGTTGCTGTGATAACAACATTCTCTGTATGGATGCTTCTGATGTTATCACAGGAAAGAGGATGTAATATGTGTTTTATGCAAATTTTAAGACATCGCAATTTTCTTTAAAGATCCCAGTGATGAACACAGCCCTCAGGCTAAAACTGGCTGAGTATCTTTTCACGCAAGCTGTAGCCCTTCATGAAAATGAATTCCAGCGGTGCTCCAACTGTGCCCTCTGTCATCTCACGACAAAGGACTCTTCATGGCTAACATCACTACTGAGAAGCTGTCAAAACTGTACCCTCAGGCTACAGCTCCAAACCCAGCCCACACGGCTGATAAAAGAGCTGCCTTTTAGTATTCTGGAATAACATACTGGAGTGCTGTGCGCTACAGGTGCTCCTATAGCTCAGGTTTGAGAATCTATACCTGCAAAAGAGTGGAGCGCCTTGCTTGAAGTTAAAAGAAATACAAAGAAGTCTGTACGAGGTTTCAGAAAGATATTCAAAATAGTTGTAAGTTCACAGACAAAGAGAAACAGAAAATAACATGTATATCGTATAATAACCTCCCAAGGCTCCTCTAGGTGTACCCAAGAGCAACGGTCTCCAAATTGGGGCATGCAAGACAGTCCATTGGGGTGCAGGAAGAAAATACATTTTGTACCGTTAATAAACAACATTAAAAATAAAAATAGTGATTATTTCACCTTTACCTCACCCTCCTTTAAGTTCTCTTTTTGCCTATGTTTTATAATGTACATAATATACTAGTACAGCTATACAAGTATATAATTTATAAATAGATAAACATATTGGGGTTGAGTGCTAAAAATTTTTTACTTATAGGGTTGCACAGTCAAAAACATTTGGAGACCACTGCCCTATAGGACAGGTGGTGACTCAATTACAGATTTGGGGTTGTGGATCTGCAATAAGTGTTGGTCTTCTGAGCAGCAAAGTCTGCTCCCAGATCTCTGCACTGACCAGGAGGAAGAGTAACAGCTAACAGTGGGGAAAAAACAGATTTGGAGCTACTTAAAGCCAACAAATACGTGTGGATTCAGATATTAGAAGTTACTAATCTAATCTGGATCGATCACCACAGTAGAGATTTCCTTTCTCATTGGAAAAGGACAAAGAAGAAAAGACTTTAAAATATTACTAAGCATATACATGAAGTATCTGTCTTTCAAAGGGGAGATCAACAGACAAGGTAAACTGTTGTCAGCTGGTGTTATTAAAGTTTTGAGGTTTTATAAGGACCTTAATTTAAAAGAGACAAAGCTAGAGGAACAGAAGGGAGGAACTGACTATGAAAATGTATTCCCATTCCACCAGGACATCAGTCAAAGAGAAGGACACTGGGCATTGTAGGATGAAGATTCATGTGCAAAGATACTCAAAGACTGCCACTTACAACACCTGTGAAGAAAGATGATTTCACCACCTCTAAATCCTCTGAAAAACTGCAGAACACCACCTAGTAAACCTCCAGCAACAATTTTTAATGGGATACTATGTGACATGAATATTGCTTAGATCCAAGAGCAGACTGGGAAAGGTAGAAGGGTGATGGGAATGATCCCATGAGACTGAGTAAACCATATACCAATAGAAGAAAGAGGACCTGAGACATTAAGACAGGCAACTGCAGCATTAAAGTCCAAGTATGTATCACCAGATGATGAGATTCACCAGTGGGATTCATTTTTTAATTAAAACGTCTAAAATTAGGCATCTAAACAGGAATCTACATGTGAGCTAAATTCCCATTCTGATCAATGGGAACCTAATCAATGCAGTTAGGGGAGGCTAGGGTGCAGTTCAGCTGGCAGACCAGTATATGCCTACTTTTGGATGACATTAGGTTCTTTTAACTGTCCTGATCTCAATGAAGTTCTCCTAAGTAGAACAGGATTTCAGATTCCCAGTGAATATAAAGATACCAACACTTAGACACGTACCTTTAGGTGCCTAAATTGCAAGCTGAATCCCTTCTCCTTGGCATGTAAGACAAGCTACAAGCACAAAACAAAAGGCACTCCAGCAGCGTCTTCTTCCTCTAAACAATTTTAAAGGCGAATTTCAATCACTTTGAGTGCGGGTAGGGAACAAAACCAGAAAGTGTGAATTGCAAGGGCCGTATTTTAAAGTCAGCATGCAAATTTAGAAGCGTATACACTGCCTTAACACCTGTCTCAGTCAATGAACCCCACATTTAAGAAACCAACATTTATCTGTGAAATTAGTTAATTAGAGTTTATGCAGAAATGAAAGCAAGAGTTGATTTTTATCCCTAGCCTCTGCACACTGAGAAGCAGGTGTTGTGGATTTCCATAGCACTGTGGGAGACTGGGAAGAGACACTTCAAATGATTACAATTAAATTACATTAATATTATTTTCATCCTTTCCTTTGAAAACCAGATTTCCAAGAACTGAACAAGTCAGATGTCATGCCAAGGCCTCAGGGCCTGATACGCACCTACAAATCTTAATGACTTCAGAAGACGCTGCTAAGCTCAGCATCCAGGAAGATTTGGCACAGAACTTGAAGTCGCATTAAAACCTTAGCTTGCAATGTACGCAATAAATAAAACACTGCCTTTTTGGACAATCTTAACTTTTCAAGGATCTTCAATGTATTACCTTAATAAGCACTATTTAGGCCAAATTAACCTTCCATGAACCCTTTTCCCTCCAATAATAGAAAGCTGAAATAGAACTATATGCCAGAAAAAAGAATTACAAACCAGGTGATTTGGCAGGTGAAAATGCAGGGATGCTCACGCAGGACAAGGATTTCGGTGTTTGAGACCCCACCTGGAGTACTGCGTCCAGCTCTGGAGCCCCCAACATAGGAAGGACATGGGCCTGTCGGAGCAGGGCCAGAGGAGGCCACAGAGATGCTGCGAGGGCTGGAGCCCCTCTGCTGTGAGGACAGACTGAGAGAGTTGGGAGTGTTCAGCCTGGAGAAGAGAAGGCTCCGGGGAGACCTTATTGCGGCCCTCCAGTACCTAAAGGGGGCCTACAAGAAAGCTGGAGAGGGACTTTTCACAAGGGCATGTAGTGATAGGACAAGGGGGAATGGCGTCAAACTGGAAGAGGGGAGATTTAGATGAGATATGAGGAAGAAATTTTTCACTCAGAGTGGTGAGACGCTGGAACAAATTGCCCAGGGAAGTTGTGGATGCCCCATCCCTGGAGGTGTTCAAGGCCAGGTTGGATGGGTCTTTGAGCAACCTGGGCTGGTGGGAGGTGTCTCTGGCCATGGCCGGGGGGTTGGGACTAGATGATCTCTAAGGTCCCTTCCAACTGTAACCATTCTATGATTGCAGTTGAAAGAATGTTTTAATGGTATCTCAACACTTAAACCACATAATGGAGACAGGACGGTTCTCTGCACCTGTTGCCTTCATCTCTTTTAATGATTTTTTTTCTCACAGAGTTTACTGAGCATTACAGCATCACCAGTTTGGATCCCTGGTCTTTAGAGGCTGCACCACTTCACTGAAAGTCAGAAAAAGACTATACTCTGCTCCACTGCATTCAGCATAGCTGAGGCCTTTCAACTTCTGGCAAAGCTCACACACCTCTATCCAAACCACCTTAATCTTTTTTTGTTTTATCATTTCAATCGCATTCATCTTTCCTTCCTCAGTTTATTATTGTCACCTTCTTGTTAAATTGCCTCTTTGTATTTACTTAACCCAAATTCTATTTTATAACATACCTGAATTGCTGCTCTCGTTTTTCAGCCACCAGTTGTTGTCTTTCTTTTTCTCTCTTGTCTCTCAGTAATTTTGCTCGCTCCCTCATCTTTCTGTATTTCTCCTGTACCGTTTCTTCAAGTGCCTCCATCTCAGCAAAGTACCTACTTTCCTCTGCCTCCAGAAGCTCACGAAGCCTGTAATGAAAACATTTAAATAAAAGCTAAAACAATCTCTCCATTGAATGATAAAGTTTTAGTTTATTTGTCACGAGCACAAAATGGGTATTGGGCTCCTTTCAATACTTCTTGCAAATGCCAAAGAAGGGAACATCAAATTTTAACTCAGGGATCATTCCTGTTGTGCCCATGAAGGGAATCTTATAGCACAACTGGAGGGATTCTGTTCTGGCAGGATTTAAGCTCCTTATCTTACAAATCCATTTCCAATTCTGCTTTACAACTTCAGTCCCCCATTAAACAAACTCTTCTAATTCCAGGCTACATTTGTCACCAGTTGATATCAATTTGCTCTTGTACTATTGTTATCCTCCAGCATAATCCCTCCCTGGTATTTACCACCCTTTTCTACACATCTATAATTGTATCTTCTCTCAAACTACCTTTTATTTTAGCATCACTCCATAAACCACTTCATCCTGAAAGATCTTTGATGAGAAAATGATGACAAATTGGCAATTTTCAAACATACCACCATTTACCTCTCTGTTAATCCTAGCAGTAACAAACCTGGGACTAAGAAGTCCAGGAACTCACTAATTCCAGCCCAAATGCTACAGCAGCCTCTGGGAAATCACTCTCGCTTTTATGCAACAGAATGCATGAGCAATAGTGCTGTGGACCTACACTGGCACTCCTGGTGGGAGTTACAGCAGCAAAGCCCAAGATTGACTAATTCTGGAAACTGAGTTGCGCCCTCTTCACCACATACTGAGCAGAATCTCCTTGCATGAAGCTCTTAAGCAGCTAAATAAAAACAATCCCCATAAAGTTCAACAAAATTCCCACACCTGGGGAGGAATAACCCCGTGCATCGGTACACGCTGGGGGCTGAGTGGCTGGAAAGTGGCTCTGCAGAGAGGGACCCGGGCATCCTGGCAGGCAAGCAGCTGAACGTAAGCCAGCAATGCACCCTTGTGGCAAAGAAGGGCAACAGCTTCTCGGGCTGCATGAGGAAGAGTACTGCCAGCAGGTGAAGGGAGGTGATCCTTCCTCTCACACTGATGAGACCTCATCCGGAGTGCTGGGTCCAGTTTTGGGCTTCCCAGTACGAGGAAGACACACACTTTGTGGAGCGAGCCCAGTGAAGGGCCGCTAAGATGATTAAGGGACTGGAGCATCTCTCTCTCCTGTGAGATCTGTCACTATTCAGCCTGGAGAACAGAAGGTTCAGGGGGGATCTTATCAATGGATATAAATACCTGAAAGGAGGGAATGCAGAAAAGGGAGACAGCTGCTTCTCAGTAATGCCCAGTGACAGGACAAGAGGCAACGGGCACAGAGTAAAACATGTGAAAGTCCACCAAATACTGGAACAGGTTGCCCACAGAGGTGGTGGAGTCTCATGTGTGGAGACAAGCAAAACCCAAGCAGACAGTCCTGGGCAACCTGCTCTAGGTGACTGCTTGAGCAGGGGCTTGGACTAGATTATCTCAGGAGGTTCCTTCCAACCTCAGTTATTCTGTGCAATTGGTGTACAGTTCCTGTGAAGACACATCAAACCACAATACCAAACTGATGACCTTCACAGCTCCAAAGTCACTTAACGTGAAAGAGTAACAGAGAAATTAAGCCATATGATTTTTTTTCCAAGATCAGCAGAGCACATTCTGTTTTTTACAGGACAGTAGTATGCCTCACCTTTATTATTTTTGCAAGACTTGTGACAAGTTTTCATTTCTTTCACCTGCCTGTGCTGCAGAGTATTACTTATAGGACCTAAACATTAACTTAATGAGGTTGCAACAAAACCCCCTGTTACACCCAACAATTAAGAGCTTCTGACACTTTTACTCTTTGTTCTCTTTAAAAATCAAGCAATAAGAGTGCTATAACACTACTTTTATCTTGCAGACACTTAAGTTGAAAATAGTAGGGCAGATATCGGTACTATCTTCTTGTTTGCTACCTCTCTCTTCTCTCATCAGTCCCTGCCAGATATTCCTGCATCGTCGCATCCACCTTTCTCTGCACAGCGCTGTGCAGCCATTTTTGTTCGTTGCGTTGCTGCCACTCATGGACGTTGCGACACTGGTTGTAGAGCTTTAAGAAATCAGCATATTCAAGGAGTTCCTGTTCTTTCTGTCTGCGGGCCAAGACAAAATTTTCACTTGTTTGTCCTTTAGGAGGCTTGGCTTTCTGTAAGAGAAAGCATATGTCAGTGGTGAATATATAATCAGTTATTCTGGGGGGGGTTGTGGGTTTTCTTTTTAGTTGAATTGATGATCAAATAAGTACATAAGTACACCTGTGGCTTGTCAGGCCACACCTGGAATACTGTGTTCAGTTTTGGTCCCTGCTGTGCAAAAAAGACATGGACAGGCTAGAGAGGGTCCAGAGAAGGACCACCGAGATGATCCAAGGACTGGGAAGCCTTCCACATGAGGAAAGACAGAGAACTGGGTTTGTTCAGCTTTGAGAAAAGAAGGCTTAGGGGAGACCTTACCACCACGTTCCAATATTTAAAAGGTGGCTACAAAGAAGATGGAGACTTGCTTTTTACGAGAAGCCACATGGAAAAGACAAGGGGTAATGGGTACAAGCTACTCCTGGGGAAATTCTAATTGGACACAAGACGAAAATCTTTCCACAGTGAGAACAATCGGCCATGGGAATTGGGGAATCCCAGGGAAGTTGGGGATTCCCCAACATTAGACACTTTTAAGATTCATCTGGGCAGGGTGCTGGGCCATCTTATCTAGACCGTGCTTTTGCCAAGAAAGGTTGGCCCAGAGGATCCTTGAGGTCCCTTCTAACCTGGGATTTTATGATTCTGTGATAATACCAAATGATGAGAGTTCAAGGTAATTAGGTGTAAATCCCAACAAGCCTTGCCTTGAAGAGCACAACACCAAGAGCATGAAATGGCTTCAGGTGCCAGCACTTGTCTGCTGCCCAAACCACAGCTTAAACCTTACCCTATACATCCAAGAGGCCGTTTACAATCTGCTTTTCGCATACCAAACAAACATTCTCACCACGGATAACCTCCAGCCACCACCCTTTCCAGAGCAGCTCCCCAGGGCTCTACACACCTCCTCACACACCACCACTCTCAACCTTTTGGGACCCCCTAAAGGAGCGACCTCGCCCCACACGGGTACAGGCTTCCCCAGGGACCCGCAACGAGGCCTGCCAAGGCCCTCAGCCCCCACAACCCGACCCCACTCCGGTCCCGCTTCCTCTCAGCGGGCACTGCCCCAACC
>VZSZ01004586.1:161694-220469 GCA_013398815.1 Ibidorhyncha struthersii
GTGGAGAGGTTTGCTTACCCCCCCCCCCCTCGCCAATCCTCAACCAAGGACTTGCTGCTGCTGTGGAAGAAGGGGCCCAGTTAAACCTCGTGTGTATCGGTAGCGCAATTCGGGCATTCACATCCGCGTTGTAGCGCTTGAGTGTTTTCAAAATGGTGTTTTACACAGAAGGGTGCTTTCACCCGGCCGGTGACAGCCGGGATTAGGGCTCAGCACAGCGGCACCCCCCTGTTCTGCTCTTCTGCCATCGCCTGGCCAACTTTTTAGACTAAAGCAACAAAGAATTAAAGAGAACCAGAGGTTTCCCAAAGAGAGAAGCTACATGGAAAAAAAAAATAAATAAAAATAATGGAAATATTGCTTGAATGAAACCTTGAGGTCTCGTGGGGTGTTGTGCCCTGTTTCGTAAATACAGGACTCGGCTGCTGGTTGTAGGGAGGAGCTCGTCCTGCTCCAGTCCTGTGTCTGATTTTGGGGGGCTCAGTACCTCTCCTGTTGCCAGCCTGAAGAGCACAGGAGGCCGTGTTCGCTGCTGCGTGTCCGGTAGCATGATTTCACCCGGTATGTTTATTTCGTGGTGGTTGGGTTTTTTTTTTAATACCTGCAGAGAAACACTGGAGCATCCCACTATTTGTGTGTCGAAATCCCCTGAGCTTCAGCTCAGGTGTAGCACGGATCAGCATCGTTGCTTGGCTTTTAAAAATCAGCCTTATGTCCTCCTAGAAGCGTCCCTGCTGCTTTTTCCCTGCTGCAAAGGAACTCTATAATCGTGACTGAAGCTATTAGGTCATCTGGATCCACAAACGATCAGTAATTATCCTTCTCCCCCTATAGCCTCTGAATTTGGGGTGACCCAGACCAACCCTTTGTTTTTTTATCCCAGGGAGGGCAATGCAGCCCCAAAGCCTGTGGCATTTAGAGACTGCTGCCTCCATTACCGTGTGGTAATCGCATTCCCGCAGCAGAACTGCAGAACCTGGAATTCAGGTTTTAGGAGGGTGGGGAAGGAGGAACTGACTCTTTTATGCCCTTTCAGAACATTTCTAACAGTTGGGGCTCTACCAAGTACAAGGTTCCAGATCATTATCAAAATGTAAGATTTGCAAAGAACATTGGAGTCCTTCTCTAAGGAGTAATTCGGGCTCAGGCATTGCAGGCTGCAAATCTTGCCCGTCTTGGAAACGATTATGGAAAATAATTCACCACCTGCATATTCTGCAGCCAGTGCGGTTATGGTGCTTTGACAGAGGTTATAGCTTAGAAACATCCTAAAAAGGCAAAAAATACGCATTTGGATCTCTGATTGTTATCATCGTGCAGGAGCGAGGACAGACAGATTTTCCCAATTGACAAAGAGGGGCTTCTTAAACAGCCTGAAAAAGCAACTTCTGTGTTCCCCACCAGGTTCAGCATCGTACCTGCAGGTCATTCTCCTACGGGGGGGGTGGGTGGATTCAGAAGGCTATGGATGTGTATAACCCCCACAAACAAGGCATTGATTGAAGCTGTTTTAACTACACCGTTCCCAAGGGTGGTGCTTCAAGCTGTGGGAGGTCTGCCCACCTCCAATTTTGCTTTTTAGCACCTACTAATTAGGTCCAAGTGGGTGGTTGTTTTGGTAAGTGGGTGTTGGCCTGTTCTGAGTGAAGATGGGATGCTGGTTTAACTCCTGGAATCCAGAAGAGGGAGAGGAAGGGTCAGAGGAGATTCTGATGTTCTTGGCAGTGTCTTGTCAGGGGACTCGTCTGGGTGGGATGTGACGATGCTCCTTGAAGGAGAGAGGTGAAATGCTGGGATTCACTTGCTGATCCAAGGGAAGAAACTAGGAATCTTAAAACTAGACAAAAGTTTCATGCTCTGATATTTCTGTATAATGGGATCTGCACACCCTTCCCAGCTTGCTTTTCTTCTAACCTCCCTTCTTTAACCCCAAAGCTGTGCTGCTGAATTTAGCTATTAGTCCCTTGGCCCTGCTCACCTTCTCCTTCAACATCGTTGTCACTAAACAGACCTCTGCTTCCAGAGAGCATTTGGAATCCATCACGAGTCCCGGGGACTTTGTTGCCAGAAGGCCACCTTATGTGTTGCTGCAGTGAAAATCCTGCTTGCCCAGGTTTCCCATTCGCTTTCTATCAGAGGTGGGCACGTCCCCAGCCTTGCTTCACTTGCCCAACAATAGAGAGAAGGATAAAGATATTGTCTGGGTGGCTGTAGGAAGTCCGGCGGACTGGAGAGAGCAGAATTCAATCTGTTGACAGCAACAGGACTGGCCAAGGAGGAGAAGCCCAGGAGAGTGATCCCAGTGGCAGTCCCTGGCGGGCTGTGCTCTACCTGCAAGCGATGAAACCAGACTCAACTTTCCTTGGTTCCCTCTGTGCCTGCGCACACTTGGGGTGCATTTGAGCCCTGCGCAGGTCATTCGGGAGCTTTATTGACTCTTCAGAAAACCCAGCTGGGTTCTGCCTCTTTGCTAACAAGAGGTGTGAACTGCAGTTTCTGGGTTGGGATTTGACTCCAGATGGTTGCAAGAGTCATCCATTGACTGGAGAATAGAGAGGGGCTTTGTCTTCACAGCTGGTCGCTGTTGAGAATGTCCCAGCACTGCAAAGCTAATGCTGGCCGGCTGTCCTCCATCTCCCTTCTCCACCCTACATCTGGTGGTTTAGCAAATATCTTTGGATTTGTGACCCAGGGTTTTCCAAGGAGCATGAATTAAATCTGTTTTGGGGTATTAGTGTCATCTCTGCTGCGAAGAGATACTCAGCCTGGTTTGGGCATCCTGGACTAATTGGCCGTTTGGTCTGTGCTTAATCTGTCATCTCCTTTGCCCTTGGTGCATCCAAGACCAAAAGCTACTTGTTTTCAACCTTACAGTGGTTTGCCGAGTGACGTGAGAGGGTGCACTGGAAGCTCAAGCAATCACAATATTACTGTGGTATCACTTTTAAATAATTTTTAGTAATTGGGAAGGATAAACGTATCTGTAAAAAAAATTTCTGCATTTGTGAGTGGTTTGAAATCATGCCGGCGATGGGAGGTTTGGGAATGCTCATTCAGTCAGAGAGAAATCAGATCGGAATTAAAAAATAAACTAAAAACCTCAAGGAGGAGGAGATTTTTTAATCCCCAGATGGAACTGAAAATGTAGTGAATAGCAAAGGTTATGTTGGGGATTACTGATGATAGAAACACATTTCTTTTTAAGGACGGAGGTATTCTCCAAAGAGTCATTAAAGGTCTGGGTGTCAGCAGCCCTGTGACCCGTTTCTCACCTTTCCTCCATCTGGTCTTAGGCAAATCCTTAATCCTGCCTGTAGCTGCCTGCTGTGCGTGACAGTGGGGGACAGGCAGCTCTGCGGGGTTTGAGCACTGTGTGTGATACTTGATAGGAAGATGGAAGAGCTGTGGAAGCTCCCCTCCCCGCTCTGGGGCAGGGAAACGATGCTGATGGGCTGCGGGGTCAGTCTGACTCACCGTCCGCGGTGGAAAAAGCTGCTTAACCAAGATCTTTATTTTTTTCTTTTTTTTTTTTTTCTTAGCACATCCAGCGAGTAAAGCTGTGGTCATTCATCCACTTCTGAAAGGGCTCGGGACAGGTTTCCCTCCGGGCTCATTGTTTCTGCCCCTCTGATGGGCCATGGTACCGGCTGGGGTCCCTTTGGACGCATGAGACGATGAGCCGGGGAGGGCCGGGGGACGTCTCGACCCAGCGTGAGGTGCATTGGGTGGGAAGTGGAAAGCGGTGGGTTCATTTCTAACTCCACTGTGAACTCCTTGCTGAACTGTGGGGGAAAAAACAGCCACATTAGCCAGAGTGGTCACCAGACGGGGCTGATGCCAGGGCTTGGTACCAGATTTGGGCACTTTGGCATGATCCACTTGAGAGCACCATGAAAGGGCAAAATTCCTCCTTATTTTAAACTAATCTGCCCAAAATCAGGAAGCAGAATTTAACTGACTTTCAGGAAAATGCACTTTCTTGTATGCGCAGGGGCCTCACAGACAAAACTAAAACTAAGATGTCGGTGCTGTGTGGTTGGGAAAGGGGAAGTATGCTTCTGGGGAACAACCTTAGTCTGGCTGTCCCCAGCCGTCCCCTGACGCTGTGGAAAGGTTCCTGTTGGATGGCCAGGTTCTGGATCCGGCTGTAAATGCACTTTGGTCTCTTCACAAGTCTCGCAGTTTGCAGGTCTCCAAAACCAGAGATCTGATGTCGTAGAAGTGCCTCGGATAATTACAACTGCTCAAGAGGTCCCATTTTGTTACCCCTCTGCAAGAAGTTCAGAGCTGGAGGATGCTTTATCCAGGCAGAATAGAAAGTGTCTCTTACCTGTAGTTGATGTATGAACCGGGCATTTCCTTGATTTTCCCCAGAAGCGTCGCACCGCCAAGCTGTGTTTCCTTTATCGTGGAGCTGGCAGGATCCCTCTACGGCAGGAGAATCCCAGCCTGTGCTTTTCTTTACGGGAAAAGGTGCTCACCAGCCACGTGGCCCCGCTGCCTGCGTCCTTTCCCTTTCAGCTGGGTGACGAGCAATATTTCAGGGCAGATTAGAGGTGTCTGCCCTGTCACCAGCTCCAAGACGTTTCCCCAGACTGTAGCATTAGCTCCACTGTGTTTTAGGTGCACTTTGCTATTCGGTTTAGTTGGAGGATCTGGTGGCTGAGCCAGGAACAGCTTATTAAGAAACGAGGGTGGTTCTGAAGGCAAATATTGAACTAGAGGGTGTTTTGTGTCTGAACTGACTGTTCAGATCCAAAACAGCTTGGCAGTGGCTGATAAATCCATCCACGCTCAGCTGAAGTTCACAGCGAGCTCTTGCCCTGCAGTCTGTGTCTGTATTTGGGGAGAATAAGAGTGAAAAGGGTCGTGCTGCTTTCTTCTGATAGTGGTCCTGTTGTCCTCAGAGGTGCGTGCTGCTCTGTGATTTTGATTAGCAGCAGCACGCTGACCCCAAGGCAGAGGTTTAAGCGTTAGAAGCCAGAGGATTTAGGACAGGATTCCTTGCTTTGCGCTGCTATACAGTGCGTCCGCGAGGACATCCCACCACTTACGCTTCATAGGATACATGCTGGCTTTTAGGGGGGGAAGAAAACCCCAGAGTTAGTCTGGAGGAACAGAAGACATGCTTGGACTACTCTAAGGAGAACATCTATTTTACATAACTTTAAAACAAAACCATTAAAACCAGAATTTGTCTTGAACGCGTGGGATTGCAGCATGTAGAAACTGCAAGTAGGTATCGGCTTTGGGTTTTTTTTTCACCTATAAGAGAGTCGCCGTTTTTCAGAGCCTTTTGGCTGCTGCTCATTGTTTTCATTTGAGGAAGAAAAAGGAAAAAGCAAGCGCTTCCCGCCATACCCGCCGAGCAGCCCTGTGGTGTGTTTTGAAGGCAAGCTGAAACATGCCCCGTAGTTGTGCATCGCAGCTGAATATTTAGATATAATGTTCTTTGAAGAGTCTCCCATGACTTTGTGTAAGTAGGCTCAGTATAGTTTTGTCGGCTATGTCCCACCGCTGTACTTCACATGAGGAGACTGTGGTTTACAGGTTTTGAAATTGTGGCTAACGTCTGGCACGAGATCAGTGGTTACGTCTCTCCTGGGGCTGTTGGTGGGGCTGGCAATCGAGGACAGCTTGGGGGGCTCACAGCTCTGGCGCTTTTTGCGCCAATCCAAAGCCAACTTGCTGAGTTCAGTATTTTTTATTATTTTGCAAATCAGTGTTTTCACAACTTGAGAGTCTCAGGGAACACAGCAAGTGTGTGTACTAGGTTTTTAAATTGCTTTTTTTTCCAGCAGAAAAAAAGTGGGGAAATACTTGAAGCTATGGACTTCCAAGGTCTTGGAAATGGAAAGAGCTGTAGGACAGTGGGGAGCAGAGCAGATCCATGTGTGTCCTGGAAAGCAGCTTGGCAGATGAGGCCCTGGGGGTCTTGGTGGGCACCAAGCTGACCATGATCCAGCAACGTGCCCTTGCTGTAAGAAGGCTGAGGGCACGCTGGGCCACATCAAGAGGACCGTTGCCAGCAGGTGGATGGAGGTGGTCATTCCCTTCTGCTCAGTGCTGGTGAGGCCAGGTCTGGAGTGCTGGGTCCAGTGATGGGCTCCCCAGTAGGACAGGCACAGACATACTGGAGAGAGTGCAAGGAAGATGATGAAAGGACTGGAGCATGTTCCCTGTGAGGAAAGGCTGAAAGAGCTGGGACTGTTCAGCCTGGAGAAGAGAAGTCTCCGGGGGATCTTATCAATGTATATAAATGCCTGAAGGGAGGGTGCCAAGAAGACAGGGCCAGGCTCTTCTCAGTGGTGCCCAGTGACAGGACCAGAGGCCATGGGCACAAATAAACACAGGAGGTTCCCTCTGAATATCAGGAAACACTTTTTCATTGTGATGATGACTGAGCACTGGCAAAGGCTGCCCAGAAAGATGTTGGAGTCCCCATCCTTGGAGATATTCAAAAGCCATCTGGACACGGTCCCGGGCAACCAGCTCTAGGTGGCCCTGCTTGAGCAGGAGGGTGGACCAGATGACCTCCAGAGGTTTATCCCCACCTCACCCCTTCTGTGCTTTTGTGACTTCTTACCACAGCGGTGTGTGGCCAGCCTGTCCGATGGTGACTGTGAGCTATGCGTGGCCAGGAGCTGGAGCAGATGGTGGGTACCTCCCCTCCATAGCAGTTGTTGCCTGTGTGGCCATTTGATGGGCGTGCGGGAGCCTTCCTGCTGCTCTGTGCTGCAGGTGGAGGGTCATACACTGTCCTGGATGAAGCCAGATCACACAAGTGCTGCAATAATTGATTTATCTTTCAGAGAAATTGATACCGTAACCGTGGTAGGAAACAGTAGCCGAAGCCAGGAGGTCCCTCCCAGCTGACAAGAGTTTTAAACTTGGGACAGGAAAAGGGAGAGGAATCTGTGCGAGTGCGATGAGCAGTGCTGAGCTAGAGTTGCCCTAATTGCTGGGGAAAAAAAGAGGTCTGCCTGGGTGCAAGAGAGACTGTCAGGTCTGGGGAGCTGCATGGTCCATATGGGCTAAGTGGAGTTTCGAACAGGAATTGTAAAGTTGTTAAAGTGAGCATAAAATGAAGAAGGCTTTCTCGGAAGCACTCAGTGCCTTTGTTTTCCCCTGAAGTCCTTAGAAAAACCTGTTGTCTCTGTGGAAATGGAGTAACGCAGCAGCTAGGGAGAACTTAAAAATCTGGCAGCGAATGGGAAGAATAAACCTTGTAGTATAGTAAAGCATCAAGGGAGCCAGAAAGAGTAATTCCCCTTGCCATGTATGCTGGCTGCATGTTGTGCAAACCCTTTCAAGCAGAGCTGTCAAGTTAAATCAAACCCCATTTTTATACACCAAAAAAACCCAAAGATAAGAAGTATCTTCTGCGTTAAGGAGGGGGCGTGCAGCTGTAATTGAGACCAGTGTTGCTGGGGCTTGATTCTAGATGGGGAGGGGGGACACAGGGACAGCACAGTAGTGGCAAACACTTGGCAAACTGATAATTAAAGACGATATCCTGATCTGTCCTCTGGCAAGTTAAAATTGCTGAAAACATGATAGCATCCCAGTGAATGTAGCTGTTGGATGTAAAGGCAAAATATCAGCATCAGGTGTTGTATTGGGTGAGGTGCTCTGACAAATCACTGCTGTGCAAAGACAGTGGTGAAAAAAAGTGGTTTTCGAGCCTTGAAATTAACTAAAACTCCTCCATGAGCTGATTGTCTAATGAAGAACTAGAAGGGAACGGTTCAGAAAGTATTTGTGTGGGTATTGATAGTTCTTCCAGTATGTATTTGTAGTAGTTTGCTGCAGAAAACAATTGCTATTATGCGTTAGAGATAAACAGTATTATTTGCCATGTCTTTCTTTCCCCATAAAAAGTTAATGATATGGGACAAAGTCAAATCAGTCCAAGTTTTGTGCTGTGTTAGATATTAGTGCTGGCCCTGGGAAAGTCCTGTCTGAAAACTGATGTGGGAGAAATGCCTTTTTTAAGTCTCATTATCTCACTTCTTTCACTGCATAGAGGATGCATCTTGCTGAATGCACTTGTTTAGTGAATTTGCAATTTACCCTGGTCTTACAGCTTTCCCTTTTAACACTATAGCTTTGTTACTCTGCATTTAACTGAACGGCCTTTTAAAAAGAAGATCCTATGGTCCACATTAACAGGCCAAACGATCAAATCAACACTCTGAAATTGGAGGATGCTGGAAGAAACCTTCCAAAGAAAGCCCACAAAACCCCAAACCAACAAACACTGCCTTTTCATTTCATAGCTAGTAGTTTGGCTCCTTTACTGTATTTTATTTAGGTTTGGCAGGGGACAAAAAAGCCTATGCTGATAAATGCAAACGAACACAAACCTCTGTTCCCAGCCATCACATAAGGTCAACTTATTAAACAAAGAAGGCAAAGTGGGAAAATATCTGTTGTGCCTGACTAATGGATGCAAATTTTATATTTTTTTTTTTTCTTTTTCAGAGCAGTTGTATAGATGAAAGTTTAAGGAACCCCTTCTATGGCTGTGACATTAATAAAGTGTCATGAAGTATTTGCATAGCCATAAGTCTCTCTAGAAGGGCAGGGACTTACGGTCATCAGCATATAAAAATTTCCCCTTCTGATGGTGGGACACAAGGTAAAAAAATTGCTGTACTTTAAAAAAATATATAAAACCTCCTATTTTCCAATGGCTGTCCTGTTCTGCATCAGTGAGACAGCTCGGGCTCCTCATAGCCATCCAGTCTTCTGTTTCATGGGCAAGATTGAATATTCACGGTGCTGTGTGTGCATTATGTGGCTGGAGAGAGTTCCAGCGTGTTATATACGTTCCTGCAGCACAGCACCACTGTATACCTGCCTCCCCAGCTCAGCCAGCCGGGCTAAGTATGGAAGAGGTGGGTGAAGTCGATTTGGTGGGTAACCCTGCCCAAACATCAGCTTAGGAAAACGCCGTTGTTATGGCTTTGCTTTCTTTTTGCTCAACCCCAACAAGGAGTTCATTGTTCACACTCAAACAATTTAAGATCTCTGCTTTGTCAGAGGCACAGGATATGAAAAAGCAAGTAAAAGTCTTGCTTAGCTCCTTGAACGATGCAAGCAGAGACACTCGCAGCTTTGTCACTCAGCTGTGAAAAGGGGCTTTCTTGCAAAATTTCCATTTACCTCATCTCTTCAGCTTGTCTTATGAGTATCACCAGCGTTTTAAATACCAGCAGCGTTTCCTGGAGCCCCAGTGAGTCAGCCGGGGATGTTTGGAGAGGAAGGGGTAAGGTTAGGATGTTCTGCTTGCCATGGCTGGCGGACCACAGCAACATGCAGGCAGCAATGCTGCCCCACGGACCGGATGAACTGGTTGTCCCGTATCAGCCTTGCATCACTCCTTGGCTGCCTGCGCTGGCGTTTGTGCCAGCTGCATTGGGCCAAGCGTCTCCATGCATTGCGTGATCCTGTTCTGCGCTGAATTCTTCTGAAAGAAATCTTCACGCAGGAGCCTACAAAAATAACAACAGCAATTTATAATATTAATTTCTCAGAATAATCCTGGCAACCACGTATATAGTTTTCGACGTGTTTGAGAAGGTGTTTGACTAACCATGAAGAAGGAATTATTTGATTTCTCCTTCCCCAAAAGTAATTGCTTAAACTGGCCTTTGTATTTGTGAGAGATTCTTTTTCCTTTTGAGATCCAACAGAAATCTGTTTAATCATCTGTACTTTACACTTCTTACTCTTGAATTAAGGTCTGTCTTCAGAAGTGCAAAGGACATTTCTTGTCATATTTCTTTTCTAGACAAGTTTCATGGTAGATTCAGGAATGGGCTGAAGTTTTTGCAGTGTTAAGGGAAAATACCTCCACCGGATTTTGAACTTGCCTTAAGTACTGGAAAGGCTTAAGTGGGAGAGCTCAAAGATTTATGTGTTGAAATATTTTACTTCTCCACGTTCAAAGTTTAGCTCTGGGACTCATCTACAGAAAAACAATCAAACCAAGGAACAGATGGTTACCTGAAATGCCTCCCCAAGTGACCCTGCTCTTTAGGCTTCAAAGTCTTCACTTTGAATTAAAAACTGTGGGTGAAGTTGTGGCTGTTCCTCAGTTTGTGGGGAAAAATGTGAACTTCCTTTAAGCCAGATCGTTACCCAAAGTCTTTTGATTTTTACCTCGTTATACTTCCTTTTTCTGCTTGGAAGCAGAAGTTCGGAAATTATGATAGACCACTTGCTGGCTGTGTTTCGTCTCTGACCAGAACCCAGACAATCCTGAATGTTGCAGCAAAACCTGCTGTGATAGTGCCAGTCTGTACTTGCATTGATAAAGTTGGGGCAAGAATCTCCTTGATCTCAATGCCGGACCCGCTGATGTTGGTTTACCATCATGGAGCTTTGCTAGTCTTGGCTTTACAAGACTTCTGTGAATTGGCTTGACAATGTGCTTTTGAACTCGTGGTAGCCTTTTAGTAGTGACAAGGTTTTTCTTAGTTTCGCAAAGCTTTTAGTATTTCCTGTGTGTGCTTCCTTTGCGTTGTGCATTGAGCATGCTGAAAATAGATAGAAAACCGGGAGTAGAGTAGAGAGGAGAGATGAAGAATGGGTCTGTCGTCTAAATCACTTCCAGAAGAATAATGGAAATATTGGAGGATTCTTTTGTGTAAAACATCCTATAGGAAGACTAAATTATGAAGCAGACTGTCTTTAAATGTACAGAACTACTTGCAAAGGCTGGGACTGGAGTTATGCAAAAGAGCAGGGCTTTACATTCTCTGAAGGTGACACATGATTAACTTTGCACTTTGCACATTAACTTTTACACATTAACTAAGTCACAAGGTGGTTTGGTTGTGCATGTTTTGACATGACATTGCTGCTGAGTACGGATGACTCATTTACTTGCCCAAAAAAAAAGTGGCTTATGCTTTTTTTGTACCTCAGCTACTCAATCTGTGCTGCCTTTCCTGCGGTGAAGTCACCTCTGCTCCATTTCTCCAGGGACTGCCTTCCTCCATCATGAACATTTCTTTCTGGGGGTCTCACAGTCCTGGTTTTCTCCGGGGGCTGTGGGCACTCAGCAGTTGATGACAACTGTGGTGGGACATCCCAACCTGCGTTCTGAGCGGTACCAAAGGCTGATGGCTGCAGGAAAAACGTCCTTGTTAGTGGCTATGCCCAGATGCGAGCGCTCGGTTTAAGTCCATGTGCGGGAGGCTTCCTGCTGCTAGTGGCCGGCTCCACATTTGGTTTGGAGTGACTACCTGGCAGTACTTTCTCTAGCCTGGAATTTGTAAAGCCATAACTGAGCTCTGCGTTAGGGTTGCGGTGACGGCAGCAGCAGAGAGACCGAGGATGAGGTGATTTTGGGGTACAAGCATGGTGGCTGGGAGCATCACCGTGTTGTGTCTGTATTCATGGTGGAGGGTGATGACTTGGTGCATGCTGGGGAGTCACGATGCACCTGCCTGAAATTTCCCAGAAACCTGTGAAACCAGAATACCATTACTTTCCAGCCATACCCTTGTTTACCAGGAAGGCTTCAAAACCCAGGAACAACCCAGTCAGGGGTTACAGTCAGGATGGGACAACTATGACAGTAACCGTGGCATTATTCATGTAATATATTTTGCCATGCAAAAGTAAGGAGAAGTTTTTAAGGTAGCTCGGAACATCGTACTGTTCCTGCTGTGGTCACCTGGATGTTTTCCAGAACTTCCGTGGGAGCAAGGGGCCAAACTCAGAACCCCTTTAGGAACTGTATGAGCTGCTTTCTGAGCTGGTGCTGGCCCAGCTGAGCAGAACATTTCTTTGGTTAAAAAAAGCCCTTGCATGCCCACTCTTGAATCTGCAGTTTTCACTGGGTTTGGGGCCACCATGGCCAATCATGGTGCTCGATAGTCCTAGAAAATATTAGAAATAATGGATATATTGGGCAAATCCCATCATCACATTTTCTCCACGATGATGGATAGTTAGCCCAGGAGTGTTACTTCCTGCTCCGTGGCTGCCCTTGGCCAGATGATGCTCTTCCAGAATGGAGCATAGGTGGACAGTCGCACGTCCATCCAGCTCTCCAGGCCATAAGTATGGGATGCAATTTTTGAGTCATACACCTTGCTCTTTTCGTGCAATTGAAGGCAAAGCAGGATGGAGGTGCAGTGTCCCCAGCCCCACCTTTAGTGTTTCTGCCACTCCAGGGACTTTTCCTCTCCCACTTTCAGTACAAGAGCATAGTGTTGGAGAAGGAAGACGGAAGGTTGCTCACGGTGGTGAAGTGAAAAGGCAATGGTGACCTCTGAGCTCAAGTGGTCTCACCCTTTCCCGGCATCCCTAAAAAGGGGTGGGAGGAAGAAACCCTGGTCACTGTATGCCTGCAGGCAGGGAAATGGGAAAGAGATTTTCCTCAATGAGAGGAAAAGTTAAAGGAACTTTTAGGAACTGCTTTAATCACTAGCACCACCTGAAAACCCAATGCATGTGGAGAAGAGAAAAAACCTCTTGAGAATTGGTGAGCCTATTTCTTTTCCTCACATCTCACTTTGTAAAGGACCTGCTGTATCTGAGCCCCAACGCAGCAGGCTCTTGCATGACATGTGCTAAATGTCTCTAAGGGTTAGTTTGACCCTGGTTTCATCACTTGGTGCATCTGATCCTGGTAATTTTGAGGTGCAGGCAGCGTCCAGGAATGTGAGAGTAGTGTGGGATGAGAGCTGTCTGAAATGAAGGATGTCCCCTGCACTTGGAGGTAATTGAAGGGCAGGCACCAGGCCTGGCTGGAGGGGAAGGAGCTAAAGAAGGTAAAGAAATTAGCAAGTCCGAGCTCCAGTGTGAGGAGTGTTTGATTTAATTAAAATGTACAGCACTGGGGGAAGTAACGAACTGCTCGTAAGCTGCATGATGAAATCCAGCTGTAGCCTATTGAAAACAAACAGGCTGTTTTCCCTTGACTTTCCAGAACGTGAGTACGGACGGTGCTTCATTTTTACAGGCGTAGTCTTATGCTGCAGGATGATAGAGCGTGGATGCGCTGTTGTAACTCATGAGAGAATTTGTTTATGCCATTGGTGAGGCATTGATGGGGCATTGCTGAGTTCTGTCGGTGTTATTTCCAGGGCTGATCCCAGTTCTGCAGATAAAAGCCTTCGGTCTCCAGGGCTGCTAGTGGGACAGCTGTCACTCGTGCCTCAATCGGCAAAACATTTATTTTAGAGGTTGTAGAAATCTGTTTCCTCCAGGAAAAGGAAGGACTGTGTTTTGCTGAGATCGAGAATGTTCATGCCTTAGTGGTTAATGCTCTTGTGAGAGTGCAAAGGACAAATTTTTCTCATAAAAAGGCCAAATCAACAGCACACCCCTGTGGGGAACATCTTAAAAGTTGATCCCTCCAAATGCAGCGTTGGTTAGCGTAGGTGATCTTGGGTAGGAAGTGTGAACTTGGCCCTCTGCAGAGACACTGGCTGATGCATGTCGGTAGACTCCTGTGTTTCAGCTCAGATGAAGCGGTGCTTCATTAGGAGAGGAGTGATTCTCGGGAACTGAATTCTGTCTTCTCTGTGTTTAAGTCTGGATGAGCGGCTAGTTTCAGATACACGCATATTTTTTTTCTAGCTCTTTGCATACTGTAGGCATTACTTCTGAAGTTAAAATCTTAAGTATGCCATTACAAAAAGCTCCATATTTACTTTCCTGGGCAGATGCTTAATAAATAATTGCTAATAACTTACTTTATTGCATTTCAGGCAGCAGCAGCAGGTCTCAGCTATGTTGGGGGATATGTCATTAACACCTACAAGAGCTACGACAACTTTCTGCAGGACAAGTATGCTCTGTTGCCAGCCGTGATCATCATTTGCGTTGCTGTGGTAATGTTCATCATTGGATTGATTGGCTGCTGTGCCACCTTCCGGGAGTCTCGAGTTGGCCTAGGGCTGGTGAGTGTTTGCACGTTCTTGCGTGTCCTCTTCTTCACCCTGTTGCGCGGTACGGGAGGTGCTACACTAGACCTTCTGAGGAGGCACAGAACAAAAAGTAAAAGGTTATTCTGAAATATGCTGCTGCAACACTGCTCCTTTATGGGAGTTACATGCTGCTGTGAGGCACTGATTGATGGTGAGTGAGGTGCAGGCTAAATTATTAGTTGCACTGCCTTGTACAGACAAATACCCACAGCCAGGGACAGTTTCATGGCTCTTCCTCAGCTAGCTTGCTGGAGATAAGTGTGGAAAGTTGCGAGCTTTGAGAAGTTTTATCTGTGCAGTCTTCTGTTCAACAGCTGCCTTGTGAAGTGTTTCATAGGCTCTCCAGAAAGACCACATCATGGCAGCGTTCAGGAGGCTGCCTACATTGGGCACAGATCCTGTGGAGCCGCAAAGTTCCAGCCATGCACAGTAATCTCCTATTCTAAATTATTTTCTGGAAGCTATTTTGGTTGGAGAGGCAACAAGAGATAACGATAACTTACCACTGTAAATTAATGTGATGGGTAATGTGCAATTGAATTAAAATGCTGTAGAATTGAATTCTTCCTCATAGTCCCTCTCTCTTAATTTCAGTTCTTGGCCATTATCCTGGTTATCTTTATTGCAGAAGTATCCGCTTTTGTCCTGGGATTTGTTTACAGGGAAAAGGTAAGCAAAGAATTAGCATCTCTGTACCAACCTAAAAGTAAAGAATAGATCTTGTGTTGTTAGAGAATTTCAGTATATCTAGTTTTCTTGCACTTCATCCCCTATCATGCAGTCTGCAGAGCAAGTGGGAATGGGGATGTCACCATCCGGTACGTGGATCAGTCTTTGTCGGGAACATGGTGAATACATAAAGTACCTGGCAGGCATTGCAGCTATCTCTAAGCTGCAATTAACAGTTGTTGATGCTCACAAAGGAGGGCTCTTCCATCAGGGAGGCAAGCTTCTATCCAGGAACTGGTTTATTCTGGTTAAGTGCTACCTGCATTTTATCGAAAATATCACTTGATTAATTATTTTTTTTCCCCCTGACTTAGCTGGGATACAGATCTTTTACAGTTTCCACTAGATAAAATCCTTAGCTCTCACATTAAAACAGCATGGGGTTTTTTTTCCTTCTCTAAATAGGTAAAAACTGATGTGCAAGGCACAATGCACTCAGTCTTTGAGAAGTATGATGGGAAAAATACAGAGTCTACTGTTGTGGATTACTTGCAAGAACAGGTGAGAAAACATTTAAGTTCTCCTGAGAATTATTTTAAAAAAGAACAATTGAGTGGTAAACAAGGAGTTTGGGCTGGGAAGGGAGGGGAAGAGGGTCAGTATGATCGTATCCTGGAACTCAACTCTGGAGCAGTGTTTAGCATCTGATTCTACAGGTTGCCCAGAGCGGTGGGAGATGCCCCATCCCTGGAAACATTCAAGATCAGGTTGGACGGGACTCTGAGCAACCTGATCTAGTTGAAGATGTCCCTGCTTACGGCGGGGGGTGGGGGGGGTTGGACTAGATGGCCTTTAAAGGTCCCTTCCAACCCAAACCTTTCGATGATTCTATGATTCTCCAAGGCAACTGAGGGTGCTCCCCACTTTGCAGAGTTGGCTCCTGGTGATAAGTTCATGTAAATGAATGATCTTGTTGACAAGAGTGGCCTTTGGATCACACCAAATGAGTACATATGAGTAACTGCTGCTGAGAACCCTGTACCATAAAATATAAAGATGACAGATGACTCTATCCTGCAACCTGTCACTTTAATATTAGAGCTTTGACAAAGAATAAACCAATAAGAAGGTAATAATGTATGAGAGGGGTTGATCTATTATATCTACGGCTGTTTTCCTGAAGTACTGCTTCTTGTCAATCTGCTGCATACTGTGGGCAGCTCTTGCCCGGTATCACTAAGAGAGGTTTAACTCAACATTGGCATTCACGTTCGTGTATGTTCAAACATCCCTGTAACTGTCCCATGTTTGGCAGCTTCATTGTTGTGGAGTAAAGAACTACAGTGACTGGACAACCACACAGTGGTTTAATTCCACCAGTAACAACAGCGTCCCTCTGAGCTGCTGCAGACAAGATATGAAGAACTGCACGGGGCGTCTGGATCAGCCACAGGAACTCAATACACGGGTGAGGATAAAGGGCACAGTTTCACAGCTGGGCTGTGATCATTCTCAGCCAGTCAGAACCAACAAAGAAAGCACCTCAGGCAGGGTTTAGGGATAACTTCATCCAGTTCTTTTCAGCAATTTGTCCGCCAAGCCTTTTTCTCTCCGTGCTTTTCCCCTGGCTAACTTCCTTCTCATATAATTCTTTAAAAGCTCCTAGATAATGAAGAAGGGGCACCAGTCTGGATGTTTGGTCTTGTCTGTCTGCTGGTAACTCCTCCATTGCATGTTGCTACAGAAGCAACGTGAGAAGGCCAGGGCACATAGTTGTTCAAACTGATCTGGGGTAGGGGAAGAGACTCTTCTAGGACTGACCATAAAACTGGCGAATTGTATATTAGGTCCTTCAGTCTAGGGCACAAGCCCCTAAGCTGACTTCTTTAGATACCATTGCTGGTCTTCCTGGCTCCGAGTTTTGGCGCAAGTGACCTGAGCTAGAGGAGACTGAGAAGCAGCAAATGTCAGCAAATTGTAGTTTGTCAGTGCCTCTCCTCAAGCAAGAGGAGAATGACAAGCCATCAGGTCTGGTCTGGAAGACAAGAATGGAAGCTCTCAGGTTTGCAGTGGTTGGTTAGACAGGCCTTACAAGGTCCTGCATCCATAAGAAGGACATGGACCTGTTGGAGCAGGTCCAGAGGAGGGCCACGAAGGTGATCAGAGAGCTGGAGCACCTCTCCTATGAGGACAGGCTGAGAGAGTTGGGGTTGTTCAACCTAGAGAAGAGAAGGCTCTGCGGAGACCTTATTGTGGCCTTCCAGTCCCTAAAGGGGCTACAGGAGAGCTGGGGAGAGACTTTTTACGAGGGCATGTAGTGATAGGATGACAGGGAACGGCTTCCAACTGGAAGAAGGTAGATTTAGATTAAATATTAGGAAGAAATTTTTCACTGTGAGGGTGGTGAGGCACTGACCCAGATTGCCCGGAGAAGCTGTGGAAGCTCCATCCCTGGAGGTGTTCAAGGCCAGGCTGGATGGGGCTTGGAGCAACCTGGGCTGGTGGGAGGTGTCCCTGCAGGGGTGTTGGAACTCGATGATCTTTAAGGTCCCTTCCAACCTAAACCATTCTATGATTCTTTGAAGGGTTGGGGAGAAACAAGGAAAAAACATTCAGCTGAATTATCATCTTCTAACTAGTTTTCACCAATCTCTTTCATGGCAGGGCTGTGCAGCGGAGCTGGAGTCTGGGCTGCAGAGTGTTATCAGCTATGCCATGCTTGTAATCCTGGGATTTGCCATTGTAAAGGTAAGTGTTTCTATCTCCCTCATGGAAAATAATGCTGTTTGCCCTTTGATCCCGCGGCTTTTTCTTCTACCATGTCCTATTAGCCTACAGCCTTTTTCTGGGTCTGAAGTAGACCCAGTCCGCTGTTCCTCACTTGTTTTCTTCCAACTTTCTGTATTTTGTTTGTATGATGATAAGGGAGGGATCCAAAATGCTAGTAGGGGATTTGGGATGGCAAGTCAACGGAGAATCCGTCTTGGTCATTTGGTAGGAAGTACAAAAAGCTGGGTGTGCTTAAAAGGCCTAGATCTAGAATTCTTTATTAAAACAACCAGCTTTTCTATATTTAACTGGAATTCAAAAAAATAGCTCATTTAAGTTTGGTTTTAGATGTAACCCCAATGAATAGTCCTGTGCTTAGAGGCCTGGAATCAAAATGGACTAGAAATATGACCAGGAGTGAAACCAGCAGGGCTATTTATAGACTTAGAAGATTGAATTAAATGAAATGTGAAACCAGATCATCTTGTGGGTGAAAACTAGATTTGAAAAGCCCTGACGTAAAGCTCCTCGCATTTGGCATATCGAAGAAACGCCTACACAACTTTGTGAAGATTTGACCCATAAATTTTAGCCTGGTGGCTTGTCATTGTTCCTGTACCTGTTCTCCAAGATTAGTAACCTGTTTCTTGTTGACAGAGATTTGAACCATTTAATAACAGCAAAGTGTTTTTTCTTTGACTATCTGCTCTGTATAAAAGAGTGGCTGTAAGGTGAGCCGTTGCAGAACAATTACGGTTTAATATCCAACTCCTGAACTCAATGCAGAAGCCAAAGTCTGTCCAGCTGCCATCTCAGGACTGGCTCTTGACTTAGTTAAACTTGCCTTTTCTTACTTTTGGCCCTAGCAGAGAGGTGATTGTTTACAGTATTTGATCTCATGGGCTTAAATTGCTCAGTGACGGTGTTTCCATCATTTTCTTTCCCTCTATAAAAGTGATGGGTTCCACACTCCCATTACATGTCCTGTTACTATTTGTGATGAACCCTCCCAGCACAATCTCTGCTGTGATCATCTCTAAAGATTGCTTTAGCAATATCTTTATCAACAACCTGGATGAGGGGATCGAGTGCACCCTCAGTAATTTTGTAGACAACGCTAAGATAGGCAGGAGCGTCGATCTGCTTAAGGGTAGGATGGCTCTACAGAGGATCTGGACAGGTTGGATCAATGGGTCGAGGCCAACGGTATAAGGTTCAACAAGGCCAAGTGCCAGCTCCTGCACTTGGGTCACAACCCCATGGATGCTACAGGCTTGGGGAGGAATGGCTGGAAAGCTGCATGGCAGAGAAGGCCCTGGAGGTGTTGGTCAACAGCCGGCTGAATATGAGCCAGCAGTGTGCCCAGGTGGCCAAAAAGGCCAACAGCATCCTGGCCTCTATCAGGAATAGTGTTGCCAGCAGGACAAGGGCAGTGATCGTCCCCCTGTACTGGGCACTGGTGAGGACCCATGTCAAGTGCTGTGTTCAGTTTTGGGCCCCTCACTGCAAGAAAGACATTGAGACGCTGGAGCGTGTCTAGAGAAGGGCAACGGAGCTGGTGAGGAGTCTGGAGCACAAGTCTGATGAGCAGCGGCTGAGTGAACTGGGGTTGTTCAGCCTGGAGAGAAGGAGGCTGAGGGGAGACCTTATCACCCTCTACAGCTCCCTGAAAGGAGGATGTAGCCAGGTGGGGGTTCGGTCTCTTCTCCCAAGGAACAGGCGATAGGACAAGAGGAAATGGCCTAAAGTTATGCCAGGGGAGGTTTAGGATGGATATTAGGAAAAAGTTCTTCAGCGAAAGGGTTGTTAAGCATTGGAACAGGCTGCCCGGGGAAGTGGTGGAGTCACCATCCCTGGAGGTATTCAAGACGTGTAGATGTCGTGCTGAGGGACATGGTTTAGTGGTGGGTTTGGCAGTGTTAGGTTGATGATTGGACTTGATGGTCTTCAAGGTCCCTTCCAACCTAGACAATTCTATGATTCTATATTCTGCGCTGTCTTTATTTGCATATTTTTTATGCTTAAATATTTTACAGACCTCATTTTAAGTCCAGAATAATCCCATGCTTTCACTGAAATTTTTCCCACAGTAAGATAACTAGGAATTAATGTGGATGTGTAAAAGCTATGCTGGAACTATTATTGGAAACTGATATGCAAAAAAATCACTTTCTGTAGATGTGTTTTCTAAGTGTTTTTAATATGAAAGGAATGTCCTTGCTGTGATGAAGAAGTTTAATATATAGGTGTTGAGTCTGATGACTGAAACAAAAAATACAGCAAAACTAAATCTCTTGTGCTCTCTCTTTTCCAGTTCTTCGGCATGCTGAGTGTCTGCGTGCTTACTTGCAAGAGAGAAGACAGTGGATATCAGCCTCTTTACTCAGGAGTGTTTGCTTAATAAAATGCAAAGATCACTTTTCTTTTGCTTCCTGATGATAAAATAGACTTGTAAAGATGAACGCTAACGGACAACTTATAACCTTCTTGCTAAATATTTTATTTTATGTACAAGAAACAAAAAGAACATTGTGTATTGACTTGGGAAAGTTTCTTGTGGATGACGTGAAATAGCAATTTCGATATTCAGTGCCTTACAGTAACGTACCCTCATGTTGCGTACTACAGATTTCTGTAAGGTTATTGTAGATTTGGATTTGTGACTTCAGATAGCACTAGATGGTGTAATAGACTCCAGAAAGAATCTTTCTTCTGCAGTTCTTTCCTCTAACCATAAAACACGCAGAAGAAACATTATTTTTAATCACTAAACTGATTGAGACCGCAGGAGGGGTTTCAGTTCTCTGCGCAAACATCGGATCATTCCCATGGCGTGGTTAAACAGCAAAATAACTTTCTGAATGCCAGGTTCAAATATTCTTCATAAGCATGGGGAGTTAGAATACGTTTTCTCGATATCTGATGGTGTTGTTTTTTTTTTTGCCTCCTTCTTATGTTCATATGTTGTAATTCAGTTTACTGCAGAGGGTGTTAGTACAAGACGACCCTGTGTTTAAAGTCTAGAACAGACATTGGAGTTGTTTTTTGAAGCAGCTAGCAACTGTGAACAATCCCAGGTTAGGAGGGGATGTGTGTTTTGAGCTTTTGGGCTCCGGACATCCCTCTTTGTCCTGGATTTTTTGTCTTTTTTAATTATTAATATTTGACTTTAAAAATTGCTTGTGAAGCAGCACTTTTGACCCTTTTTTTTTTTCTTCCTCCTTTTACTGATGCTTTTACGGTTTGTCTAAAAGACAGACTGCGTCTCTCTGTTCAGCGTGGAATTTGCCAGAGTTTTTGGGACGAATACAGGCTGGGAGATGGCAGTGGCAGGAGGCGCTGGCTGGGTGGGCTTATGCAGTCGGGGCTGGTGGAGGGCTTCATGCCGCCCTCCCCGCGCCACTGAAGCTCTTGTCACCAACAAAAATGATAAAACCACACATTCTTGTACAGAGCAATTTCAATAACCTGTTGCCTGGCAGCATTATACGACCCCTCCTTTGCTAGTTTTCCTTGCTCCTTAGTCTGCTGAATGTGGTCACTTCCTGGATTGCATTGAAATGGCTTTAAAAATGGACCTTCCTTAACACATTTGTATGTTAATGTGTTTCTCAGTTCTTTGAGTTTTGTTTTTTTTTTTGATGTTTTTAGAGTTGGGGACGGGGGAAACAGCTATTCTTTATTAGGGAATTGGGGGAAAAGCAACAGAGTTTTTGCTTATTTTTTTTCTTTGGGGAGATAAGCAGCCTACCCTTAGCAATAGACCTTTATATCTGTAGCTAATTAGAAGAAAAGGAGTTTGGGGTAAATATAAGGTCTTTAACTTTTTCTTTTTCTTCCCCCCCCCCCGAGAAAAAAAGCAATGAGTGATGACGTTCTATAGGAAACATACCAGTATCAGTATGCATACGCTGAAAAATGACTCACTTTTTATAGAGGGCTTTGTCTTCTGTTGAATGCCAAAATAAACTTAATTTATGTAACCAATTAACGACGGCTGTGGGGTTGTTTTGTTGGGGGAAGCCCGCCTCCTGGCTGGAAGGAAGCCTGTCCCCTCAGCTCTTCCCGCCTTTCCCGCCCGTCCCCTCAGCCCTNGGGTGACGGTCGGGGTTCTTCTCTGCGATCCGTTCTCCTCCTCCAAACAGCTGTTTATCCGCCTCGCCGCACCGAGGGGAGCCGGCTCCGGTCGTCGGCAGCGGTGAGAGCGGGGCGCTGGGGGGAGGAAACGCTCCTGTGGGGTCCGGACGTGAGGCAAAGTGGAGGGCGGGGGCTGCCGCGGGTTGTAACGGTTTCTCCTGAGGTATGGAAGGTGTGGAAGTCGGCACAACTCTAACAAGTAATTTAGCAAGCGTGCCGTTTCGTAGTATTTTTTAAACTAAAAGCTTCGTTTTCAGGCGTGAGGTATCCAGCAGAGGGAGCCGTGTGAGCGCTGCAGACACAAGGGCTGCCAGGCGATAGTGTTAAATGGAGATTGGTTACACTGCGGCTGGGGAAAGATGCATTTCAGCAACGCTTTTTTAACAATTATTTTCTATAATAGAGTTAATAAGTGTACTTACCCAAGAGTAACCCATATATAGTGCTACTTTTTGTACCTCCATACTCTGCTAGCAAGCAAGTGCGCATTGTTTAATTACGTTAAAAAAACCCCAAACAACCCACGTCTTTAAATATTGATCATCTGATGCAATCTCCCTGAGAGCACCTTATAGCAGTGCTTTAGATAAACCAGATGTTTCTTATTTATTGCAGTAAATTTCCAACTCTAGTAGTGGACACTTTAATATAATATTAAGACTTATTCAGTTTAATGAGGAATCGTTGTCCTGATACTACACTGCACCTCTCTCCAGAGTTCAGGGAAATTGCTTTGTCTTGTCTAGTGTCAGTCACTTTGTGCTTCCTGTTTCCAATTTAGTAAAATAAAAGATAGTTCCTACGTTTAACGCTTCATTTAAGTTCTCTTTGCTTTAACAGATCAGGGCCCTTTCTCAAATTCTGCTTGTGTGCTTAATGTTTGCAACTTAGGTCTTTCTGAAATTACTGCATTATTTTTTATTTCCCCTCAGTATAATAATAGAGGAATATGGCATCCTCAGACCTGGAAGATCTGTGCTTTCATATCAACATGAAGATTTCAACTATTAAAAAGACTCTTCAATTAAGAAACATAGGTAAAAGAAATTAAGAGTGGGTTTTGGGTTGCACCTCCCTGCAGAAAATGGGAATGTTCTAATTAGATGAGGAATGTAACACAAAGTGGAAATCAAGTAAAATATAGAGAAAAACAACAAAAAGAGTGAGCAAGGATGGCAAAATGGGGGTGTAATCAGAGAACCAGGTGCCAGGCAGAGAACGTGAGCTAAGTGAAAGTATGCTCTATATATTCTTTGTATTTGGTGGGGAAAGCTCCAGATGGGAGAAGAAAAAGTATCTTGGCGAGTATGTTAAGCCTTATTACAAAAATGTGTCACAGATGGGAGGTTTATATAGGTGTCTTGTCCTGGCATTCCAGGAGTGCCTGGCTGTGATGTAAACAGCCGGTGGGTAACAAACTTATTTAAATTGAGGTGCTGAAATAGATCTGAATGTTTTGGATTCATATCTCCTCCTTTGCTACACACAAATAGAGGTTACACAGGATCATAGAAATGTTGGTTGTGGGGTCATATGGTCATCTAGGCTAACCTGTTTGAAGAGGAGCTATAACCCTAAGCAGAGGGAGATCATGAAGCAAAACAGGGTGCTGAATTGTGAAAGCAGGGCTGCATTTAAAAGCTGTGTCTTCCGCCTGCAACCTGCAGTGGTAGGGGGTACAGCTTAGTGCTTTCCAGCCTTGTGCTGGAGAGGGACCTTTTTTCCTGCAGCAGCTTTGAACTCTGCTGGCTCTATGGGGTAGGAGGTTGACTGACTAGCGAATATTACTGCTTCTCCTGGGAAGATACGGTGGCTGGGGAGCGTAGAGTTAGCAGATAATCACTGCTTGTGGAGGAGAGGGAAATGGGATTTTGTTTTTATGCTGGAGGTGTTTTGGCTTTTTGGCTTAACGTTCTCTCTTTGACAGGTCAGGAACCATCCCTCAAATCTATGCTCTCTAAAATAGGACAGGAGATGGTTCTCTTGCATGATCTCTTGAATAAAATGGAAGCAGAAGTTCAACAGCAAGAAAAACTGAAGAATTTGCTAAAAGTAATCTTTTTTTCCCTGTTCATAAAATACTGAAAGATGCAAAGGAATGTTTGATAATTGCATAGTTGTTCTTTTCTAGATCCTAAGTGCATGTTTGGATGCATTGCTTACAAGTGAAACTGGGACCCAGAATAGGCTTTACCAAGCAGCTCTCCAGCATAGTGAACGTTAAAAAAATCTGTTGTTCAAAGTTTATACATTGAAAGCACATTTTAATCATAAGAGATACTGAGATCTAAAGAGCAGTTCTGTTTTTACATCCTTGCAGTAGCTATGAAAGCTAGTTAATTAGAATATTTATTTGTTGTTTTAGTGTGTGAGCAGTGCTTTCTTGTGCCAAGTCTTTTGTGAAAGTGTTGTTCGGGAAATGTGTAGATGAGTTTCCTGCAGTATCTCTTCATCACCACCACCCAGACCTGCTAGGGTATATTGTTACAGATTTCCTCTTGCCCACTTGAATTTCTCTGACACTTTGAGGGTAAGGACACACAAGGTTATGTTTTCTCACTCTTAGCTTTGTTTTTCTGAGCTTTGCTAGATGCTCTTGGGGAAATTAGGGGGTAAAAGGGTAAGATGTTGGGGAGAGAGTAAACAACAGCTCTTAAGTTAAAAAATTATTTTAGCATTGCCCTAACAGCAAACTAATTTTACTTGCTTGGCATTAAGTTTCAGATTTCTGATGCAGTCTAATGTTAATTTCAGGAGCTCCAGAAGTCTGCTGAGAGAGATCAAATTGAAGCACAGCACCTCCATGAAAACATTCCTCCCCATCTGCCTAAACCAACTCAGACCTGGTATGTGGTACCTGAGTGTGGAGGTATGGGGCTGCTCCTGTCAGTGTCCAGCTGCAGCACTGTACAGCTCCACTCCTTTTACTGTATACTAACTGTGAACTTTTGTGAGCCAGGGTTGTTGTATGTATTGATTCTGGAGTTTGCTCTTGACTGTTCACTGCCAGGCTTGTGCTAGCACCCAAACAAATCCCTCAGGTGTAACCTATAAAATGCCAATTTGTTCAGATGGAAGCTTCCAGTGGCAGGTGTGGCATAGTAGAAAGGCAGTTCTTTGATAAATCTGAGCATTCCTTGGTTTAGAATTGCAAACGCAATGATCTGATAGTTGCACTGCCGAAGGATTGAAGGGTGGGTTAGTGATGCAAATACTGGGTCACAAGAGCTAAAGTTCAATGCTGCCCTTCCAAATATAATAGTAAAAAAAAAAAAGCTTTACCTCAGTCATCTTTCTGTGGGGATTTGAATTATGGTTATGGTATTTTTATTCTCCTTTCTCTGCAGCAGCCTGGCATTTATTTTAGCTAGCAGTGACATCTACCTGCCTTTGAAAGGGCTGTACTAAGAAGCTGTTCAGTATAAAGTAGCTCAAGTAAGAGAATGAGACACAAGTATGTGAAACAATAGCTATTATTCAGAAGGCATAATAGAAGACATAATAACTCTGACTAGGTTTCTCGGAGTGGACAGCTCTTTTTCTGGTCTGTTGGAATTGCTTTTTATTTTTGAGCGATGTTAGTGTATGCCAGATGGGGGTCTCATCTAGACTTTAACATCTGGAGATCCCAGCCCTTGTTTCCACCCTTGTAGCTTGTCAGAAGGCAATGTGTCAGTCTAGTTGAATTCAGTGCTTCCAATATGTGCGCTGAATCTATCAGCTTTACCTGGTTTTGCTCCTAATGCCAGACACGCCTCAGGCTGAAAACATTACAGGCATATTCCAGCAAAGTAAAAGGTTAAGGATGTGGAAACAGGGTTACAGAAGACAAAAATGAACTGGAATTTAAAAGTGTGCGTAGCACTATTCTCATCTGTGTAGGTACTGCTTGTATTGAAAATTGGACTAGTCTTAGCTGGTGTAGAGGTGAGTTGTGGAGAAGCTTTTTTCTGAATGTGACCTTTCAGATGTGAACTCTTAGGAAACGGCCTCCTAAAATGTGTCTAGAAATGTCTTGTTCCTTTTCAATTTCCTCTTCAATTTAGATGTTGCAGAAAATTTTGTGTGTGTGTGAAAGAATGGAAGCGTTTCAGAAATTATCACTGGGGTTCTGCCTTCTCTCGTAACCTACTTTCTTGGTTTAGGAAAAACCTTTAAGTTTACGTTAGCTACTTGGAATTGTTTCTATGCAAATGAGGCTTGTTTAGCAATTATGTCACCTCTGATGTCAGAAAGATTCTTTAGGATGTTGGTTTCCCTTCCAATCTTGTCCTGCTTTTGATCAAGTTAGTTGTCACTTGACTTTAGCTGCTCCTTCCCTTTCTAGAGAGAGCCACACGTGTAGAACTAAGCAAGTTTTTCTAATTTTCTACAGATTATGCTCTGCCAGTTTACAACTGCTGTTCTGTCAGGGTCAGTCTGTGCTGTTGTTTTTTCCTGAGGAATAATACATTATGTGTTAATGCCATTTGCCAAAGCACCTTTTCTCCTTTGTCCCCATGTTGTCACTTCTTGGTGCTCACTCTGTTGTGCAGTGGAGGATCAAGCGAGTGCAAGGAGACCATAATTTGTCAGAATCACTGTAAACAGGTCTTCAGTATTCTTCCCCAAACCTTCCTCCATTGACCTTCTCCATTGCTGTTCCTCTACATCAAAAAATGTTTGGGGAGCTGAGTATTAATTGTTGAGTGAATATCATGAGATAAGAAATGCAGAAAGCAGAGTGAGCACTTGAACACTGGTGAGACAGGTCTTCAGATCCTGGAAAGAATGAAAATGCCCACACAGACAAATTGAACAATTCATAGCTTTAGGTATTGCTTCTCTCCTGTGTTCTTGGTTTTGATGTTCTTATTTATCAGAGGAATCTCACTGAAATAAAAAAACAAGTTCAATGTATCTTAGGCCCTTTGTATTCCAGGTGTTTATTGAGAGCACTTTCTCACTACACCAAGGCCAGATTTTGAATACAAGCTTTGGTTCTTTCTTTGTATTGTCCAGGTCAGCGGCGAGCTGCACGCATACCACCTCACTGCAGCAATGTACAGGCGAGGTAGTGGATAGGAACCCAAAGCAGAAGTACCTGGAGGAGGGGAATCATCTAGAAAAGATAAGAGGAGAAAAGTGAGGAGGATGGCAGGAGACTGGAGTGTACAGGAGTGAAGTTTTAAGGTGCAAACTCACCTCTCACTCCTTGTGTTTATCCTTCTATTCCAAACCCGCTTCCAACACCATCAAAAATGTCCACCTTTCCCTCTTCCTTCCTGACATTCCCTGCCACTAGTGGTAGCTCCAGGGTGCCAGGATTAGTTTTGTGTAAGGTCTCACCTTGTTTTTCACATGTTTACATCTGAATTAGTTTAACCGTTGGTGTCCAGGATCTCCGAAGGGCTCCTCATTTTGGCATGGCACGGAGCGGAGCTCCCCCTGTAACTGTGTCACGGACCAGACAGTTTGGGAGCCCAGCAGGTGGCACTGGCTGTCCTCTGCACTGCAGTCGTCTTACCTGGGAAATGGGGCACTGGGTCTGGGGGTGTCGAAATACATCAAATCCCAGCCTTCGGGTCAGCAGAGGTACTGCTGTGCCGCTCGCTAACAGTAGGGCCCCGACAAAGAAATACCCCTTCTTGTGGGAAGGTTAGGTCAAAGTAGAGGATCAGTTCTTTGTGACAGGTCAGCTCGGTGCTGCTTTAGTTATTTCTGTTGTACGTCTCAGCCCAGTAATGTCCTCGTATTCAGGTGACAGTAAATTTGGCCAAATGCAGCCTCTTTGCTGTCTTCCTACTGATGAGGAGAAGAGCAGCTGGGTGGGTGCCTGGCAAATAACTCGTCATTTGAGTCTGTAAGGTGAGGGTTTGGAGGAAGGGTGAATTTATAAAAATAACACTCTAATAATCACTCAAAGCAGGAAATTCCTGAGCTTTTGGGATCTTGCCTTAAAAAACCAAAACTACAAAACCTAAAAAATCCCAGCCTGCTGGATGGTGTTGAATTTCTTTCCTTCGAAAGATTAATGGATGAGTCAGGCTTCCCAAGATTTGAACTTGCTTCAAAGAGCTGCGAAGTATTTCAAATCTGCCTGTTAGGCTGCAGCTCTGTGCTCTGGTTCATCTGATAAAAAGCGAGGCCTCATGTTCTGTGAAATGTAATGGTACATTGAATTCTTAACTGCTCTGTGCTGCATTTGGACTGCCTCCAATTCACCTGCTAGCAGCCTTTCTAGCAGAGAAATGAAGAGCTATAATGAAGTCAGCTAAAGTATGCAATTTGAAATGGAGTAGGCTTTATTTATTTTTCTTTCAGGCAAGATGGTGAATTGTGTTCATCCAGCCTAACAGATGGGTTGGAACTTAGATCTGTGAGGAAGCGGACTTGATAATAGAATGGTATTCTCCTTACTACTTATCAGCTATTTATACACTTAATATTCATTCATTTTACAGCATCACTGGGCTAACTGTGAAATGTGAAGAACAAACAAAAGTTGTAGAACCCGAACGTGCAAAGAAACCTACAAAAGAGCCAAGACTTATTAAAGAAGCACCATTAATAACCACAGAAGAATTTGAAAGTGTTCCTGCGTAAGTAAGCACGGCTTTTCTTAAACCCTGTCATGCCAATTAGGATGGCAAATGTAGGTTTGGGAAAGTGAGGTCATGCAGAACTGAGATTGAGAGAGATGTTTTGAAATTTTAAATGTTCCACAGGATGAAACATCATGATGATAACTTCAAATAGTTTATATGCAATACCAGCAAACCTGAAAATTAAATGAAGAGAGGTAATTTGGTACTTCTTCATGTATATGTTGGGAAGATCAGAACTAATCAGTTAAAACCTAAACCTCTTATCTCAAAAGTCACTTTAATTGTACAAACAGCAATATATTAGCTAATAGATGGGTTCTCTTGTTTTGAGAACTGACATTTAAAAAAAAGAGCCATCATCTCATAAGGTGAAAGGTATGGTTATACTTAAAAAGAAAGCTAATTTTAAATGCTGCTCTTGTTTGATCCAACTATTGGTTTCTGAAAACTTCAACTCTTGGCTTATCAATCTGTTTTGAGACAGGAAGAAAAATCAGTCTTGTTAAAACCACAACCAGCTCCCACTGAAATATCCCAAATTTCTGGAATAGAAAGCTGTGGGTTTTTCCCCCCTACCATCAGGACCTGATTAACAGATATCCTTGTCTGAAGTCTGTTGTGTAGGAACAACTTTTCTTAATTGGCGTTGTGGGGACAGTGACAAATATTTCTGCAAAAATGAGAAAATTCTGTTAATGCCTAAGGCTAAATTATTATCTAGACTCTAGATTCAGTGTGTTCCCTGACAACACTTGTTTCAATAAGAATTTTTTTTTTGAGTCTGTGTTTTACTTGAGGCTTCCAAATCATCTTTCCTGTAGCTTTCAAAATTTTCAGGTGAGCAATGTCCATTTTCTTCCACCAAATTGCTCAAACTGAAAAATGAAGGAGCCTGAATGTTGAGCTAATAATAAAGGATTCTTTTGGTTACTTAAAGCGCATGCACCTGGCTTTTTTTGTTCTGCAGATCATATCTAGTATTTGGTGGATTTATTCCCTTACGTACTTCTCTCCTGATAAAATTTTGGTAAGGTAAAAGCTGGAGCATGGGAGTTCTTGGTCATTATCTCTACTAAGGCAAGAAAAGCAGACATAGACCCTTCTAGCCAAATGTAGTCTTAACCTCCAGTTAAAGCTACGACCTTCCCTGATAATCCATGGAAGTGTTTCATTATCCTTGAAAGTGGAAGGTTTTCCACTGCTGTTTGCGGGTGGGGAGAATGGGGACAGAGGCCAGCTGGATACTCTTCTATTCATCTCTGGTTTATGGAAAGGTTGCATCTTAGACTGTGCTTATGAGACTATAGAAATATTTTTATTCAGATGGGAAAAGCATGTCTGTTCTTTGGAGGAAGATTTACGTGAATTTAAGTAGGCCTATTAATCTACCAGTTTTTTTTCCTGTTGCCTGGCAGTGTTGTAATACAAGATTTGGGGAGTCCATTAAGATTGCAGTTTCATGTACTATTTAATCAAATCTAAGCAGCAAATGTTTGTGACCCAGATTTTCTCACACCTAACATATTCTTCTAGGAGAATGAGGATTAGGTTCATGGGCCAGTACTGGTTCTGATGTAGGATCTCTTTCTATCTTTTGACAATAGTAACAAGGGACACTACTGCATTTTTATGCAGCTCTGGTCCCAGAGCCGCATGGCTGTGCTAGCACAGGGCTGTGCCTGTGCTAAGCCTGTCTGAGGGACTTAATGAAGCCCAACTGTGCATATGCATCATGTGTCTAAATCCCATACCAGCTGGGTATCATGGGGTTTGCATCTGCCAAGAGTCTCATTCCTCAATCCCTTCTTACCACAGCTGTGGTAGATTTTAACTGAAAAACCTAGGTGGTTTTCACCCCCTTCGTGCTGACAGTGAAGGAAAATCTATCCCTTACATCATTAGGGCACTGGAAGGGATATACATTTTTCAGTGACTTCCTATTTTTAGAAGTCTGCAGCAGGTATTTAACAAAGGTACATGCTGTGTTAAGGTACAGATATGGAGCACCTTGATCAAATAGAATACTCTCGCACAGTAAGAAACTTGCAAATTATCTTAGCCTTCAAATCTGTTGCAGGAAGGCACTTTTTGGAGGAAGAAAAAGGAAATGGCACAGTAGATGTCTCAGTTAACTTTGAATTCAAGGCAAAGGAAAATGCTTGCTTTATTCTGTCTCTAAAATTCTTACTGCTTAAGATATTTTTAGAATCTACACACTCATTATAACTCAAAAGTCTCAGAAAATAATAACTTGGGAGAATTTAATGTTTCCTTTAGCCTAAGTGTTCTTGAGGGAGCAGGGCTGGCCGTTAGATCTATCCCTTTTCCAGTGGTATATATGTGATATATTGATGTTGTTATTTTCTTTGAAGAATGTAGCACTGTGCTTTGGTTTTCATACCTGTGGAAAAAAACGTTTTGAAAGGGGCTTCTGTGGGTTAAAAAAAGAGATTGGGTCACTCTTTTTTTTTTTAAAGAGTTCTGAATGTTTTTCCTTTTGGTGTAGTGAAGCTGATTTTAAAGTTATTTTAAGTCTAAATTAAATGGATAAATTTGGAACTCCTCGACTTTGTATTTTTATGTTAGTGTATGTATGAACTGAAATAAATGTCAGTACTTATGGGTCTGCTAGCCATGGCTGGATAGAAACATGAGAAGACTGTGGAACAGCTGGGGGTTTTATGATCCTTACAGTTACGCACAGAAGAAAAATTCCAGTTGCTTTTGACAAAATGTAGTTTCAGACTAAGGCGCCTGCAATTACGTGTCTGTGACGCAGGTGTCTCCACGCTCCCCAAGTGCCCCCGCTCCCGCTCTTGTCGCTAGTCAGTACATTTGGTGGAAACCAGAAAACATCTCAGCTGCCTGGCTGTCATGGTGTATGGCAGTTGCCTGAGCAGAACTGTCTGGTGCCACTGGAGATGCTTTGGTGTGTACTGCCAGATCTTTAGTTCCTGAATTTTCTGTAAACCTCAGCACATCTGCTGCCCTCCTGGGAACATCTGGGATGCCTGAGGGCTGCTCAAAGAGTGCTCAGTTCTGAGGTTTAGGCAGCTGAATCCTGCCTCTTTATTTCCATGTTGGGAGGAGCTGAGGTGTTCTCTTGGATTTGTTAAGTGTGTCCACTGTGTCCCTATTCATAGTGGGAGCACATGAAGTTAAATATAGGTGCTTTATACCTCTGGCCTTAATATTGATAGCTCTGCGCATTCCCCCATGACTTTATAAATAGGCTAAGGGACGCATATAGAACAATAAATAGTAGTTAATGTATACAGGCAAAGCCCTTCTGTGGTTATAGACTGTGTTACTTGTTTATGCCAAGTGTGACTACATTTCAGGAGTGCTAGTGCTGCTTTTATTTGCAAAGATGTTATATGTGCCAAGTAGAGTGTTTTTATAAAAATGGCTGCAACCTCCAACTTTGAATCTGGATTAAGCGAAATACCAATAAATTTGTAAACCGGCTGCAAATAACTTAGTAGCAATTCAGTCTGAAATTAGAGCAATTGCCTTGATTTCAGGAGTTTTTACACACGCTGTGCAAACCTGTCTCCCCGGCAGGGACTGGCTATTATTAAAATCTACAGCAAGCCCTTATTTTTAGTTGGCAATTGTAGAATGCCTGCCCACGTTCTGGTTTGAAATATTGAATTTGTAATTGATTAGCTACTTGTGCTTGAAATTCTTCGTATGTTTTTCAAAGACTGAGGTTTTCCATTCAGATCAAAATGAAGGAAGAATTTCCTGTTCATTGATCTCTTCAGTCTTACTGTCCTCCAGCTTTTAGCCGCCTGATGTCCTGACCTAAAGAACCCCATTCATTCTTAAAATGAATTGTAACACTTTTCTCAATTCCACACATCTGCAAACTGATACTGAACAGTGAATGGTGATCACAGGATAATTCAAGTTGCGAGGTTGCCCTGGCTTTTACTGCAGTGTTTTCTGGGATTTCGTTTTGTATTTAGCATACTGCTTGTCATATGAGTTTCAGGTTTCATTTTTAGATAATGGCTTCTCAGTTTGTAGCATGTTTCCTGCTCCTTGAATGCGTGCCTTTACATCTATAAATGCTGAATAGCCTTACTTGCAAATATTCCAGTGTTCTAATATTTCCACATCACTTTGTTTTTATCTTCTGTGCTTCCTGTACCTCCAGGCTGTTATCAACAGATCTTATTATTTTAGCACTAGTTTTACAAAATGCTCTGAAAGTTCAGAAGTGGATGTTGTTAGTGCAGAACTGTGTCTGTATAGCTCAGTAGGCTGCATGATAAAATATAGAAAACAACATAAAATTGGTATTTCTTAAAAAAAAACAACAAAGGAATGGCTGTAATATCAAACACAGGTTATTTATGACTATAGTATGAACCAAATTGCACTCTTAGGCAGAAACACTTAATTTCAGTTTTGGCTGTGTTATGTTTTCTGCAAAGTTGCTTGATTTTTTTTGTTTGTAGTTTAAGTGGTACACTATAAAAGCAACCTTTACTCAATTTTGAAAAGTCCTTACAGCTTAAGCACTGGATATTTTTTACTTCTTAATTTGGCTTTCTAATGTTTCATCTTTCTGGCTTTTTGACATTATTAAACAGTCAAGGAAATGAACAAAATTACTATGTTTATTCATTAACACAAAGCAGAAGAAACTGCCTCTAACTAGGAATAACATGTTCAATTAAGGCTTATGAAAGAGAAAAATAAACACGGAACTTTGCTTGTGACTTTCTGCTTACTGACTTTTATTTTTATTTGTAGGTATATGAAAGGTCGTTTAACATATGATCAAATTAATGCAGTAGTTCAAGATATTAACAAGGCTGTGGTGGGCAAATACAAGATCCTGCATCAGCCTTTGAAATCTATGAATTCAGCAGTCAGAAATCTCTACCACAGGTTCCTGGAAGAAGAAACTAAGGATACAAAAGGTACTTTTTTACATTTGTTAGTACCAAACTCATATCATTTGGATATTGCAGCACAAGTATAAAAAAGCTGGACAAAATATTGAATGACTGATGACAGCATATGCTTTTCATGTTATACTGTAACTTGTACCATGTTATTCTCAGAAAATAGTCCACCCAGGCACCCTGGTAGTTGGTGGAACGGTTTAACTTGTGGGAGTGTTCAAAATCGTCAGTCTCAAAAAATTTTAGAAAGCCTTCTATTGCTTCTTCTCAGGCAGAGAACGGGGGAAAGAAAATAAATCTGTAGACTTAGCAGCACTTTCCCTCCCTTCCCAGCATGTGGTGCCACAGCCTAAATCAGATTTGGCCCTGAAGAACTCCTGTCCAGTACAGGGGGTGAACAATGCTTTGACAGTCTGGAGCAATGGAAGTTCTGGTCCTCCCTTGATATAAGGGGAGGAGAACAGAAATGAGATTCATCTCCAGATCAGATTCTAGGCCGTGAGGAATATAAATGTCTTGTTACTATACAGAAAATCCAGTCACCTCTTCTGGATAAGGCTATAGTTTAGCAACAAGGGTTATTGTTTTGACTGAAGAGTGTTCCTGTAAGTCATTTGGTTACTTTTTCTGTTTCCAGTGAAAACATGTCACTTTCATGGCATGTTGTAGCAAAAACTTGTGTGCACAACGATTTAATTTGGAATCACTACAGGTTTTGGAAACTCCTAGTTTGGTAACCAAACTGCATAAACTGTGTTTTCAGTTTTTAAGCTAGAATGGAGGTGAACTATTAAAAATTTGTTCTGAAGTTGGGAAATTTGGGTAATCACTCATGCTGCAGTGGCTTTGTGGAAGAGACAGGGCTGTCTGATAATCTTAAGAAATTTACTCCTCTTAAAAGCATAGAGGGAGTGAAAATGCACAAAAATGTCTTTCTCTCAATTTAAAAGGAAGTTGTACATACAGGTTAGTTTTTCCAAAGATACGTGGCACAGTGAATCTCTAATATTAAAATCTCCTTTTTGACATTCCTTTCCCTTTGAGAACAAGTATGTGATTATTCCTGGAGGGGTGTACTGCACGTATTGAGCTTGGCGATGTCCTTAGAACGCACTTGTGTCTCCAAGTTTGGACATAAAGTGTGGAGCAAACTCTTCTGTCTCACAGAAAGCGAGCTCTTCTTCTGACAACGCATTGGCACCCACCTCTGAATTTTTTCCCTGGACAGAATGCAAAAACATTCTGCTCTAAGCATTCACTGGGACTCTGGAGTCACCTTATGACAAACGAGGACTTTTTTTTCCTTCCTTTAGATTTGTTGCTGATCAAGACTCTCAGTATTTATGGTATGGTGATAACATCACTAACTACTAGATTCTAAATGCATCTCTTCTGTAGGGAAGGAAATCTGATACGGTGGACATGCCTGGCACTTTTTTTATTTTAAGACCTATAAGATAAACACATCATATGAAAGTCAGAGTTGTAAAGGACTTTTATTAAAGCATACTAAAGGCATGCAGTTAGGCTCCTTCATGTGACAGGCTTCTGATTTGGGCTCGGATGTATATTTTTTTCTAGACAAGTTTTGCTTCAATCTAACAATGGCTCATATTAATCTGTAATTTCTTAAAATACTTGCTTCATCAGTTTTAATTTACAAATTTATACAAGTTTTTTGGTTTTTTTTTTTTTTTTGCTTTAACTGGTACTGTCCTCAGGATGATAGTAAGGCGTTTGAGCCCATGGCTATAGAGGAGAGAAAAGCTGAACACTAGAAGGGCCGTCCTAGGCCTGGAACGCTGCTTAGTCTGCACCCTGAGCCACAGCAGCCTCGGCTGCAGTGAAGGAGCCATTGTAGCAACTTGAGAAAGCTACAACTAGTCAGAGATAATTTTCTGCCAGAAGGGTGGTTTGCTGGGTTCTTTTTAAGCCTGAAAAATTGAGGCTTTTAATTTCTTCAGGTACTTGAGAGACAGTCTTTATTTTCTTGTTTAGGCTGGAAAGTTCAGTTAGGAAAATAGGATACTCCGCATCTGAGTGTGTGTGTGTATGTGGCAGATGTTTTGTTTTTGTTTGTTGTGACTAATCATCTAGAAAGTCTAGAGAAAAGGTCTGGCAGGCTGTCAGCCGGTTCTTATCTGGCCAGCACAAAATGATTAAATGTCTTTATCCATCGCATTTTTCAGGATGAGGTTGTGCATGCATTGATTTGTTTGCTTAAATTTCTGCTGTGAGTGTCTCTCTGCTTAGGATTCCCACAGTTTCTCAGACTGGGCTGATTGCCAGCTGACCTCTTCCTCTGATTTCAAGATGGGAAAAGACACTGCCTGGTTTATCAGGGTAACTTTCCAGCCAGCAAGGTGATTCTGTTAGTTCAGCTAGTTATTTAGTGCATGGAGTTACTGTTCCCAACCAAACCACCACCCTTTAGCCAGCTCTGGTTTCTTCGTAAACAATATCTTGCTGTGCTGAATGTTGCTGCCCTAAATTCTGGGCCAACGTAAGAATAAATTGTATTCTGTGCAGATTCGGGACGTTCTGATGCTCCCCCAGGTGTAACAGACTGCAAAACCGGTATGCAGGTTGTCCCTGGGTTCCTAACACCATTTAGGGGTATTGCCCTATTACTGGAAATTGCAAATGGTCTCTACCCGGCTGTAGTTATATTTTAAGCAGTTATGCAGGGGTTTTTTATTTTCCTAGTGAACAACTTTGCAATTCTCATCTGTATGCGAATTTGGCATTCTTGCAAACTCTGAGATTCCAGTATTGTTCCTATTTGGGGGAAGACCTCTATCTTTTGACAGTTACTGTCTCTGGAAGATTCTACTTCGTATTAGATATCTGTGTCACCAATTCTCAAAATTGCCCAGTCTGTGAGAAGACATGATCTGTTATTCTACAGCTCTGTCTGAGCAATATTTTGGGGAAAACTATGCTTGTAAACAGCACTCTGGGACCTCAGTTCTAATGGCCGTCACATCCTTGGATGCTTTTTCAATGTGGAGCACGTGTCCTGTTAGATCACTCGTAAGGTGAAATTTAAAGATGAAACATTTACAGGAAAACACAGATTTGCCTGCGTAAAGCTACGTTGTACTGGTTTTATGAATAAATAAAAGCTTTCCTGGCATCTTCAGCTTTGCAGCTAGCATCAGCTACTTTCTCCTTGGTTAAACTGGAAGGACTCTCCAGTAATTGAACAGAAAGAAGAGTTGCTCCATCTTATCTAAGACGATGCTGCCTCTGCCTTACTTCAAGTGTAAAAGGTGAAGGGAGAATGCTGTCCTCTTTTTCTGAGCTAGAATACCCCTAGACTTCCACTTTCCTCATAAGACTTGGGAGCGTGATACTACAGAAGAATATGTTACTTCCTTCTACTTGCTCTCCTTAAAGATAATTGGGTATTTCTGTCTTATACCTTAAATAGCATGTTCCTGGTTTCAGATTGCTTTTCATTCTTACAGTTTTGTGAAGGTGTGTGGTTAAAACCTTATGCCATGTTACAGGAAGTCTTAAATGTACAGTCATTTTACTAGATCTATAATTATCTCCTAGCTGAGCAGTGTATAAAGACTGAATATGAAATAACAGCTAGTGAATATAGCTATGGAGTGCTTAGAGTAACTCCCTCTTTCCTTGTGTGTACTTGTTTGTGGGGACTTTCTCTTGGGCTTCTGTTGCAGGCATTTTGAATGCATTAACTCCAGTCAAGGCCTTGGTTTCTTACAAGCACTTGATAATGAGAATTTCCCTTTAGAATCAGTTAATCAGCTGCAAGAAGGGATGGGCTGCCAGCTCTGATGCAGGACCTTCCTATGTCATTTTCTTAAAGAGACACAGGGAGGATGCTGTTCCAAGTGGTTAGTCTTTTTCTTGCATTTTCTTAGTTAACAAAGAATTATTCTTTTCCAAATCTAATGGCACTCGAGGGAATGGTGGACCGATGTATGCCGGGCTCCTTCCTTTTATTTGCAAAGGGCCGATTCCAGAACTTGAGTGCCTGCTGAGAGAAAATCATCAAGACACAGCTTATTTCAGACATGGCAAAGCAATTACTTGGGAGTCAAATTATGCTGCTACTCAGTGTGTTGCATGATTGAAATGCTGAAGTGTGATGCCTTTCTTTGTAAAGCTGTGCTACGATCTGTAAGCAGACCCTGAGCATCTCTTTGGTTTTGCTCAGGTCAGGGCTCTGGGAGTCACCAAGAGTGAAAAGCCTATGGGCAAAGGCGTCAAAGAAGTTTACTGTTAGGCATCAAGGCTCTTCGAGGTGTGCTGTCGGTTGACTTTCAACTATCCCCATCTTCTGGCACATCTGTGGAACATCTCATATCTGGCCCTGGGTGGTGTTTTGGACTGCTACAGACTTTATACCCTGATAGTGGAATGTGGATGGTTTGAGAGGTGTTAGTAGGTACAGCTGGCAACAGACAGAGCTCGCTGAATGGGGCCTGTGGATGGATGATGCAGGGTAGTTGAACTTCATGGGAAGGTCGGTAATTCTTTCTGGTGACAAATTTAGGAAATAGAACAAAGTTCCTGAGAGAGGGTGAGGCTGTCCTGCTGCTGATTGTATTTTTTCATCAGTGTGTGGAATTGTTAATAAGAGGTTGTATTGTTATTTGTGAAATGTTAAGTGTATCCTACAACGTAGTCGTTTCTACAGCAAAGTCATTATTTGTTTTCCAGGTGAATTTTTTATTGTGGAGGCTGATATCAAAGAATTCACTCAACTGAAAGTGGATAAGCGCTTCCATAGTATCCTGAATATCCTGCGCCACTGCCAGAGATTGAGAGAAGTTCGTGGCTCAAGACTTGTCCGCTACGTCATCTGCTAATGAGCTTTCCATATTCTGCTTACCCAAGACACGGAAGGCAGAAGTATTTTGAGATGCAGAGAGATTTTGTTGTCCATAGAGAGATTCTATGTGTGGGCATCCCTATCCAGCTCTCTTATTTTCTAAAAGGCAGTAGTGAGGGCCACAAAGTGTTTTTTCAGACATCTCTCCTAAATTAGGAGTGGCAGTATCAGATGGCCTTGAAGTATTTGAGTTTTGTTTTGAAAACTTGAGAGGAACTACTGTCTTTTAGTAAATTACAAATGCAAACCAGATATGCAATTGGTGCACCTGTGGTTACAGGTGGTTTTAATCACATTTTCAGGTCAGCACTTGAAAGTTTTAAATTCTCTGCATGTTAATAATGTTGCTTTTGTGTTTATGAGTTGGAGACTGTGTTTAAGACTCTGTAGCTACTCAAAGGAAGCATTTGATTTTTTTTTTTTTTAATCCCTCAAACCAATTTCCAGATTTCCTTTTGTTATTCTTTTTCTTCTTATCCTAATTGTATGTTTTGGAGTTTCCTGCATCGCTTGAACAGGAAGATCTGAGGTGGTTTAAACATTTCCAGACTGATGATTGGTGGTTCTGTTAGCCATATGGTTTTCATGCTTCACCATGCAGCCAATTTTTCCCCTCGGACCAACCCATTAGACTGAAACAGTAGAGCAGTGGGGATTTTTAAGTGAAAATGTTGATTTTTCACTTTGAAAATACTGGTCAAACTTGTCACAGTTTCTATTATAGAAGGTTCCTTTCAAATGACCTATTAGTGTAGTAAGTTCTGGAGTAGAATTATTGTGATAAATATCAACTCTGCAAGTAATCAAAACTGCTTTGATAAGCTATAGGTTTTTATCTTCCATGAGCCTGTATCTGTTGTTATCCGAACAACTAATCTAAAATACCTCCTCTTGTACCCTGTTGATGTTAACATGACAATTTAATGAGCAAAAGACCCTGAATGAACTTTCTCAATAAAGAGATACTGGTGAGTGCTATATAATTCTTGATTCCCTTTTTTTGTTTGTTTGTTGGGTGGGTGGGGTTTTTTGGTTTTGTTTTGGTCTTTTGCTCTGAAATGTTTGAGATTCAAGCTGAGGTCTCTACTCTGCATCATATTGAAATGTATATCATGTTCAGATAAACACACAGCATAGGAGGATGTGCAAAGTCAGTTTCTGTAAGTGTCAGTCGAGTCCATCTGTTTTTTTGCAGAGGTTATTTTATATTAAATAAAGTTTGGAGGTTTGGGTCCGTAGATCATCAGGTCCTTTTTTTGTGGTTTGGTTTTGTTTTGACCCAGCTTTGTGTACTCTGAAGAGTCTTTCGAGATTCAGGACTTGAAACCTTCTATTTAATAAAAAGAAATCTCTTCATAAAGCAGTTGCGCTGCCTTGCCGTTCATTTCATGTTTGGCTTTGATATTTCCAGGTGACTTGCTCCAGACTGTCCAGCAGCTGAACTTCTCTTTTCTTCTGCTCTCCTCTTGATCATCTGACTCCTCAGCTCTCCAGGCTGCCCAGGAGGAGATCCCCTTGCACAGATGAACCTAGAGGGAGGTTGGTCTGTGGGACATGGGACTATTTCAGTATTTACAGCACGTTGATGTCTCTTCCGCTGCACTTTACTTTATGGCTTTAACTTTGTAAGTGCGGGGAAGAAGCAAAAAGAGCCTCAAATGGACCCCAAAGAATCATGTCCAAGTGAATGCTTTGCTGTAAGGAGAGGTGTAAGTGTATGGGACAGTTATGGCAGGCTTAAAAAGGAACTCGTTAATGGGCAAACAAGACTGAGACAGATGTTTAATGTTTCAATTATTATTATTAGGGAAAGATGAGAGACCTTTTCTTAACAATTGTTTAAAAGTTGCTGTTCTCAAAATGTTTGCTTCCTCACTGTTCAAATTAGCAGGAATTTGGGTCGCAAAACCCTGTGTAGCACCAGGGACAGGAAACACATAGCTGTGGCAGTTCTGTGGGACCTTCTGGCTGGGCACAGAATCTGCAGTAGCCGATTTAAAGGCTGGAGTAGAGCGAGAGCAGCAGAAATCGGGCAAGCTTGCAGTGACTGCCCTCTGACAGCTGGTGTGATGGCAAACTGTAGCCGGAGACTAACCTGTGTTTCTAAAATGGCTGAGCATCGCTTGTGCCAGCATGCAATGTGACTGTTCCCAACCCGATGGCTGCTTGTTGCTGGCAGGGTGTTAAATACTTAGGTTGAGGCCAGGGTCGAGATTGCCTTCTGCTAGATATTAACTAAAACCTGGTGGTATACACCATAACCTTGGGTTTGGCTATTCACAATGAAGTCCTGTGATCACTACGGTGCTCTTCTGTTACTTTTTTTTTTTTCCTTAGTACTTGTTTCGGTCTGGGTAAACTTGCTTGATGCATGAATACTTTATTGTTTTTCCTGCAACTCCTTTTAATGTTTTGTTGTGGGGATTGCAGTTTGTGATTGAATAGATGCTGGTTAACAGCTTTCAGTCTGTTACTATGGAGTTTTTAATTTTCTAAACTATTTTCCCTCAGGCAGATTCTCACAAATGTGCTCGTTATTTTAATCCCTTATCCTAACATTTATGTTTTCTTTCTTTTACTTCTCACGAGAAAGCCTAGCCATGGCCTGTGGTCACTTAATGTACCTTTCCACCTTTCCTCCTCAAAAAGTTCACGCTGACTTGTGAGTTGGAAGATCTTAATGCCCTGGTGTCCCAGGTGCTTAGCGAGTTCCTGTCTTCTCTCTTGAATGAATTCGTGATGTTTCCAAAGTGTTTGGGGGACAAAATGTTCATCTCCAGGAATTGCCTCAAAAGATGACTATCTTCTGCTCTACGTTTACTTATTTTTCTCTCTCTGGTTCTCCCCGCATCTTTCATCGGCATACAATTTGCAATAGCACTAGATATCAGTGTTTCTGACAGTCCTGCCAGATTGTTTAATGTAATACTCCTCCAAAATAGAGCTAACTTGCAGCTTTCCAGTGCTAACTTGTGCTCTTCCAAATGTCAGCTTCTCTGATATTTCAGTTTCTCAAAACAAGGAAATCAAACTGAGGTAACACAAATTTAATTACCTGATGTACAAGAAAACAAATCGTGATCTTCCTGCAGCCTTAATCTGTTCTCTTCAGGACAGGACTTGCCTTCGCGCCCATTGCTCTCTACCCCCTGGACATAGCAGGAGCCATAAGGAACAGGAGAAGCTGTTGATGAATATGTATTCGGTGAGCAAAATTACCTCCTCGGGCTGGTCTAGACAAAATACAGAACTTAACGCTTGCGATAATATGATATGATGCGGTAGATGTCTTGGGCAGAGGCGGAAAGAAATGTCTGCTAAATTTGGCCTTGATGGTCAGAAAACAGACTAAGTCCTGTTGCCCGGTGGTGGGGTTTGGCGGAGGGGAAAGATGCCGTTTGACAGCAAGAAAGCAACGTTGCGCAAGCCTGGCAGGAACAGGACTGATGAACTGCCCGACTGTGCTGCTTGGAGGAAGAAAGGCAGTGACATGCGGGGTCCCAGGGGAGTTTGGGTTTGTGCCTGTTGGGGACCCACGCATGCATCTAAAAAGTTGAGACAAAGCAAAGTTGCTTTTTAAAATGCTCTTTGTTCCTGTTGCTTTGCTGTTTCGTTGGTTGAAAAATGTATTTTTTTGTTCTCCTTAACTCCTCTTTTGAAGAGGCACTGATGGAAATAATTATCTGTTGAAATCGATGCTCAAAGCGCTCTTACCCATGAGTATTTAGTTCGGTGTTTAGCTGCATGTTATTTCAGGAGGCAGTGATTTCCATCTGTGAGAGCACATGTTCCCTTTCACAGTGCCCACGAGGAGGAAGAGAAAATGAGTGTTTCATGTCATTCCTGCTGGATCTTCGCTTACAGGGAGTTAACACTGAGCAAAGCCAATAAATAACTGCGTACGGGAATGCTGGATAAAGGAGATAATTGATATCAAGGACTTTGACGGAAGAGTCTCTGAGTTGAGAAGGGTGTCTGTCTCCCATGCACAGTTTTATCAAGTGACCCTTTGAATCGTTCTCTTAACTTAAAAAAAATTTAAGAACTTTTCTCTAGGGTGGTGCTGACTATGGCTCATGGACTAAATAATCTTGACATACCATTGTGATGGCAATCACTCGATAAATAGGCAGACCTGGCCCATACAAGCGTGTGCACGAGCTTGCCCTCACCAGAGGAGTGGCGTGGCTTTGCGTTTCAAACACGCTACAGAACCATTTGGCTGTCCACAGAGAAATACTGTGCTGAGGGCCAGCATGGAAAAGCAGGAAACCTTGATTTAAATAATTATTTTTTTAATCCAGTTTTGCATTTATAGGGGTTTTTCTTTTCCCTTGTGTGCTTGATCCTTACTGGGTGAGACCCCTTAAGAGATGTCGACTGCAACCCAAAACGAGAGCTAGGCTAAATTTGGATCCCGTGTGGGTGATAACCAGGAGAACATATATTTAAGCAGCTCCAAAGCTTAATATCCTCATAATTGGGCTTACTGTTTTCCACAGTAAAGTACAAAAGCTAAATAGTGCTTCCTTATTAAATGGTTTATTTTTTATTTTAATTTTTTTTAATCTAACTTGGGTCACACGGACTTTCCTGGGAATTGGGATGCAATTAAAATGCAGAAAAACTTGTTTAAATGAAACCACTTTAAATGCGCTGGCATTTATGTATAGGCAGAAGCACTTATCCATTCTGTATGTGTAGACAAAAACGTGGAACAAGTTTATTCCTTCATGTGTTGTTTTCAAAGCTGAATAAAACCAAGTATTTTGGAAAGCTATGATCGAAACCAATTAAGTGTATTTGTACTTTGATGTACTAGGTCGTAGCCTCTGCTTCCTCATACTGAGAATTGGTTTTACCACTTCCTCAGTTCTTCATGGATTTACTGAATGCAAATAAACTAGTGGAATATCATAGTGGTGAGTAGCAACGTGATGGCTTTATTTTTTTATTCCAGTTTAGTAGTGCTTCTTATTTAAGTGATGTGAGATTAATAAGTGCTGATAAGTCCAGGCCTTTAAGTCACTTTGTGAACTGGAGCTGCTTGGACTTTCCTGGCAATATTTTAAGGCTGTTTCATGCTCAGTAGCAGTGTTGTGGATTGATCTGTTCTGAAGTTTGCCTTTTTCCCTTTTTTTTTTCTTTTTTTTTCTTTTTTTTAATTTCAAGGGGAATTTGTTCATGGGAGCAGCTCAACCCTGATGCCATGTATCTCTTTGTGCTTCCCAGCCTCATCTCACTCCTCCCTGCTGATGCAGCTTCTTTTGCTGTGTGCTGAGCAGCAGCATTTCAATTATGAACTAATGTTTTATGTTTGATAGTCATGCAGCAGCTGAGAAGCCTAAGTAATTAAATTTCCCCGTGGCCCAAGTGGGCCAGGAGTCAGACGAGCTTCTTCATAGACGTGAGCTGTGCTGGCTTAAAAGATTTGCTGGCGTAATGGTTGCTACCTGTATGTTTGTTCCTTAATAGAAACCACAGCGCTAATCATTAATAATTCAGATGTGGCTCAGCAAATCAGATTAACCTTTGGAAACGTACCGAGGTTGCTTTTCCGTGCAGCCTTCGTTCTCAAAGTAGAAAAATGATTTGTTCAGAGCAGGGAAGAGACCTGCAACTTGCTTCTGGATGGTTCATCTGAGGGAGACAGCCGTGAGTAAGAGTGACTTTTCAAGTCAGTTGTTGTGCGAGTCTGAGATCTATTCAAACTATTCAAATGTTTGATTTTAATAATCCATATTTTCCTGTTTGTTTTAATAGTCTAAGGTTTTATGTGGTGCTTTCAGCCATGCCGGAGCACCTCCGCCTTCAGTTGTTTGGGGATGTAGGGAGGACTTGCAGAGTTGCTGCAGCTGTGTGATACCCGCTGTGGGGAGCATACGGGTGTTAAAACTCTGTCCGGTATCTCCTTCCTTACATCTCGCCTTGGTCTCTCCAGGGAGACCTCATCTCTGGGCACGTCTTTCTCATCTTCTCAGTTACGGCTGGGTGCAATGAATTACCTAGAACTTCAAGGCGCTGGGTTGGTGGATTTTGTTAAAATTGGATTTGCAGATAATTCTGCTTCCCTAGCTCGTGTGTCTAATGGTTCCTCGCCTCCTCCTTGTCCTGGGATGATGACAGACAGGTATATCCACTGGAAGAAGAAACTGGGGGCAGGCTGGGAAAGAGCTGGCTAGCAGCAGTATGTTGGAGGAGACCTGCTGATCACAGCAGAGAACAGATTAAAGTAGGAGTCGATTTGTGTGGCTATTGCAAAGTAAGCCAATAAATATATATATAAACTAGGTTTACCGAATGGGAATTCTTTGTTAGAAATGGAAAGTAGTCAGTCAACATACTAATTTACAGGTGGGGACTTGGCTCGGACCCTTTCTCTGTGCAGTCCTGGTTGCATCTAAGGACAAATTAAAGAGAAGCCAGAAGATGGAAGTGAGGAGAGCTAAAAACATTTGATGTAAGTGAAAAGAAAGGAATTTGGATTACTTAATGTAGAAAGAACTGATTCAATGGGGAGACAACATTGTGTTTTGAAGCAGCTGTTGTGCTGACCCCCGTGTGGGGGTAGATGGGCTGGGGTGGGAGGAGAGACAAGTTCAGTAAGCTGAAGGCATCCCTGGGGGTTTCCAGCCTCAGTGTCTGCAGAGCCCAGAACCTTGCAGCGGAGCTGTGGGCCTGTAACAGTGGCTTCAGGTTTACCCTTATGGAGCTTGAGGACGATAAAACACGCGAAGGTGCTATGGAGGGATGATGCACAACCACGGGAGGCTCTTGGCCATGGTCTCGGTTGCATCATCGAGCCTTGAAGAAAGCATCATCCATCCTCTCAGTCCTGTAACTTCAAAATCTGCCAGTTCAAGGTAATTCTTCCTCCAATGGACTTGTTCCTCCCTTGCAGTGGCAGCGGCTCTCCAGACATCCTGCCTTTCCCTCTGCAAGATCTCAGGAATAACTGCAAAGGGAGAAAAAGACCCATTAACCTTTACCGTCTGTTGCCTCTCTGCATAATCCAGTTGGTGTTTGTCTTGATGGCGATAATTACTCAGAAGTATGTAATTGCAAGACAAATGTTTAATTAAGAGCGGGTTTATTGCTAGTCTCTTGTCTGCTTCCATCTGGAAAGAGTGTGGTTGTGTCGGTCGTCTTGGCAGCCTGGATTGAAGGTCTGAGGGCCTGATTCTGCACCCTTAAAAAAACTAAGGAAATTAAATAAATCGAAATACTAATGGGACCCTTTTGTTCCCTGCTGCTGCTGTGGGAGCGTCTAATTTCTAAATAATACTTTGCCCAATATCCACATCTTCTGATGACACCCACTGTGGAGAAATCAGGTTCCCCTTCAAATGAATCCATAATTTGGGACGGTGTCCTCTACCCAATCAGAGCTCCAGGTGCCTGATAAGGAAAACAGCTCTTGTAGATGATGCAGTTATTTGCCTCCAGATGAGTTTAAATCAAAATTATATTTTCTATCTCTTTAGCAATGCTCAGTTATGTATTCCTGCAATATCCTAGAAATCAGAAGGCTTTTAAAACCCCAGAAAAACTCAGGGTGAAAAGGCTCCTTGTTTAAGCATATTTGAATAAATAGGCTGTAAATTATCAGCCTGTGCTGCCTCCTGGGAAGACTCAACAAAGTGAAGGTGGCCCAGTAACCTGGCTGCACGGGGAATTAGCACTAAAAATATTCCTTCTCTCATCTCCTTTGGGTGTGGTGAGTGTCTGGGCAGAGCCGCCTCCCTGCCTTACAATGACTGCAGCGAGCATCAGCTGCTGAAGTAATTTAAAAATGTTTTTTCCCTCTGGGAAATCACACTGATCTTAATAGTTTTTTTTAATTAAATAATGTGCTGACTGTTCTGAGCTGGAAATATGTTGATTTTTGTGTTTATTCTTTGCAGCAGAATTTTCTTCTGGTTGTTGCTCGGTTGCTTAAGGAGAGAGAGGTTCAGGATTGCTCTTTGCTGGGAAACAGCCGTGGGACCCCGCACATCGGCTGCACCCAGGAGGATGCGATACATGGGAATATATATGAGCACCTGGGGAAGTGCTGACCCTACAGGTGAGTTGTAGGGTCTTGTTGTGGGGTTCACCCCAAACCCGGTGCTGGGGCTCTCCCGGTGAACCAGCCCCTGAGCTCTTCATTTCTCCCTTCCCAGCAACTGGGAAATCTGGAAATTGCTGGAGGTTCAGCCTTTCTCCCTTGTTCTGCCTAATTACTCCCTTCAGCAATGGTGGCAATTTCACTGATTCTTTAAAGCCCCATGAATGTAAACCAGCCCATTTTTCCCTGTGCTGGTGAACCCTGACTGTGAACCCCCGCTCTCGCTCAGCAGCGCTGTGTGAATAATCCGGCAGCCGAACATCGGTGCTGTGGGCCTGGGGCTGGGAGATGCCATGGCAACATCTCAGACAGGAGCTGGCTGGGTATGAATGTATATGCACACGCCAATTAAAATTTAAACAGCCTCCGATGCAGAAAGCAAGCCAAGCCCATGCGGTGAGACCCGCGGTTTATTAATAACGTATAAGAGCATCGAAGGGATGTCTCTGTGCTGCTGGGTGCCTGGGGACGGGCTGGCTTCAGGCCTCCTCCATCCCTGCGGCCACTTGTCCCTCCCTCCTGGAGGGGTTTAGAGGTTTTGAGGTACTTTGGTCACTCTATCACCTGCAGTGACATGCTCACGGGGCTTCCTCCTGCATTGGGGCAGGCTGAGCTCTGTCAAGCACCTGGATAAGATCCTCAGTGTTTCCCACCCACAAACTGTCGCAAATGACTTGAAGTCATTAATATTTTCCACTGCAACGTGAACCAGGAGGGGGATCTCTTGTGATTACGTCTTAACATTAATGTCTGGAGTGGTTCCTAAGCATGGATTAGTGTTGTTATCCCTATTGTACAAGTGGAAAATGAATCCTCAGGGCATTAAAGTACTTCCCAAGGCCACACCACAAGCTGAAGTGTTTGGCTTCACGAGCCAAGCAAGCTCTCCAGCTTAAATCCAGCCACAGCTGAGAAAAACCTCTTGTCCTTGTGTCCGGCCTTGGGGGCTGCTTGGTGCAAGCTCTGGCCCTGTGTTTTGCCCTCTTCTCTAAGCTGGTCCTGCTCTCCTTCCGTGACCTGGCATCTCCTTGGCCAGAGATGGTGCTGCCAGAAACTGGCAGGAATCTGCCTCCCCCTTTGCTCTGCAGGGTTTGGTGAAACTATTAGTAGGGCCAAATGTTACAGCCTAAACTCGTGGTTGTGTTCCTTCAGGACATCTGGGTGAAAGTAGTCAATCTTCCACCGACATTGCTCAGTTAGCAATGGCTTGCATCTTTTCATTTAGGTCCTTAACTGAGCACATGGGATGTGAACTTTCTGTGATTCCAGATTTTTCTCCTTCTTGGGACACTTCTGGCTATGGTTGACTTGGGCTTTGAGGTGTCGTATGTCCAGAAGCAGGGAAGAAATGGGGAATGACACTTTTCCAGTGCATCATCTCCATGGCTCCCTGCCTCCAAATCCCCTGCAGACGATGCTGCAGGAGCCCTTCCCTGTGCGAAGCCACCTGTCTCCATGTTTCTCCCACCTGCACTTCAGATTTGCTCCCTTGTGTGGGTTTTTTTCAGCTCCGTGACCATATTATTTATTAACCTTGGGAAGCTCACCTGGAAACAGAAAGCGTAGGAGAGATGCTCTACAAAATAGTATCAGAAGCATCAGAAAACGTAGCAAAACACCCTTTTGTTTAAAGCTGGAAGCACGCTGTGCAGAGGTGGTGGGGAACACAAAACTGCGGGGCATTGCAGAGCCGACTTTCAGAGCAGATCAAGATTAAAACACAGGTTTTTGAAGGCTTTGCTCAGCTCGCCACTGCTGTGGTGGTAGTGCAGCTTTTTTGATGCTGGTTTCAATATTTTCTTTCATCTGCCTTTGGCTGGGATATTTTCATCCAGTCAAAGCTGAGGTCACAACTTTTCGACAGCGCATGGAGAAGCCTTGCATGAAGGATGGGGAGCCCATGCAGGGAGATCTACCCTTGGTGGCTGGGGAAGATATTTCCTGTTTTTTCCAGCTCTACAAAATACCACTTCAAGGCACAAAGAGCATGGAGGGAGATGACAGAGGGACCATGAGATAGCTTGAGCATCACCTCTTATCCTTTCCTTGCTCCTGGTTTTACCTCTTATCATCTAACTCTGGTGTGGGGTGATACAAAAGCTCTACCAAACTTCTCCTCACCCCAAAAGCACCAGTGAGGGAATGGGCTGAAATGCTGGCTCCTCTCTGCACCCACATCTGGGGGATGATGCCTGGAAGGGGACCTGGGTGGTGGAGGTGGCACTGGTTGCAGGGGGGTTTCCTGCAAAGGTGCTTCAGAGATGGTGAATTGTAACTTATTCCTGGTTTTGGAACTCAGATGCAGGCAAGTGAACCCCCAGCAATCAGAAAAACGGTCCTTAGAAGTCTCCAGCCCAAGCATGTAATTCTCTGAACTGGGCTGATGGGATGTGATGTTGCACCAAACTTCACGCAGGTCCAACCACTGAAGGGTCTTTCTTGCTTGGTGTGGCCACCAAATCCTCTGTCTCTGACTCAAAAGCATGTCTTGGGCTTCCAGGCCATCAACCCCTCTAGTCTTCTGGCTCTGTACGTGTGCTCACAGCAGCCATCAGAAATCTGGTCTGTATTTTCAAGAGCTTTCTTTATTCTTCTAAAGCCTTGATTATTTTGCTCCGGCCGTTCTTGCTGGGCCTAATATCACTTGAACGGCTCACTTATCTGAATTAGCTTGATTAATGACAGAGCTCAGACACAAAGCTCCTCTGCCTGTTCAAGACATCTTTTCCATGGGAGCGTTTATAGTCTTTAATTCTCTTTTGCTGTGGCCAATCTTTTATCTCTGCAGTTAGGTGGGAGCATGCAACCCACAGACACGTAGACAATGTACAAATAGGTCATGGGGTTCCTCAGCTGATGAGATAAACAAAACTTCCCTGGCTGAAAATATCAAATTACAGATTAATCTGTTGCACATATCTTAGAGGTCTCCTCTGAAATCCTGCAGCACCTTCCTCCTCCTCCTTCTCCGCATGTCTCATTGTTGATACTGGTGGCCTTTAGCGACAATGGTGCTGAGGTTTGCTTGACGTCTTCTCTGCCTTCTGCAGGTTGTCGTGCCTTTTCAGCTGGGGTTTCCAGCGTCATTTTTCTTTTCCTCTGTTGCAGCATGACCTTCAGCATCACCTTCCCTGTGCTGTCCTGCCCTCCCTCCCCAGCCCGCATCTGTGCCCCAACAGGGCAGGTTTCCGGAAAATGTCTTGATGATACCAACCAGCTCTCTGGTGGAGGGAAGGAGTTCAGGTGAGCTGGTTTGACCCTACATGCCTGTGGTGAATGTCATTCAGATGGGAGTTTTNNNAAAAAAAAAGGCTGTGCCTTGTTTGGGGGCTGGTGAGATTGAGGTGCTGGGGTTGAGATGCACCTCTGGATGTGTGGATGGAACTGGGGCCACCTCGAACTTCCCAAGATGAGCCCTCGAGCAAAGGTTAGTGGATAGCTGGTCAGTGGGCAGCTGATCCAGAGCTTCCTCGGGTTTGAGTGAAACCTGCTCCTGGCCCCTGAGCTCACGTCAGGCACCACAGAAAGGAAGCTGGAGGAATAAATTCCAGTGGTGGGTGTGAGGAGCAGGGCTGGTCGATTCCAGAGGACGGGGTTCCAGAGCTGCTGCTGGAGCTGGGATGGAGACTGGGTGCGAGGAGCTGCATGCACACTGCTGCACTTTACCCCATGCCTTGGGGAAGAGAAATCACCCTAGAAAACTGTCTCCTTTTTTTACAGTAATTAATGCTGTTGTATTTTCACCTGATGCTGATAAAGAAGGATGTTGACTTTTCTCCACCCAGCCATCTGTTGGGGAACTACTCTACGGGGGAGCCAAATGAATCTTCCTTGGGGCTGCCATGACTCAGCCCCGAGCAGGTTTTGCCTCCGGCCTGGCGGAGGTCAAGCATCATCTGCTGCCGCCACCCTGCCCGGGCTCCACTTTCCATCAAAGAACTTGCCTCCATAGAAGCTGTCTGGCAGCTGGAGTCTTCTCCAGTCCAAAGGCACGAGTTGGCACCAGTGGCCTAGCTGGTTATTCTGGTTTCGTTCTTCAGCTGGAAACGTCTTCCTCATCTTGCAAGCTTGGGAGGACCAAGGAGGTCAAACCAGCACTGGAAAAGCCTTCAGGGCTCTGCGTGGCCATGTGAGCCAGGGCTGGTGCTTCCTTTGACTCGCATAAAAGCAGCCCTGACTGATCCAGACCGTTTCCCAGTGATGACCCACAGTGTGCATCACGAAACAGATATGCTGGTGAAATCACTCAGTCCGTGCCTTTTGTTGGGGGACAATGAGAGTAAAAACATGGGAGCCGCGTGCTGAGGGGTAGAGCCCTAAGCTCTGCTTTCCACCCTGGCATGGTGAAACCTTTGCCTGTGGCCACCTAAGAAAGGAGAGGATGGGAAAGATGGTCCATGCGTCCCCGCTGGCAGCCACCAATGTTCCTTGCAGTGGTGGCATTCCTGGGATGACGCCCTGGTTAATGAGGACATGCAAGGCTTGGCACAAAAGCAGCGGCTGGAGCCCACTGGGAGAAGGCAGCAGGGAGATGCATGCAGGGGGAGTGAGCAGTTGCCTCCCCGTCCCTTTCGGACAACAACTCCAGCAAAATCCAGCCCCAGGGAAACTGGGAGCAACGGGGACCCTCAGCTAACCTGGCCTTCCCCATGTAGCATGCATGATTTTGGGGGTCAAGGCCTATCTGCACACCTCCAGTGACAGCCGGGGCTTGCCAGACTTGTCCAGCACCATATGGCTGGAGGAGACCCAGCTGGCAGGGAAGAGCAAGCTCACAGCTCTGTCATCGTTAGCACCTCGTTGGCAGCCAAATTTTCACATGCTACTGATGACCTGGAGCCCTCGATGCGAGTCCCAGTGCCACTGGCTAGTGTGTGCCAGCAAGCCACAGCATTGCTTCCCCCATCCCGTCTTAGTGCTGCCCACGGGCCATTGCTGGAGATGCACTGAAACCTGGAGCATTGCAGCTGGTGTGTGGTAACACGGGGGCTGTCAGAGGGAGGGTCTAGGCGATCTAGGGCTAAAATGGGTGTCTTTTGAGCTATTCTTCCCCAAACAGCCATGCTGCTGTCATAAGCACATCAGATGCAGAGTATTTTGCATTTCAGCTTTGGTTGGAAGAGAGCAACTCAGCATTGCTGCCAGCCTTGACCTGCTGAAGTCCCAGCTAAGAGCCTCTAGAAAAGTCACAGTAGTATTAATTAAAAGCTCATTTCCCAAACTACCTTGGGGGTTCTCTCAAACGTGCTCCCCATGTGACATCCCAGTTGTATGCTGGGCCAGGAGACTTCTCTGCAGGGAGGCTGTTGTCAGCATCTGCTCCTCAACCCCTTCTCATTCCCAGCTTTGGAGGGTTTTGCTTTGAGTTGTAAATTCAAATTGACCCCCTATTAAAAGGCTAACTCAGCTAAATACTGCTCAGTTTTAGTATGTCGTGGGATCTGGGAGGGTGTTGAGCGTGGACACGAGAATTACAGGTTTCAGCCAGGTCGATGGCTGTTGCTGGAGGGACCTGTCTCCAGCTACGGCCAGCGTCAGGCTGAGAGCCAGAAACCGCGTTTACGAAGCATGAGCCATTCCTCTTCAATTTGCAGTCCTGCAGACTGGGAAGTTGGACAGTTTGCATCACTTCCAAAACACCTTGTTAAGCTTAAAAATGCTATTTACAAGTAGAATGGCAATGGAGGGAAATGGCCAGTCTTGCGGGGGGGGAAAAATACCGTGCTGTGCACTTGGCTTTGGTTATTTCTGATGTTGAAATATTCCCCAGATGTAGGATCTAAAATACAAAGGGCTGGATGATGCCTCAGCTTGGTTGTTTTCAGAGGGGAGATAGCATCTCCCGGCGCAGACAGCGCAGCTTTCCCAAACCAGGCTGCTTAAGGTCATTTGAGAACTTCACTTGCACATGTTCAAACAGCTCCTTCATTATCATCCATCAATCCTGCCGTCCTCGCCCAGTACCTCGGATACCCACTGCGGCTGGTGCAAAGCCATCCCACTTAATTGGGACCTCAGGGAAGCTGTTCCCTTTCTGAAATCTGCTCTGCTTTAATTAATGAATAAAATAACCTATGAATAGGAAGACCTTGACTAACTCTCATTTTCATTTCCCTTCTGCTTCCCGTGCTTCTCCTAGGTAATTTGGAGCAATGCTTTCTGAATGTCCACGCAGAAGATAACCTGGCTGATTGTTTTCTGCAGGCTCAATCCTGCGAACGAGCAGGAATGCAAATGCTGGGAGATGGTAACACACTTAAATAACCACGTGAGCGTGAGCAGGTGGGTTGTTCCTGGGGTAGCCCCTTCTCTTCAAGCCAGGCCTGGATCCAAGTGCTGTGAGGGATTTGCCCCAAAGGGTGGGGAAGTGACAGTTTTGAGATGATGCTGTTTAATCTGGGCATTATCTGGTCTCAGGATGCAGGGGACAGCCATGGCAAAAGAGAGGTATCTGCTTTTAGAAAGAAAAACACAAGTTTTAAAATAATTCTGTTGTTTTTCTTTTTGTGGCTGGATTTCTGTTATGGGTACAAAATGCTTAGAGCAATTAGGCATGCAGCTGGTCTGGGTACCAGTCTCCAAAATTGCCCTGCAGCATCTTAGACCCTGCGTCGTCCCTTCCCGCTGTGCCTGGGCTCCCCTCGCCCATCATAGCTTCAGCAGCCATGGCTAAACCAGCGACACCGGGGGGTATGGGTAGGCAGAGGCTGTGCTTTTAATTAGCATCTTTATTAATGATTGAGATGCCAGGATAAACGGCTTGTGTGGTAAGCAGGTAGGCGGGGAAGGATGCTGGGCAGGGAAAGGGAGGTGACACCAAGGCATGAGGGAGCTCCTTCTGCCCAGGCGTGCTGGTGCCAGCGCTAATTGCTCATGACAAACTGACTTTGGGGTGGGAGAGAAACTGGGAAGCACCACGGCAAACTTTGGGCTCTCCGAGGCTGTCCCTTGAGCTCCCCAGCACACATAGCTGGGAGTCATGTCGTCTCCTCGGGGGTCTCCTCCTGCCATTGCTCCAGCAGGCACCTCCGCTCCCGGGTGCGAGGTTCACAGTCTGTAAAGGCTGATTATAGTATACGTGAAAAATAATAGCAGGGGGTGGAAAATGTGGGTGTGCAGAGAACGATGGCTCGAACGGCATTCCCCCATAGCAGGGAGCTGTGACAAGCTCATTCCCAAGGATTTACAAAGGTGGCTGCCGACGACATGAGAGAGACTTCATCTTTTTTCTTTGCTTTGGCAGTTTTAGGTCAGTTTAATAAGACAGAAGGAAAAAAGGAAGCCTTCAAGGAAGTTGATGCCAAATTGGTGACAGTTTGGGAAATCAAAAGCTTTGCTCTCGACTAGCTTTGCCAGTGAGATGGAAGGAGCAGGCTGGGATCCCCCACAGCAGGTGAGCGCCAGTGGTTGCTGCTCTCAGCCTGGTTTGGTGGGTGGGTGCTCTGACACCAGCGTTAAGTCAAATGCGATGCGGGAAGATGGAGGAAGAAGTGAATAAGCAGTGTTATTTCAGGGTGCAAGGAGGGTGCTGAGGCCTGGGTGCAGCTGTGGCAGGGTGGGGACAGGGGCAGGGAGCGGCAGGGACAGGATCTGTGCGCACAAGGCAGCGAAAAAGCATCGTCCTCTTTATTTTCAAAAAATAGAAATTAAAGGGGTGTTGTTGCTGACACCACTTTCACTGCATGGATTTATCCCCAGGAGCTCGATGTCTGGGCATCACATCTGCTCAGCCGCTCGATTACTTGGTTATTCTTCAAACTGGCCACTCCACGCTGTCCGCTGCCACGTTATCCAGCCCTGGATTCAGTGCGATTCCAAAGTATCTGGGGCCCTTCCTCCTCCATTTAATTCTCCATCCCTCACAGAGCTCTGGAGGAGCTGGCAGGGGCTGGGCGTAATACTTCGCTTGTGCCTGATGGATCTTGTTCTCAGAATTCCTCCCTTGAAGCATTCCTGTTTCGAAGAGGCAGACTGTTACGAGCTGTTACCTTAGCGGACAACTCATCAGTGCGTCTCGGCTGATGTTCTGGTGTCCAGCAATGGCTGCTTCACTCCACCGACGTGTCCCCCCCAGCCCACCTGCTTTGTAGACGCTGACATTTAAGTATCTACTTGATTTATGATACTTTAGAGAGAAATCGGAGCATGCATGGAGGAACGAACGGTGCATGTGGTGAGTTGAGTGGTTTAATTTCCCCAGCTTGACTCTCACAGCACTTTCCCATCCTGCTGTTTTTAATTTCCACTTTATTTTTGCACATTAATACTACTCCGGGGCAACAGATCACACATTACTGTCACAAGCTCCCCTGCGGAATCCATCTTTTCCTGATGGCATTGGTGCAAATACAGAGTAATTTCAGTGGAGTCAGCGGAGCTGCCGTGGCTAATGTGGCCGGACCGCGCTCGAGCTGTGCCATACTGGTGTTTGTACCACCACCACAGCTGCACTGGAGCTCGACTGAGCAATGCATCTCCCTCTTAGTAAAAGGAGGGGGGGAAAAAAGCATATGCGTTATTAAATGGCATTTTTTTGCCTCCCCTCAGCCCAACTAATGTGTGCTAGAAATATAAACTGACCTTTACGACAGCAAACTTAGTTGGAATAGGAAACATGGACATGGGAGAATAGCTCTGGCCCAGCCATTAATCAGCCTCTCTGGTATTTTTGTATGTCCTTTTTCTGCACGAAAGGTTAGGAAGTCAAGGAGATTTTTAAATATTTTATATTGTCCTGTTCTTTTTTTCGGCCTCTGTTTAGAGAGCTATTAGCTTCGTCCAGTTTGGGGTTGAGGCGATGATAAGGCAAACGCAGTACCCGGCTCTCTGGGTAGTTCTGCGTGGCTGCTTAGCTGGGCCAAAACCCTGGGGATTTGGGTTCATCCACCCCGGCTGAGCAGACCAAGTGGTAGCTTGGGTGAGGAGCAGGAGGGAGATGGTCTCGCAGGTGTGTTTGCAACCCCGGGATCTGTACAGAGCCTGTCTGGATAAGCACTCTGCTAATTATCTCCATCTGCTGACAAGGGGGTCCAGCCTTGACGAGGCTGTCCTCCGAGGGCTCCCGGCTGTCCTCCGAGGGCTCCCGGCTGTCCTCCGAGGGCTCCCGGCTGTCCTGGCCCCGTAGCACCCACAGCTCCCCTTGTTCTGCTGCGCGAGTTGTGTGCTTCTCCCGGAAAGCTGGGATTTGTTTACTATGTACCAATTTATTTTATTTTCAGTTTCAAATACAAAAAGTACGTGGGTTATAGCAACATAATTTGCAGCCTGCTGATTAATAATACAGCTGACAGAACGAAATTGGGCCGCAAGCTCAAAGTGCTGAGGAAGGCTAAAATTTGGTGAGTGGCGTGTATGTGTAGGGTAGGCAGCCTGGAGAGGAGAGGAGGCTCCTGAGGCAAGAAACATTGTATTCTTTTTTGCTGCCTCATGTGAAACAGGATTCTGTTAAATCCCCTTCGCCCTACCCTGCCCTACAACCTCCCATCCTTGGAGATGGTTAAGATCCAACTGGAAAACTCTGCAAGGAACCTGATCTGAGGAAACGTGCTCTGAGTGGCAGGGGGCTGGACTAGGTGACTCCGGACGTCCCTTCCCACATAAATTATCCTGCTGTTGCCCACAAGCACACAAAAGCAACTGTAAGATGGGAAGTTCTTATAATGCAGAGCAATTCCTAACAGTCTTCCTATTTTATGTAGAGAGAAGGCAACCTACAAAATGTTGGTGAATAAAAACATGATGGTTTGTTTTGTTTTGTTTTTTTTTTTTCATGGATCCTGAGATGCCCCCAAAGCCCAGCAGCCGGTCCTAGCACCTCTGGAAATGTGGCCACTTTTACACCAGTGCTTAATTTTATGGAATTTGGCATGAAAAAAAGAATCCTTATTCTCTGTCTGTTGTGTATGGACCTGTGAAAGCATTAACGATTCATCCCAGGGTGTGCTACTGTAGGTCACTAATAGACAGGGCAACTCCTGCCATTTTGCGTCTTGTTCCAAGGGCTGATAAAATACTGGGGATGTGTCTGGAAAAGGCAGCATTACATGTGTCAAAAAGGACGTGCTGACTGTACCCTATCCAATGGGAAATGATGGCGCCGGGCTGACTTGTCGCCGAGTTCAGATCTGGCAGGGGATTTCTGAAACTCATTTGTGCGGTAGATACTCGGGTCCTGGGTATTTCGACGGCTAATGATTTAACATCCTAAAATGTTGGATAAGTTGTGTAACAGGAGACAGAATAAGATTATGCTAGACGTTTTGCAGTGGGTGTCACAGCAACATTATGCAACTGGGGTGAAATCTACCCCTGAACAGGGTGTAAGTCCCCCGGTACAGTCTGAATGTCACCCCCGTGGGTTTCGACTTCTTTGCCTGCGGAAGGGGTGAATTTCAGGCTCCGAATAAAATGCTGCACATGTTGTGATTAGACAATAAAAATGCCCCCTCTCTCAAGGAAAATAAGAAGCGCTGGGAAAGGGAGCAGAGAAAAGCACCCTTTTCCTGAAGGCAGCCGATAGCCCAGCCCTGCAGTGGTGAGGCTGAATCGTCGGGTTTTGGGCAGGACTGATGCTATGCCTTTCCACCTTTGCCTCACCTGTGGTTTCGGCTGTCTCACGCAGGGAAGGCAGAGAGCCTGGATTAAAAACCATGTTTCTGGCAGGGTGGAAAAAGAAAAAAAAAAAGAGAGATTTTTACGCTTCCCGTTATTGGCACATGCTTCAGGCAACAGCGCTGCCTGCTTTGATCAAGTGGGCCGGGTCCCTCCTCACCAATCACCAGGAAATTGATGTAAACACTCAGGCAGGTTTTTGAGAGCTTTGCTGCTCCCCGCTTAAAAAGAGAGACAATTCTTCGTGCGTGAAGATGCAGCACAGGCCCATGATTATCTATTCAGGCTCCATAGTGTTTAATTAAGTTGCTTATCATGTTATCATCTTGTCTCTCTTCATTCTGCTTGGAAACACGTGCCCTTGAACCCACCTCATGCCGGAGAGCAGCAGCTCCCTGATGATGTCTGTGTGCGTGTAATGGCACCGTCACACAGCCGCAGGTGCCAAAACCTGCCATTTATGGTGTACAGTTTGAGTCGCGCCAACACCGCACACGGTAAATATGGTATTTCCATTCATTACACTTGGCAGCTTCATGACGACGGCAAGCTAACTATAGCTGCCTGGAGTTACTGCCGTTTAATCACCCCGTTTGAACGGAAGCCTCTTTATCTTGTTAGTGTTTGGGACCGATCCTGCCAAGCTGCGGCGCTTGTTGCTAGGGTGGCGTGAGAGCCGCCCCACGATGCCATTCACAGCACTGCCACAGTTTGTTGTTCACGCGGTGCCGCTCCGGGGACGGTCGCCAAGGTCCTGGGAGATGCTGAGTGCTGCCCTGGTTTTCTGAAGCACCAGTAATATCCAGCCTCTTCACCAAAACCAAACGCATCTCAACCAAACCAGCATCCACCCTTTGAAAGAAAATATAAACCTCTATGCGCGTGGGCACACACTTACTGCTTAATTACAAGAGGGAGACCTCTGGCCTGCTTGTTCAAATGGCTCAGTGTACAGCAGTGCCACAAACCAAAGGGTCCAACCTGTGGAAGAAAAGTCCTCGAATCCCCGGATCGCTCCAAGCCAGCGCGGATGCAAAGCACGTACTCCCACGGCACAGGGTTCCTGTGTTCCAGCCTCACCTCACGGCCGGGACGGTAATTTATTTTCCATTCCTATACGGCACTAGAGCTGAGCAGAGCTGACAGGTGGTGGAAACCTCTGCGCTGAACGCCGGGCCAGGACCGTCGAGTCAGGGCTGGGGTTGTCACTGCACAGTTCGCTGTAATAAAACCTTGAAGCAACAGTCACATTTGAGAACATCTTTGCCCAAACAGCGCCGTTTTCCCCCATCGCACGCTGCCCCGGGGTGCCCTTCTTTCTCCCCCCCCCGCTGTGTGTTTGTCACCTGTGTCAGCCAGGGGGATAACCTCCACACTTGGCTTTGAAAGGCACTGGCATGTGGCACCTCAGCTCGCGGTGATGCGGGACACGAAATCAGTTTCCCTGGGAGGTTTTAACAATAACTGTTAGTGCTCCTATTCCTCCTTCTTCTGATTTTTTCCCTTTGCGTTCACGGGCACAAGCACCAATTCAATGCCTTCCTGCTCACGGGGTAACAGGATGGGAACATTTGTTTTGATCTTAGCAAAACAGTGCTCTCGTGACATTACTATACCACCAAAAATTGTTGATACACCTTCATTTCCTTCTGTGTAATTCCCTGGGAGTTTAATTTACCGGACCATTTTTTCTTTTTTTCTCACCGTTTCCCCTGCAAAAGATGAGGGAGGCTCAGTTCCTCCACCTCTAACGAAGCAGCACGCTTGTCTGGAGGGGATCAATAACTATCGAACTATCGCGCTTCCTCCACTTAAGACTGTTGGAAGCAGCTCCCTTTAATTGTTCTTTCACACTGTAAATACAGCGTACAGTGGATTTTATTTTTTTTTTTTTTCCATTAAGGCTGCTCAGCGGGTCACGCCAGCTGGGGATGGAAAGAGCTCAGCTACCTCACCTGTAGTTTGGGGTATTACCCCAAATCCGTTACACCTTTCTCTACTGGTTCAGCGGGGACAGACCTCAGGAGCGGACAGACACCAGGACGATGTCCAGGGCTCTCCGGGGCTAAAGTGGGCCGGGACGCTGGCTCAGTGCAGACCTGGAAACCCACACATTAATACCCATAAGTACGCATTTGGCTACGGGGCAGGGGGGTG
>VZSZ01004586.1:221242-279942 GCA_013398815.1 Ibidorhyncha struthersii
GCAGCGGGGAACCCTCCGGGGGAACCGTCCCGGGGACGGTGCCGGTGTACGCCTCGCCCTTCCCCGGGGCTCAGCCCGGCTCCGCCGCCGCCGCCGCCACCACCTCCGGGCCTGCCGGAGACCCCCGCCGGGGAACGGTGGGCTTCCAGCCCCTCAGGCGCCTGCACCCCGCTTTGCTGCCCGAGAGGACGCGTGTGCATTTGCTTCTCTCCGTTTTTACACGTTTTATGTGTGTCTGCGCGCTTTATGTGGACGTACGTGCTTTGTATAGGTGCTTTTTATATAGATATACGTGCTTTATGTGTATATACACAGACTCTCGGGCTCGCACGGTTACATCTCCACACAACCGAGCCGGTGACAGCGTGCCCGGCGGGTCCCCGGCCGCCTTCCCTGTGTCCGGAGAGGATGAAACCCGCTTGGCTCCCTCCTTCTCCCCGCTCCGAGGCGGGTTACGTCCGCTGCCGGTTGTATTTATTCACTCCTCGCCCGAACCAGACCCTCGGGGTCTGCGAGCATGGGTTTGGAGATGGCACGTGGCGACGGGCCGGGTTTTAATGGCATCAAATGTGCTCCGTGTGTGGTGAACGCCTGTTTGGAAGACTTCATCCTGCGCCGGTGTAGTGTGAGTACCAGAAAAACGCAGAGGGAAAAGCCCGACCCTGATGTCCCAGCGGCTCTGACAGGCTGTCCGGGCACAGCGCTTTGCCCAACCTCATCCTCCAGCTCCGAGGGGTGGGGTGGGTTAGGGGAGAGGGGTCCCCTTGGGTCTGGTTGTACGCCCAGAGCTCAGCCTGGATGGTGTCGGAAGTGTTCCGGTACCTCTGCTACCTGTCCCTCCAGTACGCTTGTGGGATGTCGTGGCCAGAGAAGGTGATGTGGAGTATCAAGGATATCAGGAGGGTTTCTCTTGACAAAGCAGCTTGGTTTTGGGGACACAACATTTGGATAGTGCTGAGAGGGGTTCAGGTCCCTGCATTCAGCTCTGGGTTGCTTGCTTCTTGCTCTTAATTAGGCATGTCTAATCCTACCTTGTTCTGGGAGCATCCTAGGAAACGCAGAGTGCTTTTCCCTCTCCTGGTCTGCAGCAGGAGCCCAGCCTCCTGCAGAACGAGGCCTGGGGACGGTGACATTTTTCACCACCTTGGACACGATCAAGGGAGGCAACTGAGACTCAGATTTGCAGTGCGCTTTCCTCCTTCTGGATGGACGGACGTCCATCAGGTTGAAGGTAACAAAGAAGCCTTATGGAGGTCTGTGTGCGAAGGACTGCAGGGAGATGGAGACCAGGACTGTAGTGAGGATATCACAGGGTCGAGGGCTGGAGTTACACGTAATATTTTGAGGATAAATCTCCCACCCAGCATGTGGGCATCAGCGTTCCCCCTCCCAGAGGGTAAAGGGATGTGATAACTCACATGCCATTGATTCTCCTGGGCTTGAGAGAACCACCACTGTGAGCTTCTGCCTGGCTTCAGAGCCAAAGCAAAGCAAAATGAGGCTCGCTGCACTCATTTCCCTCTTCAGGCTGAGCCCAGTGAGTACCGATAAGGGCTGAAATCCCAATTAAATGTCCAGAAAATCCCAATTAAGTGTTCAGAAAGGATGCTGAACCGCGAGCATCTCGGCCAGCCTCGAGCTCTGGGGGGTTGACCGCTTCGTGCAGGCGGCCTCTCTTTGTCTCTTTACCCGGAACAGAGACGTGAAGACCTGCCTCCAGGTGCTGGAGTAGCTTCTCTTCCTGCTTCTGCCTCCTGGGTGCTGGGCGACTCAGCGAGGCGAAATCGCCAGAACTGGCGATACGAGCCAAAATTACCTCTCAATTTTCCAGGTGGCGTCAGGCAACTCACTCACAGTAGCAGGTGTTTTTGTGGATGCCGTTCGTTTGCCCTCGCTGGGGCATTTAAAAGTCTCTGGTCTGAGCTGCCCCCCCACTAAATGGAGGGGACAGGCACTTCCCGAACGGGATTCGTTTCGCTTTGTGGTAAACCTCAGACGCCTTTCAAGGTGCTGGTTCCCACTTGGGTATCTGAGCCTGAAAGGTCTAAATTTAAGTGAGATGAATCTCACCCAACGCTTGCAAACCTGATTTTTTAGTCTTTTCGCCTTGATCTTTCCTTTTTTTAGCCTAACCCTGCTGTTCTCCTACCACTCAGGCCTTTTTTGAGGCATAAATAATGCTTCTGAAACTTTCCATGTCCCCAGGTGGGAGGTGTTGCAGAAATGCAACGGCAGGGAAGCGTTTGCAGCTCATCCTCCTGCAGATGCAGAAGGCTGGGTTAAAAACCAGCCCGTTAATTTTGTTTTAATGGCTCTAAGCAATGGGGAACCCCCCCCCCCCCCATCTTCCATACCTTGTGCCAACATTTAATTGCTCTCACTCTGGGGAGATGCTATCTCGTTTCAAGGTTGAACTTATCTAGCTTTGACTTGCAGAGGGGGGATGTTGTTGTGTCCTTGTCACAAAGGTGACTTGTCACTCCCAGCTCCTTGCCTGCCGTGTCACCTCTTCACCCGCTCCTCGGGGGGCTGAAGTATTCAAGGTGCTCATGCTGAAAGGCTCCTGCTCCATCATGTCTGATTTTTGTGGCCACCGTTGGGACTTCACTGGTGTGACGGCATCGTCCAGGTGACAGTCTGGATGCAGCCGTGACCTTGGCAATGCTGCATGTTGGTGTGAGCTCGCTTTCCAACTTCTGATGGACCCATTTCCCATTGCACCTTCAAGGACTACCTCCTCTTGCTCTCACTTTGCTCTGACAGTGTATGCAGAAGAGCTGCCCTGTGCTCATCCCAAATCCTTTTCTGGCTCGGGCAGAGATTCCTTTTGTGGCCTTGTCTATTACTTTGCCACGTGAAAACACGGTCTGTTGGACCGTGACCTCCACGGAGGTGATTTGGGTCTCCATGCAACTGTGTCGTCAACCAACCATCCATTAGTTACTGCTTTTTTGTGTGTGTGTTACAGGTTTATATTTAATATAATCCCCCAGAAGGAATCACAGATGAGACTGAGCGGTGACAAAAATCCCTGAGGACCGTGCTTAGGTGCTGGCATCCCTCCCTGGTGTCGCCTCATCAACAGCCACGCTGGGGGCTGTGCTGGCACACACCTAACGTGTGGGGGGTTCGTTACACCTGGTGTGAGACTTATCCTCAAAATATTATGCGCTTTGGAGAAATGCGGGCAAACGCTGTGTCGAGGCAGTTGCCTGCGTCATGCAGCCCTGTTGGCTGTCAAAGAAAAAATAAGTCTTTTAAATAGACCTAATTCCAGGAAACACAGCTGGCTGATTAGAATTGTATTTTTAGTCTCCAGTTTGTATATTTACCTGAAATTTCTGTCCCGCAGTTCTAGCCGGAGCTGCACCCCGGGTTGCCTGCTGCTCCTGCCTTTCACCTTTCGTCCTTTCTTAAAATACTGAAACTACACCAAGTTTCCCTGTGTTTCACAGGTTGATTTTTAAAATGCTGTATTTCAGCAGGTGTTTGGCAATACTGAAATCGCTGTCATTAAGGGGTTTTAAGGCAGGTTATACAGTGGTTTGTTGGGAAAAGGTCCTGCTTTTACACAATGGGGTGCGCATGGTTAATCTGTAGACCGAGTTTCTCTCGTCCTCTTTGGTAACTCTTTTATCCCGTCCCCTGCATCCCATCGGCAGCATGGATACTCGCTCCCAATTTTACTGATGGTACCTGACAGTGAACCTAGCAGCTAATTCCCTATTCCTGGCATGCTTAAAAAGTAACGTGCTTTACAATTACTTCTGTTGGCTGTTCAGATTTAATGGGTTCCTTTAGAGGTCCTCATAAGTCACCGACTCTGGACACTTCTTTTTCACTATCATTTCTTTTCCTTCTTCCTTTTCTTTGCCTTTTAGAAAGATCATGCTTCCATGCATTTTCCACATCTCATTTTTGCCAGAATGATTTTTGCCCTATTTAACTCTTGCTTTTTTTTTCTGGATTTGTAACTTTTGAGGTCTTTGGTAGATGCTTCAAGCGAGTCCTGTACTCTCAGTGATGCTGACGATTGCTTTTGGCTTTGTAAAACTTGCCCTTTTAAATGTAGCCACTGCTGCCATTATTTTGGGCTAGTAGTTTCTGTGACTAGTGCAGAAACAGAAAGAAGCTGTAATGGAAGAGGACTCGCATTAGACATGGCAGTTCATTTTGGCTTCATCCTCATCACACAGATCTGCTGCCGCTCCGTGGGCAATTAACGCTGAAACGTGAGCTAGTCCACGTGCCAGCAGCAGCTTTTCACCCGAAAGACTTACCGGTGTGTTCCTTGGGTTTGGTATTGATTATTCATTAGTTGTTTGCTTTGTGGTATTTTTATTTGCCTCTTTGGGTATATGTATGTGACGAATAGTGGCAAGACAATGTCCCCCTTGTACCAGTGCAGCTGAACGCGTAGAAGAGTGAAATTTGGTGCTTATGGCCTGCAAATGCCCAGCAAATGGTCTTCGAGTGTCTTTGACACCACTGCAGAAGAAAATCATGTACTTCATACGGTTTGAATTGTTTTTGCACGTTTAACCACCAAATCTCTTCTTTTGTGCCTTGACATCTTCATACTCCTCTCCTAACTGACTGCTGCACCTTGCAAACCTCACCGGCTGTGCTTCCCAGGGCAGGCGCGATGCCGACTGGTGCAGCCCAGGCTTGGCACCGGGAAGCCGCTGAGTGTTTCCCGTGATCCGTGCTAGGGTGAGGTTAAACAGTGATCTGCTTCGAGGGCTTTCCAGGCAAAATTGCATGCGAGGATTTACAGGAGCCAGTTTCAGCCCTACCAGGTTGACCTTGCGGATGCTCCCTGTCCCTGGGACCGGGTCAGGAGCGGGACAAGCTCCCAAATCTCCCTACCGACAACATCCCCTGGCTTGGAGGGGGAATTAGCAGCACTAATTCCTGCAGCATTTTGCATCCGAGCTAAGCCTGTCTTTAAAAAGCAGCCGGCGTGGTTGTGCTTGGAACAAGCATCTCGGTTTCTATATTATACACAACAGTCATCTCTGTAGGAAGCTGGCCAGCCCACGCCGCTGCAGCAGCCCAGAGCTACATGGCTCTTAGCGTGCTTATCCTCGAGGCGTTCCTGGGAGGAAGGGAAGGAGCCTGGGAACTCGAGGAAAAAGCTTTCTGGAGCACTGATGTGAGTATCCCCGTTGGTGTGAGAAACGGTGCCCGGGTACGTGCGTGTCCATCAGGTCGCTGGCAGGGATGCTCGTTGTGTTTTTCTGGGTGCACAGCCGCTCTGCAGTGGGGAGAGCGGTTCCCTCCTGGGACTCAGCGTGGATCCACCACGTGTAGGTGGGAAACCTGCGTTCTGCTCTTGTGCCCTTAGTCTTGTATCTGCTCGTGTATCCTTACTGCCTTCCTCACCGGCAGTGACCTGCCGTGGATAAAAGGTTACCCTCCACTCTCCAAGCTCTTGTCTTACTCCCAGGCAGAGCGATGGGAGACTTTCCGAGTCCATACAATTTCCCAGGGACGTGGCTCGGCTGCGTCTCGGCTGCATGTTGGGATCCCTCCAGATTCAGGGAAGAGCAAACAACCCCTCGGGCCAATATCTGTCAGTGTCCATCTGTCCCAGCTGCTCGGATTATTTACACAAGTCAGTTCTTGGCTACACCTGATTTTACAACAGTATTAATTACATGGTGACTGATACACCTGCAACAATTAGCTATGTAAACTAAGATAAAAAGCCTGATCAAATTTAATGTTTCAGCGTACAGGTTGCTTCCCTCTGGAGGCTACCTAAGCCCTCCTCCTGAAATCCCTTCCTAAAGGAATCTCTTCAGATCACCTTCGGACCCTGAGAGAGGCTTGTTCCTACGTGTAAGTGAAGCGGGGCAGGGGGAAGGCAGCGTATCAGCTACGGAGGCATGAGCCTTTCTGGAAGGAGTTGTTTCCCCTTCCCCATCTCTCACTTTTGTGGCTGTGTTGCTGCCGGTCCCTCTGGAAGGAGCCGGGGGTATCCGCAGACCCAAGTGCGTGCTCCTGGGTTTATGGAGGAGAGGAGGCGGAAGAAAACGCAGGCTGGATCGCGTTTGCGAGCAAGGTGGAATATCATCCCACATCTGCCGTCACAGCACCGGTTGTACCCGGCCCCTCGCCGGGGCTGTGTGTGCTCCATTAACTCCCCCTGCCCCGTCCCGTGAAATACGGAAAGTTTTAAACTATTAGAAAGTGCCTTTGGGTAAAGGTAAATTAAACCCTGGCCTGCTGGGAGGAGGCAGGGCTGGAAACATGAATGTGGAAATAGGTCCTGGCTTAAAAAGACTTCAAGGACAGAGGGTAGGTGCTGTGCTTCTCGGGATCCGATTCAGCTGGGACTGGTTCCAATTAAAATGAGATCAAGGAGAATGGGAAGAGCGAGCGAGAGAGAAAAAGTTGTTTCTTTGCATTTCTGTCAGTATTGCAGCTTGAAACATTGGGACTGCTTTGCATCTCTACTGCAAGCAATGAATCTGACCCAGAGAGTATTTAAGATAATTTCTTTTAAGAATTATAATTCTTTTGCTCTATGGGAATTCTGCTTTCTCTCTGTTTTTTTTTTGTTTTGGTTTGGGGTTTGTTTGTTGTTTTTTTTTAATTTGAGGTTGTATCAACTTAAGAAAGCCCTTCCTCAGAGCCTGAAATGAGCAGGACAGCCTTAGTTTCCTTCCACATATCTCCCAGGCTGAGTGTGGTCAGAAATGCCATAAATTAGAAATAATTGTGTGCTTTTAGTAAGGCAGTAAGCACGGAACAGGCTGCTGCTGTTTCTGTGAAGGTAGGCCAGGCGTGTCGTCTTGCTAAGGTGAGCGGGGAATGGGTGGCCAGGGAGCTGACGGGGAAGTGGATTTATGGGGGAGCCAAAAAGGGAAGCCTCATGAAGCAGAAAAAAGAAGCTTGCAGGGTGGAAAGGGGCAGTTCTCGTTGCTCCCGGGAGCTGCTGTTAGGTTGAAGGGGATGAATGCTGCAGGACTGGGGCCAGATGTGCATACAGCTGTGCCAGCAATGGCAGCTGCCACGTGTTCCTCACTCCTGCATGCCTGTGCCATGGTTTGCTAAACTTCAGTGAGATAAGTTTTAATGCAAAGTTGAAATTTCATATGCATTTCCCACCCCCTGTGTTTGCTTTACACCTGAGGTCAGTTTTGGGTTCTTTGGTGAGAGAGGTGAACAAGGAAATATGAAATTCAATGAGACTCTCTTAAGAAAGTAAAGCTCAAGTCGTAACCGGTGGCTGTGAAGGGATCACGGCGGCGTCACTGAGTCATCTCCTTTCTCGCTGGAATAAGGGGCAGGGAAATCTCAGAGAGCATCTTGGTGGGCTTTATGTTTGCCAAACAACATTATTGAGTTTTCAACTTCTCTCACGTTCCGGCTTCACCTGAGTCTTACCTGCTCTTGTTATTAGACGGGCTCATTCTGCTTATTTGAAAAGAAAACAAAAATTCTGAAAGTAATGAGGTGGCCGCTCCCAAAATACCTGCTTGATTTTAGGCACGACAGCTGCCCGTGCCATCTGCGTGCTCTGGGTTTTGCCCGGGGTTAGCACTTGCATCGCCGCATCCCCTGACGTTACGGCAGGTGAGCAAGCAGAACAGCTCAGCACAAGCGACCTCGGATTTCTGGTAAATACCAACTGATTAACAAAGTGCAAATGCTGCAGAGCGCGCTTTGCTGAACTGGGTGAGGGTGGAGGAGACGCAAGCAAAATTGTTAGCGGCGCTAATCGGGCTGGTAGAAAGGAGTTTGATCGTCGCACTTGAAGGGCCTCATTATCTTGTGTGTTTGGAGAGCGCGGAGGCAATTCTGCATTCGGGAAAGGCTTTTACAGTCTTTGTCTCCTTATGTCATTAGAGATGCCGCGTTCTCGTCTGTTAGAAAGACGGGTCTAGGGATGAAAAAAAAAAAATCTCTGAGCTGGAAAGCTAATTGCTGTCTGCTCTTAGTCTGCAGCAAAGTGGGCAGAGCGCATTTTGGAAAAAAGGAAGAAGTTTGAAGGAAATTCCAATTATAATACTTGCGACGTCTTTTCAGTACATGAAAACGTTGTGTGTTTCAGCAGACCCCAGGAGCAGTCACAGGATTAATGCAGTAGCCGAACAGCTAGGGAAAAAACGCGATGGCAAGGTTTGGAAAACTTCTCCTTTTTCCCTACGGAGGAGCATGGGTTGGTACTTTTGCTCATCTCACCCATTTCATTTCACCAGTGCCGTGAGACTGAGGAGGACAGACAGTCCTGCAAACCCTGGCACGGGAATGGGGATGCTGCAGGACTTCCCTCCTGCCCCGGTTGGGGATGCAGGATCCTCATTCCCCATGGAGTCTCCAAATCTCCTCACGATTTCGATTTATAACCTGAAATATAAGCTTATCTCCCGTGCTGGCCTCTTTTATCTGAATAAATCTCATGCGCCTGCTACTACTCAGACAGCAAAAATAATCTTTATTGCTGTAATGTGTTTGTCAGCTTTCCTTTATCCCAGCAAAGTACTGTAAGATCTGCAAAGTGCTTTAGAAACATAAACATTTTTTGAGCAATAGATATTGAAATGGGGAAAAAAAAGTCTCTGAGGCCTGAGTCTTGCAAACCAAACCACTCAGCCAGGTTTTCTTGGCATGATTCCTTTTGCAGAATGGATATCTTACCGCCCACTGGAGCCAAAAGTCAAGAAATGGATTAAGGCTGTGAAATTGCTCCATCCTGATCACTCTTTTACGGCCCTGTGCAGAGCAGGAGGGATATTTTGCAGCAGTATTTGGCTAAATGCTGGGCACTGGTGGTCTAGAGCCCAAGCTGATGCAGAGGACTTTAATTACATTGCTCTCACTAAAGCACAGGGCAGACTGATGCCCTGGCCTACGTTTAAAGCATCAGATTTAAAACCAGAGCAAACCAGCAGCCCCCAGTTCAGCTGCAGAGCTGCTGTCTTGTTCCCTGCAGCCAGATCCTGATGGGGAGCAGGATCGTGCCCAGTTGAGATGATCCTTGGATAGAAGATAGCGATACCCAGACGGAGGGCAGGCAATGCTCCGCTTGCGCTCCTGTGAGATGCTGTTTGGGCTTTGCTGCATATGCTCACCTTCTGTTTGCATCTTTTTTCTTTTTCAAAAAAAGTGTGGTGGTGGAACTTTTTACCTCCTGAGTAGCGGTAAACTTGGACATGAAGTGTTGGGCAACGTCTGTGAAGCACGAGCCCCGCATGGGATGGAGCAGAGCTTTCCAGGGCTCTGGAGGACCACGATGCGTTGTTGCACCCTCTCAATTCTCTCATCCGGGTTAAGACCATTTCTGGCATGAAGAATATCAACTTCGTAACTATCTTAATTGCATCTAGATGGCAGCAGCCTGGGTGGTGTGTCCCAAAACAGATTGGGTGCCTGCAACGGGAGCCCGTGGCGGAGGAAACCCAGCAGCACTGAGCCAGGTCCTTGTTGCAGAGGAGCTGGGTATGAGAGCCGGAGGACTGGCTGGGTCTATTTCCCCCCTCACCACAACCCCGTTAAAATTTAAGGGTAAAAGTGGGAAGAATGGAAGAGAATTCACTGTTTAAGGCTCAATTCATTTTTCACCTCAAGCATTAGCTGGAGTTTGTGCAAACCACTGGCAAGGCAATTAAAGTGACTTTTTAATAGGTTATTTTTGTCACTTCACTGGGGTGGGAGCTAAAGATCCCAGGCTGGGAGCTGCCTGGGGTAGGGGCCATCCTTTTGCTGTGCTGCTCTGATGTTCAGTCCCTAATTGGGTTTTATTCACGAGCCCTGGCTGAGTCACAATGAGAGAAAAGGCGCAGAGATGCGGCTGGATGGAACATGGGAAGCAAAACGGCGGGGCTTCAGTCCCCAAGGCTCCAGCTTGGATCTGTCCTGGAAAAGAAGGGTAAAGGACTTTGGACAGTGCATGGTCCAGCTAATTTTGAAGTTGCTGGGTGTTTTGCGGGAGTAAGCTCCAAGGACAAAAAGCAATGAAAAAAACCCCCATATTCTCTGAGAGTTCCTCTTAAATCCTGAGGATGGTTAGGAGAAAATGAGAGCGAGTACATGAGCACTGGGTTTTCTGAGCAAGAGTGCAATGACTACAAAACAGACCTGTCCCTCCCAGCACTGGGCAGACACCTGTCTGTCCGCACCTCCGTGAACTGCTACCCTGACTCTCTGCGTGCGACATGGCTGCTGCATCCCACGTGGTGAAGGGTGCCATGATGGTGATGAAGTCTAATTTCAGGCTCGTTTGGGGGACGCCTTCCCTGCCACGTGCCCTGTCGGTGGCCAGGGAGAGGACTTGGGGCTGGTCACCTCTGTCAGGCTGCAGGTGCCCCGAGGGCACCAGGCACAAACCTCCCCGTGTTCATCCCGGTGACAAGCCTCACGTTTTCTTCTGTTAGCAGATTGTGTCTCGTGTTGCTTATTCCCTCCAGCATTTGAGTCCGTTTCACAACACAGCATTGGAGGAATGCAAGCTTGAGTCCAGCTGAATTAATTTCTTGTGCAACTCGGCCAAGAGAAACCAGGGATGGATCTGTTTTTCTCTGCAACGTTCATTCATTCAGCTACTGCCTGCATTAGCGCACCTCTGTTGCCTTGCGATCTCTCTCCACCTAGGTTGTTTAGAGGAATGCTTTCTAAAAATAGCTGCCTGGTTTGATGTCTTTCCGGTATTATTCTGTGTAGTGCTAAAAACCTGCCTAGAAAGGCTGTCCAGTTCATTGACGTTCCCTTAAAATACAGCTAATCCACATAATCTCATTATAGTAGTAGGTGATTATACTGAGAGCAAGCTTTAGTAGTGGTCCAGCAAAGCCTTTTATTCCCCGTCTATTATCTGGATGGCTAAAAGTCACTGGGAGCATGGTTTGCTTTTGCTCGGGCTGTTTTAGGACCAGGACTTACAACATTTTTGTTTTAAAGCTCTAGAAAATCTCCTGCATTATTTTTTGACGATGCCGGCACATTTCTTTCACTGCCACTGGCTTTCAGCTTTGCCGGCGGCTGGCGTCCCATGACTATGCACCATAGTCTCCCAAAATCATGAGCCTGGGAGCCTTAAAACAGCAGAGACCTTTTTCCCAGAGTAGAAGAGGGGGAGCTTTGCCATGTGAAGTGGTTCGTGTGGGATTCCTGGTTTCCAGCATCTCTTTGCAAGTGTGGGACCTTGTGGCCCTGCTCTTTAGGGCGTCAGAGCAAGGAAGGGGGTGAAGCTTGGGATGCTGAGTCCCCCTCGATGGGTAGGACCTGCTTTTCTCCCCAGGCAGATGGAATGTACAGGGGCAGGAGGGCTGCATGTGTGGGTCAGGCGGGGGGGGGCTGTGCTTTCGATTGTGCTGGGAGATAACACGAGGCAGAGGTGTGCACCATGGAAACTTGACCATGAGCGAGGGCTTGTGTTTGTAGGAGTGGTGAAGCAGTTTGGGTTTGAAATGCGGCTCAAGCCTGCCCTTGACGAGGAACATCTTCCAGGAAACATTGATGCCTAAACCCCCATACATTTGGATCAAGGACTGACTCTTCAACAGTGGTCAAATATCGCAGAGCTTATGGAGAAATACCACGTCTGGACAGTCTCCTGGATGTATGATGAATTCTCCTTGAGGTTTGAACAGCCTGTGCTGTTTATGATGGGTCATGTTCTCTGTGTATTTGGTCTGACTCTGCTCAGCGGCCATGTCACTTGGTCTGGCAGCCCTGGCACCTCAGGGGAGCATTGATTCAGTGAAGGCTACCGTTGCCCTCCCAGAGGGTTGTTTGTAGATGGATGTCTCTGATCGCTTCTCCTTGGTGAGAAGCTCAACGTGACCCGGCAGTGTGCGCTGGCAGCCCAGAAAGCCACCGGCATCCTGGGCGGCATCCCCAGCAGCGTGGCCAGCAGGGCGAGGGAGGGGATTCTGCCCCTCTGCTCCACTCTGGGGAGACCCCTCTTGCAGGGCTGCCTCCAGCTTGGGGGTCCCAACATGAGAAGGACATGGACATGTTGGAGCGGGGCCAGAGGAGGCCCCGGAGATGCTGCGAGGGCTGGAGCCCCTCGGCTGGGAGGACAGGCTGGGAGAGTTGGGGGGGTTCAGCCTGGAGAAGAGAAGGCTCCGGGGAGACCTCAGAGCCCCTTCCAGTGCCTAAAGGGGCTCCAGGAGAGCTGGGGAGGGACTCTTGATTGGGGAGTGGAGTGACAGGATGAGGGGGAATGGATTTAAACTGAAAGAGGGGAGATACAGATGAGATATTAGGAAGAAATTCTTTCCTGTGAGGGTGGTGAGGCACTGTCCTGGGTTGCCCAGAGAAGCTGTGGCTGCCCCATCCCTGGAGGTGTTCAAGGCCAGGCTGGACGGGGCTGGGAGCAACCTGGGCTGGTGGGAGGTGTCCCTGCCCATGGCGGGGGAATTGGAACTAGGTGGTCTTTAAGGTCCCTTCCAACTCTAACCATTCCGTGATTCCTCTTCAAGACGATGCAGGCAGGAGCACACAGCTGGAGGTACAGCTCTGCCAAGCCACTGGTGGTGCCACCTGGGAGGAGAGAGGGGCATCGGGGGGATTTTTCTGGCTGGGGCACTGGGCAAGTCTCTGCGCTGCACAGTTTTACCCCCTTTCCTCTCTGTCGCTGGGGGAGCATCTCACTTGCTGTGTTGAGGCTGCAGCAGCGTGGGGACATCGCTGCGGGACTGCAGTGGGTGGAGTGGAGGTGGAAACCTTTTACAAAGTGGTTTCTGTAGACAAATGCAGGGTTTTTTCCTCTCCATAAAGCCTGTCTTCGTTGTTTTCCCAAGCTGAGCATGCAGGTCTGCAAGCGGTCCAGCCCCGTCCCCCAAAATAAACTGGATGAGATTTGTCGGTGAGCAGAGGGATTAAGGGAGAGGTTACAGACCAGCTCTGAGAGACACAAGTGCAAACACTTTTGCAAGATCCCAGGGCGGTGTTTTGAGAAGACATAAGGCTCTCTGCTCGCAAAGGTACCTCTTGGGGCCCATGGAGGGTAGGGGCGAGTCAAAGGACTCGCTCTGCCATCTCTCTGCCTGCTGGCACATGCTGCACATACCTCCTTTGGGGCAAATTCCTGCTGCGGGCTCCTCAGTCACAGTCAAAGAAACCTCTAGGGCTATTTCTGTGGTTTTTTTTAATTATTTTTTTTTAAATAACCATCCTGCTTTTGCTTATCTTGGTCCAGCCCCTCCAGTGATAACACAGGCAAAGTCCTGACCCACGGCGTCCTGCGGAGCGAAGGCCCAGCTCTCCGACGAAGTGCCGGCAGAGAGCAGATCTTCTCAACTCTTTTTTTTAGAAGAAAAGACTGTAGGTGCCAAACCAAAAGGGCAAAGTGATTTGCCCCGATGAGGTATCGTGTTTCCACTCTGATTTATGGCTAGGGGAGAGGCTTCTGAGTCATCCATTCTAGGAATTGCTTTATTTAGGTAACGGAAATAATTCTGCTGGTTTTAAATCAATGTGTTGTCAGCCATTAAAAGCCCATGTGGCATGAAAACCACGGCTGGCAGTGCTGAGGCTGAAGAGGGAGCAGGATGGAGGCTACAGGTGCAACTAAATGTGCCAGCTACAACCTCTGTCTGCCTGTCATGGACAGCTTGACCCAGGCAGATGCCTTCATAGAGATGGAGCTGGGCTTTTCCAGCTTAATACCACGTCAAACAAATGTATTTAGGCTGGTGGGAGAGGATGTGTTGGCTGCGAGGCGCATGGACTGAACCATGTTTGTTCAAGGCACTGTCTGGTTGCTGTCTGGCTGCAGACCGCCGAGCCCGGAGCGGTTTCACATGCTGGGTCCGGCTGGGAAAAGAGACCTTTCCCCACGTCTCGTCTGTGTTCAGCCGCTCACAGCCCCCTGCCACGGCTGATTTACCAAAACCGGCTGTCTGGCCAGGAACAGCCGGGTGGCTTTCCCGCACTGCTTAAAATCCCTGCGAGTGTCAGCAAGTTCTTCATTGTTTTCTGTTCTTTCTGTGAACTAATGAGCGTTGTCTGATTTTTCTTTTTTATTTTTTTTTTTTTTTCCTGAGTGTAATTTGGCCTGGTCGCGAGTGCCCTACCCGTTAAGGAGGAAAATTCCTATTTTTCTGCGAGAGGTTTGGGCAGCAGAGGTGGCTTTGCAGCGCTGAGTGATGCTGTTCTGCTCGCTTATGATACAGTGGTATGCATAGGAAAATTGTGTGTGTGTTACTGCCGTTCAAGCCTGGACTCTGGGGTCGTTTTTATGTTGCTTCCCTTTGGTTTTACCTTCTCCCTCCAGCTTTTCCCACAGGCTCACAGAGATTTCACCTTCGAAGGAGGGCTTGGTGCTACTTGGTGCCTTTTGGCCTTTTGCTGGTGGCAGCTCTGCTCACCTCCTTCTCAGTGGGTTTCCATTTGGATCCTGGTATTAAATGCATCTGATAAATACTGTTTTGGGGAAAATAGGTACACAATCCACTCCTGAGCAGGTTGCTATGGCTGTTGTTTGGTATAGCCGGGTTGTCAGGGCATGATAGATCCTGAAGGAAAAAACCTTTTCATGAAAAACAGGTTACTTGAGATCACCCAGTGCCGTGCGTTGGCAGCTGTAGCGAAGCTGGGAGGGTAAAGCCCATGCTCAGAAACCCAACGCGTGTTCATGGATTTGACTGTAGGAATCTCTGACTCTTTGCTATAAGCAGCTCTGGCATACGAGGGTCTCATTCTGCCCGTGGGGAAGACTCTGCCGGTGATAATTAGCAAGAGCTTCACCCAGAGGAACTCACAACAGCAGTCCTCTGACTTTACAGCTTGCTTTTAGACAAGTCCAAGTGCTTGTCAGTGTCTGTGCACAGGCTTGTGATGCTTTCTGGGGTACCAGGGCAGGTTGTCCCTGGTGGAGACCCCAGCACCAAGGTAGCTGAGGACACACAGCACAAGAGCATCCCTTGTTCTTCAGCATCCTTCAAAGGCTGAGTGGTTCTTGTCATTGGCTGTATTCATCATGAGGTTTGGGGAACAGCTCATTTCTCTGAGATTGGACCGGTTTTGCTGGGGTGGGTTCTTGACCCCCGTTTTCCTGTTTCCATGAGATCCCATCTGCCGGATCTGATCTCCCAATGTGCTTTTTTTCCCAGGGGGAGCAGTGCAGAGCACAGCCTGTAGGCATCAGGGTGTGCGGAGGGTCTCAGGACGGTCAGGGCATAGGGGCCCCCAACTCCGTGATAGAAACCTTGTACTCCTGGGAGGTGCAGGAGGTTGCAAAGCAGGGAACCAGATCTAGTTTCTAGCTTGGAGCTGCAGGAGGGGAGGGAAGAGGCTGTTTGCCAAGGCAAGAGCAGAAGCGTCGCCTTTACCTGCGTTCAGCCCTGAAGAGCGACCCTCCCTGGGGCACTCTGCGGGATGTTCCTGCAGAACTGAGCACCAGGAGCCTGTGTTTATTGATGGGAAGGACTAATTAAGTTTCAGCCTTGAAGCAGTCGCTGGCCTGGGAGCTAAGAGCTACAGAAGGCTTGCGTGTATTTCCCTCTGCTTCAGTAACTCCATTACTGTGACTAAAGCTTGGAGAGATTTCCTGAAATCCGTCAGGGGAGCAGCGGGCACCAAACTCCCTGGTCTCGGTCTGCTGTGCCCTCCGCTGCGGGGTCTCTGCCGCTCGGCTCCTGCAGGTCAGAGATGGCCTTCACCGTGCACAGCGGGGATGCTGAGGCACGGGGAGCAGCGAGGCAGAGATAAAGGATGCTTGAAAGGCTTTTGCTGGGGGTTGGAGGGATGCTGGGGCGAAGAGGGGGAATGAAAAAATGAATTTCATCATGCTCCTGCCAGATCTACCTGATAGAGGAATCAATAAGCTAAGCTTGTACAATGAACACAGCCCCTGCCAGACCCCTCCTGCTTTGCAGCACGGTGTTTAATCTTGGGCCCAGTTGAAAAGGCTGTTGAAATGTAATGGTTTGAAGGCTCTGTCCCTTTACAAGGTGTTCAAGGAGGAGATCGCTGTTGTGTTCCTTCTAATTAGCACCTGTGGTGCTCTGTTAATAACAGACATCTTGTTACAACACTTGAGCTTTAGTGAATTCATCCAGCTAGAGAGATCACTGCCGCTTGGAGTGGGTTCGGTGAAAAGGAAAAGCTCGTCACAACCTCGTGGTCAGGTCTTGCGGTGGGAAATGCTGGGAGCTCACTGGGAGATGGCAGTGGAGAGCCCATGCAAGGGCACCCAGGGCCCCCCAAGCCTTCGGAGGAGTGAAGGGAGCAGAAAGGTCAATGCAAATCCCAACAGCAACGTGAGGGCAAATGCTTTCCTCGCACAGAATGGTACGAGAGAGAGAGAGAAAGAATGGAAGAATAAAAGAAAACTTCTTAATTCCCTCGTCCTTGCGTTATATGGCACAAGGGGTCCCAATTATAAAATCTCAGGAGTGGTATGCTGTGCAAACAGTGACAGGTATGCTGCCCTCAGTGAAAAAGCGAGTGAGGGGTAAATTGAAACTGTAAAATATGTTCAGTGTTCAGAAAAAGAGAACCTGTCTCTACGTATCCTGCATCATTCTCATATGCTCAGTGTTTCTTTGGAATTTGATTGTATAATTCTCTTCATAAACAACCGCATCCCTTCCTTAGTCGTCCTTCTGTGCCCAGGTGACTGGAGGGCAGGCTGGTCGGAGCACAGGCATCGCGGGAGCTCCTCACCCTTCCCTCTGGCTGTGCTGCAAGTTTGAATGATGACTTTGACCTCACACATATATATTAAATTGATGGGATTTATGGTCTGCAGACCAGGAGAATTTTCCAACAGAGAAAATTTTTGGTATATGCTTTCTGAAAGTACCCCAAAGCTTTCCTAGTTTTAAAACTAAGATCAATAGGAGGGGGGAAAGGGAATGGGAATAAAGTTAGCACTCAAATCCCTTAAAGCTGTTGTCCCTTTGTGTTCTACCATCTTCCAGCGCCCCAGCAAAACCCCCTGTCAAGCACACAAGCAAAAGATTGGGGTGACTGCACCGGTATAAACAAGTCAGATTTATTCTCCCTGCTCATCATCTTGGTGTAACCGCAAATTTTATCACTCTCTGCTCCTGACCCTCTGTTGTGCTCCAGGACCTGTTTGTTGGCTGTATTCTGCTGCAGTTTGCCCTGAAGCTCCCATTGAATTCGGGTGGCAGATCCTGGCCTCATCAGCTGGAAAACCCCTGGGACTGTGGTTCGTAGTTTCATGCAAACAGACCACGTTGTCCATCATCTGCAGCCAAATAGAATCGCTGCTGTTTTTATGACCGCCATTGGTCTTGGCAGTTATCTTCATTAGGCCACTGAAATAATACTTTTTCATTACAATAGACTTGGAGAACCAAGAAGAGGGGAAAAATGGGATTGCTGATGATGAGGCTGGCATCCCTAAACTCCCCCTTGGTTAGCTTGCTTAGCTTCGGTACTGTCCCAAGCCCTTTGTTGAAAATGCACACTTAAATAGTCAGATGGTTGTTCCCCTGCTGAAGTTTCCAGGCATCAGCTGCTCGGATAACTTGGGAGCAGCACCCAGGCTGTGGGCACGCTTTACTTTGTTTCTAACCGGTCAGAAGTGATGTCCGATTTGGATAATGGAGAGCACTGGAAAAATAACCCCTGTAGCCTTTGAGGGAAGGCCACTCAGCCTGATCCTTTGGGTTTGCTGTTATCTCGGTTGGAGGAGGCAGAGGTAAGAAGGACAAACAGAGACAGCGGTCGGTCCCGTGGGAGTGTGTTGCCTGCTGGTCCCTTGGCTATGGTGCATCTCTCCGTATTCACCAGCAGCTTTTCCCTGAATGGTTCAGTGAGAGGGACCCAACCACGAGAGCGAGGACAGGAGCCGGGTTTGCATCCCCCGGGGCCATCCTTTTAGGGGTGATTCTACCTCGGCCCCTCTAATTGCAGAAGATGCTGCAGCGTCATCGCTCAGCTGGGGAGTGAGAAGTAGCCAGGAGCACCGCTCATCGCTTTGCTTGCGAGATGAAATAGGGCTCTTTCTTCCCTTTTAGTCTTATGCAGAGCATTTTCCCTTTCAGTGCTTCTAGAACTGTACTAATTATTAATAATTAAGCTGACGAGGCAAAACTTGGTTTCCTTCCATTGCGTCTAGAGTAAGCCAAGAAGCTCAGCGTGGGAGTTAGCGCTGTGTCCCATCCAGCCCTACCTGCTCTCAGCAAACCCTGTGGACTTTGGCTCGTAGCGCCGAAAAGCTGAGAAATGTAGTGGGTTCTGGGTGATGGGGCTGAGAGATGAAGTAGAGATGGATCTCAAGTGCAAGGTGGCACCTTGTTGAAGTATATTGACCCAAGCGCTATTTCACAGACTTCCCTTTGCCAGTAGGAAATTTTTTGCCCCTTTTCTCGTTTTTTTTTCCTCCTCAGACATCCAGGAGATCCATGCAGAGACTGAGGTCTTCAGCAGAGCCTTAAGAAACTCAGGTTAGTCACCACAAGTGTAAAAGCTCCAGTTTTCCCGCAGCCAGACGTACCTCTTGCAGCAGCACCCCCCACCAGTTGCTCGTAAGGTCCAGCCTGTCCTTAAACCTCCCTGTAGTCCTCAGCAACATGTGTTCCCTTTCCATGGCCACACAGCTGGGTCACAGCGCAGGGGTGACCTTCCCACAGAGGGTGCTCTTTTCTGCTGTCCTCTCAGAGCCTCAGGGTTTATTTACCTTCCTTTTCCCCTTCACTTCGTGTTTCTCATCCTTTTTTTCCCCTCCTGTGACTATGGTCCAAGACACCTCTCTGGCTTGCCCCGCTTCCTAGTAGCAAGAGCGGCTTTCTCTGTTCAATCCTTGCATGCAAAAGCCAGCATTAGATAATTGCTGAATTGAAGAGAGGCTGTAATTATTTTTGCTTCAACTACAGGAGCGAGCAGTGTTTGCCAAACTGCTTGGGAACTGCTGGCAGATGCTCTTCCGAGGGTATCCCTGCCCTGCCTACATCCCTCCCTGCCATCATATCGTCCATACGCCTTTATTTTAACCATTAACTGGTTCTCTCTTCTAATAGCTGCTCTGTGCTGGCGTGAATCATTATGGTTCTCTTCCAGCTTTAGTGATTGATGGTTGCAAACTGAAACAAAGCTCAACATTTGATATTTTCCCCATTGTTATTCTGGGTCACTTCTGCCAGAGAGCAGGAGCCAGCGATGCCCAATCCTTTGGGATTACAGAGTGAAAGACCAGGCTGTGAACCCACTGCCGGGTTAATGGAGAAGCTTTGGTGATTAAGGGCTATAACAGAGGTGTTATTCTGGCACGAAGAGCATAACGGGGGCAGATCCACGGTTATTTTATTTTATTTTATTTTATTTTATTTTATTTTATTTCCCCCCTCTGAGCAGCACTGGGACCGGTTGGTAATCTGGGACATCCCTGTGCAAGGTCACAGCCCTTGTCACGCAGCTGGCTGGCCCCTGCAGGTCTCCCCGGCTTCAGGAGGACTTGGTGGTCTGCTCAGAGGGTGGTACGGTACGTTGGTCTGCACGTGGGTCTCGTGGCAAAAAGGGGGTGCAGCAAAATGAGGTGTGCCCCGGTGTTTGGGAGGAGGATGGAGGCTGGGCAGGAGAGGGTGTCCTCACTCCTCTGAGATTCATAAATGTCTGCAGGGAGAGGTGGTAGGTCAAAAGCTCTGATGAGCTGATCATCTGGAAAAAAGAAAAGCCCAGCCATCTCCTAATGCTTCATGCCCTTTGTTCAATTCTGTTTCTAAATTAAGTAATTGCAGGTGAAAAAAACAGGGTTTTACCTAGGAAACTGTGAAGGGCTTTGAGGGCTTTGAACCATCTCCTCCCAACTGGACCATCTGCAAGAGGTGGTCCCTTGCCCGTGACCACCCGTGTGTGGTGACCTGCAGCTGGAAAATTACATTTTGTCAGGAAAATCCCCCAAATATCAGGATCCTCTGTGCCTCTGGCTAAATCTGCATCCTCGTCCCCAGCAGATGTTAGTATTTGCCCGTTATGCCGTTGCCAGAAGTTGGGTGAGGGGTCTGCCATGGTGCCACCAGGTTCCTCCGCTGCTTTTCTTTTCTTTAAAAGCCAGTGTATCGTGATAAGAGATTCCTCCATCGCTCAGGGGAGCTTGTGTTAGCACAGAGAGGCTTTGAAATACGGGGTTGTGCTCCTGAGATGCTGCAACTCGCTGCTGTTGCTCACCTTGCTTGTGTTGGGTCCACGTTCGTTTATTCCAGCTTCTTAATGCCAAAGGTGTCATGAAGTCTTTTCATATTAATAGGAGGTGAAAAAAACACAACTTAAAGGTTATATTATTCGTCTTTCTCTCTATATATTTATATATTCAGCCGTACTTTTAAAGAGCACTGTAGGATCCTCTCTCTGTCTTATATACGTATCTTGTTTGCGTGGAGGAGTCTGTGAAACCATGACCTCCTGGAGGAGAAGAGCAAAGCTGTTTGGCTGCAAGCTGGCTCATGCCTCTGAAGGGAGTAGCTGCAAAACTTGGACAGATGGGGGAAGTGTTTTTTGCGGTGTCTGGGTGCCGAGTGCACCCTCACAAAGGATGCGGTGAGAGATGAAGTCAGCTCCTGTTTTCCCACCGGGTCATCCCACCCCTGCGTTCATCACCAGCAAAGCCGCTGGAGAAGCAGGGGGACAGTTGCCCGTGCCAAGTGGCTCTCGGCAGAGCCAGGAGCCTGAACTGTGGTCACAGGCGCTGCTGATGGATGGCAAATCTCCGCAGCTAACGGCACGGCTCGTCCATCTTAATGAGGATGCTCTCCTCCTTCCCCCAGCACGCTGGAGGAGAAACAAGCCTTGTCGTTAGCTGCTTGTGCAACCCAGGCTGAGCAACACCGGAGCATCTCTCTTCGTAAATGCCCTAAAATTGCATGGTTTGCTGTGTAAGGGAAGGGGTTGGCAGCGGGGGGAAGGGGTTGGCAGCGGCATCCCCAGGCTGCTGCCGAGGTTTGCTGTGGGACCCCAAATTCAGGGTGGGTCCCACCCTCGCATCTGGTTTTTAAGGCTCTTTGCAAAACTGGCCAGGGCGGCACTGCCTTGTTTGCCCGAGCAATTTTGGTCATTATAAGCTGAAAAGCTCAGTGGCCCTCTCTGCTCTGAGCTGCTCGGCAGGAAGGGCTCATACCCTCGCAGGCTGCTGCCGTGCTTTCCTTGCGAGGCAGTTTAAACGAGCAGTTGGGGACATAGTGTGCTATTGAACCTTTGCCTTCTGCAAATCGCTCTGTAACATTTTCAGACAGATTAAAATAATAATAATAAAAAAACAACAATGGGGAAAGGAAGAGTTACAGTTTTCTGTGTATTACAAATTGAAAAGGAAAAATTAACCATCTGAAAAATGCTGGTAACGATGCATGCCGTTGGAGGGGATAACTAATGAGTCTCTGAGAGGTCACAGTTTTGCTCGTGGTTAACCTTCAGCAAGCCATTACATAGGCAGGGCCGGTATCAAATGAATCCATCTCCTCTTTTCTTCCAGGAGCGGGACTGAGCGCTGCTGAGAGATAACTGGGCAGCGCAGCGCAGGGGACTCCTCCGGCAAGCTGGAAAGATCAGATGGCACTTGGCTTCGGCAGCGAAAGACATACAAGGAGAAGGTGCTGGAACTGTAAACGTGGAAACTTACTGCACTGAATGCAGCTGATAAAGTGACTTTTGGTTCGCAAAATATTTGCTGCTGTCGAGATTTCTATCTGCTGATGTGGAAGATGGGGTCTGCCCGTACTGAAAAGGGAGCGACAAGAAGGGCGAAGCTTTGCTGACCATTGGGGAGCTGGGCCAGCGCCTGGATGCGCTTCACTGGTGGGAAAAACACTGTCAGAACTTGTGGGCAGGGAGGGTTTGGGGCAGCGGAGGGGCCATGGGGCTGCTCTGGGCTCTGCCCCACAGTGGGGCTGGCCAGCTGCCTGGGCACTGAGACGCCGGGGACACGGGGCCAGGCGTCCGGCTGCACCGCCAGCTCCACGCTTCAGCATCGTCTCGGGAATATTGGAGAAGAAAAACAAGAAAGTGGCTGAAAAATGTAGCAGTGCTGATCTTTCAGTCTCAAGAAAAATACCCGAGATCTCTGGGCTGTGTTTATCCATGCCACTTGGAAAGTTTCTTCTACCCCTTGATTTGTCACCCGGTTTAAAACATTTTATTCATGTGTGTGTGCTCGCATCTATTTTCACTGCATCTGTGTGTCCTCTTGAAGCGATGGGCATCTGTAAGTAATAATGAGGCACTTGATTTCAAACCACGTTTGTGATCTGGAAGCCCTTTGACTCTCCCAGCTTGTCAAGTGACAAAGAGGACGGAGCCCGCAATGGCAGAGAAGTGCGACTGTATCGCCAGCATGTACGGGTATGACCTGGGCTGTCGCTTCATTAATTTTCGCCCCTTGGGTTTTGGGGCAAACGGGCTGGTGCTGTCAGCCCTCGACAGCAAGAGCTGCCGCAAAGTGGCAGTGAAGAAGATCACCATCGGCGACGCACGGAGCATGAAGCACGCTTTCCGAGAGATTAAAATCATCCGCCGCCTGGACCATGATAACATCGTGAAGGTGTACGAGGTATTGGGGCCGAAGGGCACCAACCTGCGCGGGGATTTTTTCAAGTTTAACATGGTGTACATCGTCCAGGAGTACATGGAGACGGACCTGGCACGGCTGCTGGAGCAGGGGAAGCTCGCCGAGGAGCACGCCAAGCTCTTCATGTACCAGCTGCTGCGAGGGCTGAAGTACATCCACTCGGCCAACGTTCTCCACCGTGACCTCAAGCCAGCCAATATTTTCATCAGCACGGAGGACTTGGTGCTAAAGATCGGCGATTTTGGGCTGGCCAGAATTGTGGATCAACATTACTCGCACAAGGTAGGCGATGCTGAATCACCGAGGCCGGTGTTCTCTTGGTGAGCTGCTGGCCGGCATGGGATGGTGTTGAACACGTGTAGGGTGAAGCAGTCTGACCATGGTTGATCTCCTCAGGAGAAACTGGTCCTTGAGCCTGATTGGGCAGCTGTAAGCCCTGCTGGGGTAGTCACTGCTGGTAGTTGCCCTCCCTGCCCCAAGCTGGGACATGTTTCCTGGGCAAAGCCCGTGGGTTGAGCTCTGCCAAGTGTGCCCCAGGGCTCTTCAGCGCTGCCAGGCACCGAGCAGGGCACAGGAAGGGTTCCAGTGCCATTCAGGTGTCTTTCATTGCTTTATGTCATATATATCAACTATATACTTACATATTTTATTCCATCTCAGCAGTGGACTGTGGGGAGGTGTGTGTTTGCTTGCTTTACTTAAATGACTAAACTTTCTGTTTCTTGCTTTGCTGCTTTTATAAAACGTGAGCCGCCATTCGTCCCCGCAGTGGAAGCATGTGGAAAGGGCAACTGGCTCGTCTGCAGCCGCTCTGCTTGTCTTTGTCCTCACTTCTGTTCCAACTGGCTTTTTAAAAACCCAGCTCCATCTGAATTACACTTATTTAATCGTAGGGAAAGAGGGATGGGTCCTTGAGATATAGTAATATTCTTGTATCCGAGGTCGAGATCCAAATAATGTATAACATTTTCTGCTCTTTGGTACTTATGTACTGTATTGTAACGCAATAATAATTGTGGGTGGCTGGGTGCAGCCCAGGGTGGGCTGGCGTGCCCCGCTGCTGCCCTTCTTGGGGCAGGGGATGCCCAGATTCCCCCAGGCCCCCCAGCCTGGGCATGCCCTGTGATCCCATCCATCAGTCCACGCACGCCTTCTCACAGCGGTCTCACTGGGATGGAGAAGGACGGAAAGGAAGAATGAAGCAAAATGCAGGAAAACAAACACCGGCCCTTGAGTAGGGGAAATCTGTCCCCTCCTGGGGGTGGGTGTCTTTGGGACTGACTTAATTTTCCTCTCCTGCTGCTGTTGCCAGCTTCTCTCCCTCTGTCCAAGGAGGGCTGAAACTCCCCCAAAGTGGCAATTTCGAACAAGCAATTAGTGAGCTGGGTGCTGTGGTCTCCTCCACAAAGGGTCGTGTTCCCAGGCAGCTGCCAAACCCTGCAAAATAATTTAAGGTACTAAACCAGTCTTATACTTAGGCAAAAATGCAGCTATTAAAAGACCTGCGTTTTTCCTCTAAGGAATTTGATTCAGCGTGGCATTTTCTAGCAGCAAAATGCTTCTGGTGGGGTAGCCCTGGACGTGTTGCTCTGTCTTGGGACAGGGGGCTGGGGAGGGACTGCGGACGGGCTGCCCCTGGTCTCTCCCTTGCCCTCAAGCAAGGGAAGCTGGAGCTGGGAGCAGCTCGCGGTGGCTTCGCTGGTGGAGCAGCTCAAGGTGGGAACAGTGGCTGTGGTGGCAGCAGGCAGGCAGCACGGGAGGGAGAGAGGCAAGGAAAACGGGTGAGAAGTCTCCGCAACACGCAGTCCTGATGCTAATGGATTTTGAAGGCAGTTGCAGATGTTTAATGCCGGTTGCCGTCTAGGCTGGAGCTTTCAAGCAGTGGAGGAGCACGGTGGAGGCTTCATCAGCTCACAGATTGACATGGTCCCCGGAGAAAGCAAAGTATTACGTGGTCTGCACCAATAGACGTGATGCAGTCTGCAGCTGGTTTCTGGTTAAAGTTACTATTAGGTATTGTAAGATAAGATAAAATCTATTTTCCTGAGCTGGATGCTTGTGTGGACGAGTTCAGTGTCCCCGTGGACCCGCAATTGTGCCTGTGCTGAGGTTTAAATACGTTTGCATGTACCAGTGGGTTTCTACCCACCGTGGCTCTGATTTGGGCACCGTTGCTTTGCGCAGGGAGGCAGGGAAGGGGAGAGGGAAAAGGATGGTGAAAAAGATCCTGAAGCTGAGCCCCGATCCATTCTGGTTTCAAGTCTGGGGTTTGGGGACAAACAGAGCCTGAGGAAAAGGAAGAAAGTTGCAAGGGACCCTGGGGGGTGAGTGCGGGGTCCTTGTCACTGCTGCCTCCCACTCCTGTGCTCCCTTCCTCACCAGTTATTTATTATCCAGCTCGAGAAGAGGCTCCTGGCTTTTTAAGTGAGTGATTTTGTTTTTTTTGTAAGGCAGGTTCATTCAGAGGCTTTTCCCAAGGGAGGGTTACTCCCAGAGAAAACCCTTGCAAAGCAGGCAGAGCTACGTGAACGCAGAAAGTCACTGATTTAATGAGCATCATCTTGTCAGAGATTGCGGGATCAGGGTAGGAGTTGTCTGTCCGTGTCTGCTGCAGAATTACTGTATTTTCTAAGCAATTCTCTGTCACCTTAATAACAGCCAGTGCCGTGGGAAAGTGCTATCAGGAGGATGGCCAGGGCTGCGGCTTCGTGGTAGGACATAACTTTTCAAGGTGCCGTTGCGTGAGCATCCTCTGATTCCTCCCAGGGGTGGGAGGCTGGAGCATCAATGCAAAAAAAAAAACAAAACAGCAGAGCCCCACTGTGCAGAGACCTGGATACCGCTCCAGAGCAGAGACGAAAATAGAAGCGCTGCGGTGAGCATCCAGCACCACAAATAATGTCAGTTATTCATGAATTCTGGCAATGGGGAGGACTGTGTTTGCTGAAGCCGGGTGACGGGCACTGCAAAGGCAGAGGTACAACAGGAGGGCTTGGATGGGGCTTGGGTCAGTCCCGCCTTTGATTTCCAGCTCTTCTCGGATGACTCAGAAAAATCAATTCCTTTCCGTATTTCTCTTTCAACCTCCGCATTCCTCAAGGGCTCATACAGATTTATAAGCTCTTTGGTCTCTGCTCTTGCAGAAAGCATCAGCAAGAGGGAGAGGACCGGTGCGTCACCACATCCGAAGCTGCTGAGCCTCCATCCCGCTGCCGACCGGCATTGAGCAGAACAGGGATCCTTACACCCCAAATTTTAGTGCTACCAGCAGGTGTTAATGCAGAGCTGCCCAAAAGCAGGTGAAATTCTGCTACCTGGGTAATTAACTGTTGTAAAGACCCAGTAGATCCAAAGCTCTGAAGGCAGTGCAGAGCTAGAGCTCTAGCGTAATGTTTTCTTGTAAGCCTTTGTGGCGAGGAAGGGTCGTCTTAAGAGCCTGGATTTTTCTTCCCTTGGGATGTTTTGTATCTGGAATATGCTTAGACTAATGGCTGGGGTTTGCTACCATGAAAAATTGCAGGTTGTATGTTGTCGATCGTCTGAAAGGTCACAGCACTTCTGACCTGACGTTTCTTACCCCAAACGATCCTGCTGAGCGCTAAAATGGCAAATAATAACTGTGGCAGATTGTGAGCAGAGTTTTAAACACGGTTTAGAAATACATATACCATCTAAATAATAGCCTTGACTTGGCAATGTGTCTTGTTTACATGGCTTGCAGCAGGCAGCCATTTAATTAGGATAATTTGGTGGGAAAGGGAGAGCTCTCCTACTCTGGGAGATGCCCTAGACCACAGCGGGGTGCTGGTCTTCACCAGCTTTGAAGCAGAGCAGCTTCGCCTGCGTTTCTCCCACCATTTGGCCAGTGTTTGCTGCTCAGATCCCTTTCTCCATGGGGTAAGAGCAGCACGGGGGCATCTGTTCGTCTGAAACTTCCCAGTAGCAAATAAGATGGATTTCAAGTTGCCAAGGTCAAGTCCAGATCTGGGTCTGCACCTTCACAGGCTGCTTAGACCTGACAGCTTAAATTTTAACCCTGTCTCAGATAAACCCGCTTCTAAGCTCCCTGGGTGCTCATGTACTTGCAAACATATCTTTAGGGCACAGAATATCAGGTCTAGCAGAAGAGAACCCTCAGGAGACGATCCTGTGCGTCTCCCTTTCCCTGTCACCCTGTCCCTTCCCGATGCTATCACCATCCAGCCGTGCAGGCTCCTTTCTCTTCCTTCTTACTACTCTTTATCCCCGAGAGCTGCTAATCCTGCTGTTTATTCCTCTAGAACATCTCCACATTAATCCGTTTTTCCTCAGTCGCTGCTATTTGTGGTCTGAACACTTTGCCGTGCAACTTGGTGCTCAAATGGTGAGTGGAGGAGCGTTGGAGATGAAGATAAGGGGCCGCTTTGGCCTCCGTGAGGTTCTTATGCAAAGAAGTCAAAGCCGAGCATTTCCCTTTTCATAAAGCACCTCCTTCTTGAATGTAAGCATCTTGCCTTCACCATCGGAGCGCTCTGCAATGCCCCCTCCGTCTGCAGCCTCGTGGTCCTGCTTGCCCTACACCTTCCTGCCTTCCCCCCATGGTCCAGTCCCTGCCTGTGTTTCTTCAGAGGCTGCCTGGGTGTGTTTAGCTGCCCATTTATCCGTTCATCCCCACTCTTACGCCCTAATAAGTATCTTTGGCTCCAAAGGAGAGTCCAGATGTGATCCCCCCGCCAACTTTGGGGAGGATGGCACCGTAAAAGTGAGATGCTGTCCTCCCTTGAGCACCCTCAGCTCCTGATGGGCAGGAGGGATGGGAGAGCAGGGAGACAGCAAAGTCCAGCATTAAAAATTGGGATAAATACCAATGAATGTTTAGGTTTAAGAATAATAAATGTGTCGGAGGGCAGACTCAGGTCTGGCCGTTCATCCCATGTGGCGTGTCACCCGGCGCTGGTCAGAGAGGAGCTGCTGGGTTGGGTGCTCCCACCTGGAGAAGACAACAGAAATACCTGCTATACAGGGGATACAGATAAAGAGATGCTGAATCTCTTTACTCAGGTGACAAGACGGTGAAGCGGGATGCTCCTTAGCCTGCCCATGTTGTACAAGACAGTCGGATTACCTCTTCTGGAGGTCTGGGGGCTCTGCCTGCTGCCCCAAAGCACCTGGGGGCATCTACATGGGGCTACCAGGGAGCACTCTCTACCTTTGCTTAATTAAAGCATTAATTGGCAGAAATTCCATGCTAGGGAGGGCGTGGCAGCCTTTTTAGGGGAAGATCTCCTGCTAAATAGTTTCCAGAACATCTTCAAACCTTTGAAGTCCTCCCTTCTTTTTGTACTTGCTGATCAGTGCAAGCATAATAACTTCCAGTTCATCCGGTAAAACAATACCCTTCCCAGGTGGGTCATCATGAGGAGGTCTTCAAAGGAGATGAGGATGTGGGATGTTGCTCCATACTCATCCCGGAGGTGACCACCCTCTGCGTTCAACCCTGGGGCAGCTGCCTGTGGCCCCGTGCAGCCAGTGCTGAGCCTCCCTGCTGTGACCCCGACTCTGTTATTCTCCTTCGCTCTCCTCTGATGAAGCCCGTAATAGTCTGCGGTCCTGAAATAAGTGCGCTCTGTCATCCCAAAATGATGAGAACACATGTCACGTTGCTGGAGCTGTGCACAATGGCAGCTCGATTATTTTATTATGGAGCAACGTTCCTGCAAACCCGGAGCCTTTCCCAGCCTCTCCTAGAACTGCCCTACCTGCCTTTTAAAAAATGAGGTTAAAAACCATGCTGTGAAGAGGCAGCAGCCTGCTGCTGCACTGGGATTATTCCAAAAGCTTGGAGTTGGTGCTATTTTGAGTCCTCCCCTTGGCACTGCAGCCACCTGCAGCAGGAGCCATCCCGACTCCCGCGGGTGCGGCAGCAGGAATCCCATTCGTGGCTGTGGATGGAGGCATGGATACACAGGCTGTGGCTGGAGCTGGCTGGATTTCCAGTTTGCAAGCAACTCTGTAGATTTTTGAGTGTAGAAAGATGGATTTTGGTGTGAAATAAGCTCAGGAGAGGCTTTGGGCTGCAGCGTTAGGGGCTGCTTGGTTTGCAGTAGGTGGGATCCTGAATTTTGGCATCTGCCTTGAGGAGATGTGCCCTTGGTCCCTCCAGCTCCAAGAAGGAGCTCCCAGCTTGGGAGATGGTTGTTTCGGAGCACCGGCACGTCTTGCTGTGCTCCCCATGTGCTGCCGTGCCATGCTGTGCCAGCATCCCTCGGGATGCGGGCGGTACAGCGTGCCACTACCACTGTGACACCAGGATGCAGCGCACCCACCCTGAACTGTTTTTTCCTTCTGGTGTTACAAGCAACAGACAAAATCCGTGTTGTGTAAAGATTAGAAAAAGTATTCATTCTTCTTTCCTTTTCAGTTTCCTTGCTGTGCTGTTTGACATGACTTGATGCTTATCCTACCTGTAGTGAATTCGGCACCTTTATAGATTGCCTGAGCTGTTCCCACACATGCCGTGGGAGCAGAGGAGAAGCAGGAAAATGATACATGAAAATTGCAAAAAAAATAGCGTGGGAGGGCTTGAGAGCAAGCCTCGGACTTGAAAATATTTCTGGTTTTAAATTAACTCTGTTATATCGTTTTTTAAAGATATTCCAGTGGTTGTTCAGTTCCAAAGGGCTGTGCTGAATGCACAGAAAACTGTCATGAAGATGGATGTTCTGTCTTAGTTAGAACTAATTAATATGCTTCTGCTCTTGGTCTTTCTGTCTGGTTGAATCTACAAAAATGGTGAAATTCTTGTGCTGAAGCCCGTGCCTTGCATAGGTGATGGCTGGAAGTGCTCGGGCTCTCCATCCTGGCACAGCTGCTGCCCTTGTGTAGGTCTTGGCACTGCAGATAAGAGCTGAGCCCGTACCTAACCCAGGTTTGGGTGGATCCTTACCCAAGCACCCTACGGCTGTGCCGGTGGCTGCATGATCCCGGCTCCCAAAGCCGTGGTGATATTTCTCCATAGGACTTGATAGTCCACAGGACTGTGATTACTTCCTCCAGATGGTAGGACAGGAACTGATCTTGTGTATTATATAAAAATAAAAATCTAAGCTATGTTTTTATCCACCGTGGAGGCAGAGCAGGTGTAGGTGTTGGAGCTGGATAAGCAGCTCAGGACTGGGATGCCGTGCTGCCCAACTGGGGAGCACCTCCAGCCGCTCCCACTGGACAACCTCGGGCCAGGTTGGAAAAGTCTTGATTTTTCAAACCTCCCTTCCCAGTATTTTCCCTCTGAGGAAGAGGAGACATAACCCAGAGCCCAGCAGTGCAATGCCATGGGAAGCAGGTGGAGGTCCAGCTGTATGGTCCACGAGTCGGTGGGATGGAGAGATGCTGTAGGTTGTTCCTCTCCACGGGTCCTTCCTGGGCTTGGTGGTGGGTGCCCCAATGGTCTGGATTATTCAGCAGATGAAATCAGGGAGACGACAGTCAAATACGTGGTGATGGTAACAGAAGAGGGAAGCGCAATGAGAAGCGCTTCTAATTAATTACCACCAGCAACCTCCCATGGCAGGGGAGGGATTGAAGTTGTCTCCAAAACAGTCAGTGAGTTTTTGCAGGGAATTTTCTCCCATACATCAGAGGTGCCTGGGAAAGAAAAGGTTTGGCTTGTTGCAACATGTAGATTTGCAGTATATTGCTCATCCATTTTGCATGGTGCACACACCTCCGAGAAATCAAATCCATCTTGCTGTCAGAGAGGAGAACTGTATGATCTGAGCGTTAAATCTGTACGGAGAGTGGCATTCCTTTGCTGGGAAAGGGAGGAAATTGCTCCGGCCAGGAATTGCCCTGGATCACTATCTCCAAAGTTTATTTTCGTAGGATTTTTCCAATAAATACCAACGTTGGGAATAATTGTAGTAGCTGAAAAGCCGCAGTCTGATCGGATGATGCCTGGGGACTTTTGTGGTGGTTCCGATTCAGCAGCATTAGTAAAAATATCATAGCATTAAATGAAACTTCACGGCTAATCAGTCTCCATTAGAACTTATCTTAAGACGACCAAAATGAAGATATTCTTTGAAAAGCAAGCCCTTTATGATTAAAAGCTTGACGACTTGCACATTTGGAAATTGGAACAAAAACCTGCGTTGGGGAAGAGGAGCGTTACAAACCTCACAGTGTTTGCGATGGTGCACTGCTCTCGCGTTAGGCTGGGAGATGTATCCTGTAACATCCCTGGAGATGTTACATGGCATAACTGCGCCCGCAGTTATATTGCAACTGAAAAACAGTTTATGAAACTATATCAGGTAGGACGGAGTTTTTAACTGAGTTTTTACGTCAACTGTATCCACGCTGTCATTGCGTGTTGATACTCTCCAAATGTATCATGGCATTTAAATACAATTCAACTTTATCATTTAATTTTATTTTGTCTTTTCTACCGTGTTTCAGTCTACCTCATTCTGTTAATGCATTATATTTAACATAGAAAATGCCACTTATGAATATTCCAGCGTTATCCTGATGAAACAACCATTCATGTCCAACCCCGGCATGGCTCCTGCGCATCCGGTGCTTGGCTGGCGAGTGAAGCTGGGGGCGCTGGGACATCCCTTACGATGCCAGCGTTATTTACAGGCTTGAACGCATCCCCTTGATTTCTGCGGGAGCTGCTGAGTGCTTGGCACTTATGTTAAATCTCCCGGGTGAGTTCAGGAGCGGGAGGGCTGTGGTCCAAAGAGATGACAGCGCTCGATCTTTGTCCCGTGGCGCGCAGCTGAGGGCATCTCCTTTAAAACCAGGTCAAGCATCCCAACTGACCATCCTCACCGAAAGCAAAGTCGGACTGAGGATGGGGACCTGCCCCACGTCACCCACCTGCCAACGGTGATGCCAGGGCCCCCGTGGCTGGGCGGCGAGGGAGGGAGATGATTTATTAGGCAGACTCAGGCTCAGTGCAGAAAGGGCAGGGTTTCCTAGCTCTGCGTCAGCTAGCTAATCCGAAAGGGCTTTCCTGCTTTTCCCGTGGCGTCTTATTTTCAAGAGTCTTGGCTAGGAGCCCTCGCGGGGCTGTTACCCGCTCGGCGATGCTTTGAGACATCTGTTGGTCCAGGAGACTTTCCTTCCACGCGGTAGTGATGTTCCTCCATAAATCTGTTTTTCTGCTGGTTCCCTCATTTTCCTCTTTATTACGAGATCCTACATCTCACTCCTGTGAGATGCTGCGTGGGTTCGTCCACAGTTTCCAGCACATGCCTCAAACTGAAATGGGGTTCACTGCAGCAGCGTCCCAAGGATGCGGGTGTGGTAAACTCGCCTGGCGTCTGTGCGAGGCTGGATCCTGCTGAGAGCATCCTCTGAGCGCTGCCCGCTCAGGAGCCCTGTGCACTCCCTGTGCCACCTCTGGTCTGGTCTTGTGTCCCCTTGTGCCCTTTGAAAACTCATTTTCAGCGTCAGTGCTAGGAGTTGGATCCATGGGAATTCAGCAGTACGTAGCTTGCGGTTACTAGTGGTTTAGGTAGCTATGGAGGGACTATAGACACAGGATTTAAGTAGAGATGGAATCAGGAAAAATGGCAAACTGGTGATGTCTGGAAATATAAGTACTGTGCTTGGGGTATTGAGCTGGGAAAGGCTTCCTTCACACACTGCTGGGTTATAGCCAGGACCCAGCACGGTACTTAAATAATGTGCTTAACTTCCAAAATGTCTCAGATGGTGGAACTGGGATTTATATAATACCTCTAAGTCCTCTAACAGCGACCTGAAATAACTTTTACAGGTATGATCTGCAAATCTGTGCTATTAAAGCCATCTGTCCTTTGCAGAAGATGCTTCAATATCATGGTGACAAACAGCAAGTGAGGTTTTGGGGAGCAGCAAGCGCTTTGCCTCCTGGAGCACTGAAGCATCTCGTGAAACATCTCATGAAGTTTCCAGTGGTGTATGTCTTACCTCTTTTCTTCCTGCAAAGAAGGAAATATAGGTGCAGCACAAGCGTGGTGGGCAGGTCTCTCTGCAGGATCTGATGGTGGGGCCACGGTGGGAAGCAAGGGCTGACCGGGGAGGAGCAGAGGAGCTCTTTTGCAAGGTTGCTGACGTCTCTGTCTCTACTTTTTCAGGGTTACCTTTCCGAAGGCTTAGTAACAAAATGGTATCGCTCCCCTCGCCTCCTCCTCTCACCGAACAACTACACCAAAGCCATCGACATGTGGGCAGCCGGCTGCATCCTGGCTGAGATGCTGACGGGAAGGATGCTCTTCGCTGGTAGGTTTCTGGCTCCCGCTGATTAATTTTTTCCTCCCTCCCTCCTTCCTTGCTCCCCAGTTCAATGGCTTTTTAGCATGGCAGAGGGAATTCCCCTCTCTTTGTAGCCAACATCACTACAGGAATCCCACAGTTGGTTATTAGACATGAGAGCTGTCTCCGGAGCAAACCACTTGCACAGCCTCTGCTACTAGAAGGTCCCTTGTTTGGTGCAAACTCCCCTGGTATAGACAGGCCTTTGGGGCCGAGGAAGAGTTATCATCTTGATCTTCACTCTGCCTTATTGCGCCTGTCTGGGATGGACATGTGGTGGTACGGGTGTGATGGCGCCCAGTGGAAGGCCACCAGCCGGTGGGGTGCCCGAGGCTGGCCGGAGTTGGCGGTGCCTCTGCGCTGAGCCTTGCCGGGCAGGGACAATCTGCTGCCAAAAGCAAAACCCCAAACAAAGAACAATTCTGATAAAACAACAAAATCTATTTCTGTTTCTGGTTTCCAATAGAAAATAAGAAGGCTTTGTTGGGAGGGACGATGCTAAAAAAATATCATAGGGTGGAGTATAAGGACATGAGATAATGTAGCCCTGTCCAAAGAGGTTTGTGCTCCGTGCCATGGATTTTAATTGTGATTGGTGTCTTCAAGGTATTTCTTTTCTTTGAGGTAAGACATTTGAATGCCACTACCCATTTTTCAGTCCTTTTCAGGATTTTCCTATAAGCAGATATTGGAATTGTAAAGGTGTGGTGCAAGGAAAAGGACACAAAACAAGCTCCATCAAGGAGTGCGTAATTACCAGTGCAGCATTTGAAGCTCAACTCTGATGTTCTTGAGAAGCAAATCTTTATTTAATACAATTCCAAAAAAGCTACTGTCGGGTGGAAAGCTGTGCTTCCCAAGCTGGGACATGGAGCTATTCATTTGGGAATGAAGCCGCCGCTCTGCCTATCCAAGCTGCTGCCTCCCTGCCCAAGGTCTGCAGGGATGCTCCTCCTCGATTGTCTCTACCATTGCCCGTTAGTGTTTTAAATGACAAGGTTTAACGCATTTTGTGAGCAGCTGTTTGTAGAGTTGTGTAAATAAATAATTAGACCTATTAATAATGGAGAAGGACACTTTCTTCACAAATATTTCAGTGCACTGCAGAGCTACGCAGCCGGTGTTTGATTGCAGCTGCTCTGTCGCTCCCTCTCTGCTCCTGCTTGCAGCTTCCATGGTTCTTTTGTGAAAGCTGAAAATTAAGCAGAAGAGAACATTACAATTATCCTTCCTTCCTCTTGCCCTTGGTCTCCCCTCCTCAAAATTTTTGAGTTCAGGGACCTAGCTACTCCTGCTTGCCTCCCTGGGATATATTCCAGGGGTGGGGACATCTCCACGTGCCGCTTGTCCCTGCAGACACGGACATTTTCTGGTCTTCCTGGGAGATGCTGCGCGTGAGTGAGCTCCTGAGGCAGCTCTGCCAGCCACCTCTCCTTGCCGAGCCATGGTTTGCACCGTGGAAGGATCTCTGAGCTTTTTGGGTGGGAGCAAACTGGATGATGTCTTTCCAGGGCAGAGGCAAGGCTCTGCCAGTCCAGGGCACCAGACCAGAACTAGCTCTGGGTGAATCAGAGCAGCAGAAGCAAACTCCAGAGCAGATGACAGTGTCCCAGTCCTGCAGGAGTTGCACCAGACCAGAGCAATGCGCCGCTTCGTGTTAAACTGAGTGTAGCTGCAGCCCCAGGGAAATCCTTTTGGACCCTTCAGTCAATCTCTCTTTTCCTGTACTTGCTCCTCATGTCAAACAGACTGGCTTGTCCGCGTTCTTCTCTGGCCGTCCCCATCAGAGCACCCAAGCACTCATTTTTATCCTGGCTTTCCAAACTGTGCTTGACCCTTCTCTCAGCCCCAGCTTGGTTTTCCTGCTGTTTGTGGATCCCAGGGGTAGAAGCTACTTTAGCTGGCACCACCCATCTACTGCCTAGGTGTCCGAGGTGGCCCTTAAAGCTCCTGTCATGGTCAAGGCAGAGGCAAAGGCAGTTCCAGGATGTGATTCATCTGGCCATCTGCCTTCAGCTGAGATTGTGCCTTAGAAATATTTATTTTTCCACCACTGCTCATAAAGAGCACCCGCAGAACAAGCTGAAGTGCCCATCCTGGTGTTACACGTGGCTACAGGTGAGATCGGTCCTGTCCCGGCTGCCTGGGTGAGATGCCCCAGAGCATCCGTATGGGATGCGACTTTGCAGGTTGGTTCCTGAGGGTCCACAGCAGGTTAGAGATTCAGGAGATGGGATTTGGCAGATCACAGACTGGACTCGGCCAGACAAGTATGCGAGCATCTCTGCTTCTCTGCTTTCCAGCCCTGTGCAATTGCTTAATAAGCCCCCAGATGACGGCAGAATACTTAGTTAATGGGTGGGGATCAAAACCGAAGCTCAAAATTCATATTCCTTTTGGGTTGCTTTAAAAATAGTCTGTGGAGTTGTTACGGGCAGGTCCTGGCCCCGTGCCCCATTTTCCTGGCCTCCTCCTATACCAGTAAGGAAAGAAGAGCTGGGGTGGGAGCGCGGCAGTGGGGCAGGGTGCCCGTGATGTCCCATCTGCTGGTGTCCAAAGAGGAGGAGAAAAAAAAACCCAAACGTCAGAATAGCTAAAACTGGCAAATGCTTGCATGACAGCAGGGGTTCATCTTTGCTTTTGCTTTTCTCCTCTTTGCTTGGGAGAAGGAGTTTGTCCCTGGCCGGATGCAGCCACACTCTGGGACCGCAGGACAAGGTTTTTGGAGAGTCCTGGGTCGCCGGCAAACACCCTGTGGGAAATAACAGCGATGTAGTTCCCAGAAAGTTGCAAACCTCAAGTAATTGCCTTACACTGGATAAATTGTTTTTTGAGTATGCGTCAGCAGCGCAATTTAAATTAGGTGCTTAGCATAAGTCAATATAATTAACTCAGTAGTCTGTCTGAGGTCCTTAAGCAACGCAGTTAAATTAAGGTGATCAGTTATTAGGAATAGATGTCACTCACTGCTTTCATTCCGCTACTCAAGGTATCGAGCGCCTGGCAGAGCGGGACCCCCAGTCCCCTTGCTGTCCCCACAGCCCCTTCTCTGGGTGATGTGGTAACAGGAGCAGCTTTGGGTTTGGCAGAGCCCCGGGAGCGCACAGGAATTTGGCTAACCCAAAGCTTGCAGGAGCGTAGCGTGTCTCCAACAGCTAAAACCTGGTTCGCAGATGTTTAGAGAGCCCCCCACCATGAGCAGCGTGGAAAATGGGGAAGAGCATCCGTAACTGAGCAGCTACAGCTCCCTCCAGTGACCTCTCCACCCTCTGCTGTCGAAGCGTATCCGAAAGCATCACCAGTGGAAACGAGAAAATAGGAGAAAAAGAAAAGCCGCCTGTCCTCGCAGATCTCTGTAGGGTTCACCAGCAGGGCCATGCCCGTGACTGAGCTCTGGGAGGTGGCGCGGTGGCTTTTCCCATGGGATCGGTGCTTGCTCCTAGAGAATTTGCCAGCAGGGCCTGGGGTGCTCACCCGGGGCTTGGCTGCAAGCCCGGGGAAGGGTTGGTTCTCTTTTCCAAAACACGATGCAGAGCTCGTTCTCTCCACGGTAATGACAGCACGTTCCGTTTATTTTGCCTGTAGTTCATGTTTTTCTTTTCAAGGATTAATGCCTCCAGAAGGTCCCTAGGAATTACATAAATAGAGGGTAACGGTGGGGAATTGGGTTCTTGAGAGCTGTAATTCAGTGCTTCCCGTGTTGCGTTAGCAGCATCTTTGTGTTACTAAACCCGGTGCCAGGTACCTTCAGTGAGCAGTGGCTGGAGCTGCACTGAGAGGAGAACAGCCACAATGCCTTTGTGACTTTTAATACCCTGTACTTTTAATCACAGTTTGGGAATTAGCCTGATTAACAAGGTGTTTGTTTCCTGGTGATCATTTTTAGTTTCTCCTGGAGCCATGCTGTGAACCTGCAGATGACCTAAAACTAGTTTTTCTATAGGAAAGTGAATTCATTTGCCCAGGATTGATATCAGGAGGGTGTCCCTCTGTCTTTTTTGCTTTTCCTGTTGCTCAGATCTCCTTCTGAGGCTTTGTTCTGAGCAGATGTGTGGTGTGATGGTGACCAGCTGTGCTAATGTCAGTGTTGCTTTGGGGTTCTCTAAGTTCATTGCCATGCCCTGGCTCAGCGCTCTGCCATTTGGGGTGAAAGTGGCCACGGCTGCGTTGAACCAAACCTTGTTGGAGTCATGGGGCCGTGATTGATGGAGACCCTTTCCCAACCTTGACGCTTGGACCTTCACTTGGCCAGGGGGTGTGTGTTTGGGGTCGGCTCTATGGATGTGAGTCTGGAAACCGCCTACAGACCCACCGAGAGCTCTGGACTGGGAAGGGCAGCCCCTGCGAGGTTCCAGGGACCTCCAAAGGGATGGGGTTGCTGGAGGGCTTGACACCAGCAATGGTCTCCAGCATCCCCTACAAGTTGGCTTCTCCACCCTCCCTGCGGACTGATCAGTTCCGTGCCGCAAACAGGATTCGATCCTCTTGCCACAGATCAGCCGGGGCGCTGCTTGCCGGTGAAACAGCCTGAAATCCATCAGTGGCACAGCAAGAGGCTTGGTGGCCCAAAAATCCTGGTTGGTTTGTCCACCCCAGCCAGTTCGCTGTCTTAATGGATAGTCCTGCCTCTAACGACAAAATATTTATAGCCGGTGCTTCTAGCAGACAGAAAATCAATAGCGCAGCTCGGTATTTCTGCCAGGCTGCTTCTCTTTACACGTAGGAAGCTGGAAATCAGCCACGGAGCTCTTGGTCACATCCAATAGCATGCTAAAGAAGAGGATTAACGTTCATTAACGAGGTGGTTGGCTCTGCTCCGCTGTCACTGCCACTTCTCTCCTCTCACTGACTGGTAGCCAGTCCTGACCGGGGGCTTAGGGATGCATAGATAAATATGTCCTGAAGGAAAAGGATTAAAAAAGATATGATTGCTCCTAGCAGTTGTGGGGATCGTCACCATCAGAGTCTTGACTTGATGCCCAGCAGCCAGGTGGGACCTGGTCAGAAAAACTCTTTTCCCGTTGGGAGGATGGACCTCACCGATGGATAATAGCTCCCATGCTCCACAATTTCAGTCGGGTACAGTTTCTGCTTCATAGCCATTTTAAATAGATGGCCAGGTTAGTTGAAAAGCTGCGCAAACGACCTCAGGGTGATTACACCAGGAGGGCAAATGATCTAGGTTAACTCTTTCACCCTCAGAAAGAGGTGACCCAGCTGGGAGTCCCGCCACATTTTCCTTGGAGCAGAGAGTGATGCCTAATGCGGGGATGCATGAGCGTGGAGGGGCTGGCAGGAGATGCGGTGCTGCGGTGACATGGCTTATTTCAGAGGGGCGGCCATGCAGGAGGGTGGCCAATAATACCACCTCCTCCACCACTCCCAGTTTGACTTCTGTGTCTCATCTTACTGCCTGTTTTCTTCCCGTTTAGGGGGTCACGAGCTGGAACAGATGCAGCTTATTCTGGAGACGATCCCTGTTATCCATGAGGAAGACAAGGAGGAGCTGCTCAAAGTGATGCCCACGTTCATCAACAGCACCTGGGAAGTGAGGAAGCCACTGCGCAAGCTGCTCCCCGAAGTGGACAGTGAAGGTACCGTAGTGTCCGCTGGCTTCAGCAGTGTCCTTCTCCTGGGACTTCCCCCCAGCTGCTGTGTTTTCAGACCTATTTCACTGGGGAGTCACAGGAATTGCCCTCTAAGGCCAAGTGCACGATCGCTGGTGAATGTGATTCAGATATCTGGGGGTTTGCAATGCATGGTCCCACTTGGAGCTCATGCGTCCCCACTGTTGTCCCCCACGTCCTGCTCACCATCCCACCAGGCATGGGCTGCAGGACAGCAGTCATGATGCAGTAGCTTTCTCGCCTGTAGCTCATACGGAAATAAGGGTGAAATAGTCTTCCAAGACCATTCCAAGATACTTCCAGGGCGCACCCCTTTCATGCCAGCCTTGCTTCCCTCCTTTCCCGTTCCTCTTTTGGAGCTGTAAGTGAGGGTTCAACCCAGACGTCATTTTCAACCCCTCTTCACTTTCTTGCTCTGCTTTTTGCATGAACGCAATTGTACAGTAGAAGAAAACAAATGCTTTTACTCCACAAATATCTGAACTCCATGCGAGGGTTGCTACAGGCAAAAGCGTCCAAGCGCTCCGAGGCTTGGACATCGCTTGCGTTGGGCTGTCACAGCCTGCAAAGCTCCAATACCGCTTCAGCCACTTCCCTCCTTTGGCTAAAGCTTAAAAAAAATCAGCAGTGTGTTGTTGCCGCAGGCTCCTGGACCTGAACTTCTGCCTGGAGCAGCTTTGTAGGCAGCAAGAGCTTGCAGGGTGGCAGCCAGCGTTGAGCAGCGTGGACCAGGGCACATCAGCTCTTCTGAGCTCCTTCCAAGGCTTAAACCTGGCTGGTGGACCTCCCCACCTGCTTTGGGAAGACGTCAAGACCAAGCCCGGCTTATGTTTGCTGGCATAACTCTTCATTGTAAGACATCCGCTATATGGGCTTGGCAATGCAATACCCGTTGGCCCGGGTTACCGAGGGACCGCGTCAGCCTCCGGCAAGCAGGAACGGATTTATTCCCTGTCGTTACTGTGGGAAGAAAGGTCACCTGCGCCCCTTACATAATTCATCGACATTTTCCTGCCTCTCTGACCCGTAATATATCGTAATATATAACTCGTAATATATCACTCCACCATGCTTCTTGCCCACGGTCAGTGACCTTATGAAGCTATTGATTCCTTCCTACTTAATTAGTCCAAGCAATGAAATAATCCCGTGGGAGACAATCGGATATTGGTTAATGTTTAAGCACTGAGGCAATAGGTACGGCCCTTCCTTTCTGCTGAATGATTTTGCCCCTAAAGAAACGGTCCCCTTCACACAATTACATCTTTAATGGGGATATTTCTGAAGGTACAATACAAAAGTTGTAAATGAAGAAAAGTATATTCCTATTTGTATTATCTGAACTCGAAGGGACTCTTACATGCACCGACAATCAACCAAATTTACATGAACATCTTTAATGATGGGATTTGATCTTTTCACATAACCTCAGTAAAAGGAATCATCAAAGGAATCACAACAAACCCTCTACGTTTAGATTTAATTCTAATCACTTTAATTGCCCTTAGTTTTCTCCTTCATCATCGTACAAAGAGGTCATGCTCCACAGTCTTTGTAAAATAATTTAAGGCACTCAAAAATCTTTAAATATTAATAAGCAAAATAATTTCATAATGTTGGTCACACTGAGGACTTTTAAAAATTGCGTTTTAAATCTAATCCCGCTTCAGCTGTGCATAAAGATGTGAAATCAGTTGTCTGAAACTCAGCGTGTTTGTTGAATGGATCTGAGAGCGTGAAATCAAATCCCGACACCGTCCAAAGGTCTTTTTGGGGTACGAGCTTAGCGTTCTGGCCCGGGCTCATAGCACCGGGTATAACATGTATATACTGTCCTGGGGAGGTGTGGCGCTCTCACCGTCATTTCTTCTACCTTGCTAGATGAAGTGACACCTGCGGGCTGCAGGATTGCTCCACTGCAAGCACACGGCTCCCGTAGGGGGTGAGATGGATGCAGCAAGGACAGAAGTGCCCATTTTAGATGTGACCTTTAATTCTTTCCTTACTTTGAGGGGATTTGTTATGGGGGATTCACGCCGCTCATACTGGAAAGGAAGCTGGTTTTGCTTTTGAGGAATTAGTGAGCTTGTTTCTCTCTGCTTCACAGCTATTGATTTTCTGGAGAAAATACTGACATTTAACCCTATGGATCGATTAACGGCTGAGATGGGTCTGCAGCATCCTTACATGAGTCCGTATTCCTGCCCCGAGGATGAACCGGTATCTCAACATCCGTTCCGGATTGAGGATGAGATTGATGATATTTTACTGATGGAAGCCAACCAGAGCCAGATGTCTAACTGGGACAGGTACAGTACCCAGGACTGGGCCAGAGACCGGATACTGGCTTAAATTCTTTAGGCACAACTTGGCTGATGAGTCTCTGACCTGCTCTTGATGGGGTTTAGTCGCACACATTCCAGACCCACAGAAGACACCCGCTTTTCCTTCTTTGTGCCATACTGTAATTGTAGCCCAAACTGGCACTTTGCTGAAGCCAACGAGAGGTTCGTCATTGATTTCCACTGGGAGCAGGTGTTGAGTGCGCACCTTCCAGTCACTGAATATCTTTCCGCTCTTGGTTTTATTAACAGCCTATATTGTCTTCGTTTGAGTTACGTCTGTTTAAATGACGCTATGGTTCTTCCCTCTGTCCTCTGTCCCTACAATACCAGTTATAAAATAACGTAATTCTTGTACCTTTCGGGGACCAAGCCTGATTTGAAGCGCTATATTTATCACTTTTCAAGGCACATAAGCCCCAGAGGCCCCAGACCTGGGGTCTTTTTAAAAAAATCCTTAATTGTGTTAAGTTTTAAATGGCTTGCTAAAAGTTGTACAGGAAGTTTAGAGCAGATCAAAGCCTTGAGCTGAGGTTGTGTCCTAGATGATTAGCCCAGTTACTAGACCAGTCCCGGTACTGGAGCAGGTAGGACAAAATAAGCAGCTAAGAATTAACTAGGTTCACTTTCCCGTAGAGCTCCTTCCAGATGAGCGGGGTGAGGATGTCTGCGGCATTGTTCTTCTCTGCACAGCAATTAAATCTCCTTGCCTTCTTAATCTGTTATATTTCACCAGCATTGAAAAAATAATCTAAAGCGATCCCTTGCCTTCGCTATTATTAATCTCTTTGCCGAGTGAACAAGTATCAGGATGGAGGCTGGGGAGGACAACCGGGTAAACTAGGTAAAGAGGAAAGCTGGAAGCTTTTCTCAGGATATCTATCTTCAGTGCCCGCAGCTCCGGCATCCCTGCCAGCTACAGTCCCCAAAAGCAGCATATCACCTGCTGGAGGTCACCTTGTCACCCTGTTATCTCTTGGCTTCTATATTTCTCGGTGTGACACAAGAAGCTGGGACCTAGACTGTTGGTCCTGCCACCCAGCTGGGGACGTTTGCTGTAGGGCTGTAAATTTTGCCACACAAGCCGAGTGTTTTAGAAACGGGAAACGATTTTGCCTGTGTGTTGCGGGGCACCTGAAGAACGTTTCATTGCTGGGACGTAGAGCCCCAATATGTGGGATAACACATCTTTTAAAGGCAGCTCAGTTAGGAACCAGTAAATTAGATGTCACTTTGAAAAGAACTGGTGTTGTCAGGTAATTGCAATCCAGGGAGTTCGACTGCCTTGAGAACTTCTCACTTCGCATCCTTTAGGGATGCTCTTAGTCCACGATGTCGGAGTAAATTGGTGGTGTCCAATCTCAGTGGGGATTTAAGCTCATATTTTTGACTTTTATGGCAACAAACAAGGAGCGCTCACGCTGTGGGTACTTGCCTGTGGGCTGAGGGACAGTTTGATTATTGATATTGTTAATCGTGTTTTAATCCCAAGTGGAGGGAAAGTGATGAAGGGCTAAATGAAGGGGACAGTTGGTTTGGTTGTTGGGCTTTTATTCCCACTACTGGTCCCATCTCAGACTCTTGAAAAATTACTCATCCCCCCTGTCTTTTTTAACACACAAGAAATAGGTGTCTAATATTAATAAGAACTTAGAGATCTGTAGGTAAGTGGTATGTTAGCGAGAAAAAGGCAAAAATAGCGGCAGCAGCGTGCATATCTGTTTGAGCACTGCTGTTTCTAACGAAACCATCGTCCGCCTGTCTAATAGCAGCGTGTCTTTTGCAGGTATCATGTAAGCCTCTCCTCCGATTTGGAGTGGAGACATGATAAATACCACGACATGGATGAGGTTCAGCGAGACCCCCGGGCAGGGTCTGAATCCATCGCTGAAGAAGCACAGGTTGATCCACGGAAATACTCACAGAGCAGCTCGGAGAGGTTCTTGGAGCTATCCCACTCATCCATGGACCGAGTATTTGATGCCGATTGCGGGAAATCGTGTGATTACAAAGTGGGGTCACCTTCCTACTTGGACAAATTGCTGTGGAGAGACAATAAGCCCCACCATTACTCAGAGCCCAAGCTGATTTTAGATTTATCCCACTGGAAAAGAGCAACCATAGCACCCGCAGCTGAGCTATCGCTGGAAGAAGAACCATCCAACCTCTTTCTGGAGATTGCTCAGTGGGTGAAGAGCACGCAGGTGGGTCTCGAGTGTCCCAGTCCTCTTCCGGAAATTCAGGAACGGAGCCTGCCATCTTCTCCTCACCATATCCACAAAGAACCCACGGAGGTGAACAGCGAAACAGACCCTGAGTTTGACTTGGATGTCTTCATCTCCAGGGCACTGAAACTTTGCACAAAACCTGAGGATCTTCCAGACAACAAGCTCAATGACATCAACGGGGCCTGCATATCTGAGCACCCCGGTGAGATTGTACAAACAGAGGTGTACCAGAAAGAGCGATGGTGAGGAACCCACACCTGGCAAACCCCGCTGTATCTCCCTGTTCCTCTCTGATGGTGTGGCCATTGCCCGGGGCCAAGTGGCTTCCGTCTGTCATTCAGCATCCATTTTTTACGCTATACCGAATGCCTTTTTCTGAAAAGGCAAGCACAAACCGCATGCCCCTTTTGATGCCTTAGAAATACCTTTAAGGGAATCAAGAGGTGTGAATGAAATACTGAGTTTCTTATACTGCCTTAACACTCTTGCCTTGCAATCTCTGGGACCTGTTTGAAACTTAAATGTACGAGGGAAAGATGACAGTACATGGTAAGTTTGCAAACAGAAGTCAAATCAACTTCTTTTCCTTTCTTTTTCTATAGCATCTTAAAATGACGAGGACAAAATCAGCATTTTCATTATGGTCAGATACCCTTCTGGTTTGATGGGTTCCCAAAATGCCAAACTTTGAGCTCTTCTGAGGCACCCGTGTGAGTACAGGCGGTACGGAGAGAAGCAATGTCAGGCAGTGTCTGTGGTCAGCCGTCAGTCAGCAGAGATTGGAACTAGAGGTAGAGTTTGGCCATCAGACAGAAAAGAACTCTTCGAGAATGTTAACGGGGAAGGAATTTGACCTACAAAATATGGGCCACTTGGGATATTTTTTTTTCCTGATTGGAAGACAAAATTTTTAAGTGCATTCTCCTTGTTTGGTTTCTCGCACATAAGTTCTCCCTCCTGTTGCCCGGAGTAGACCTGAGCGCTCCGAGCACGTAGGAGGCCCCATACAATGCATTTCAGTGTAACAACCTGGTGCTGTGAGTCCTGTCTCGGGCAGCTGCCCAGCAGACCAGCAAATTCTGGTGGTAAGGGCTGGACAGGAGTCGAGAGCTAGAAACAGGGTGTCTCACGGTGTGATGCTGCCTGGCACCACCAGCTACACAGACTCAGCAGGGGCACCAACCTTTGCTAATAAAAAGGAACGAAACTACTATTATTCTACCTTCTGACAAAGATGCTGTGAAAAAACCCAATGGTTCCTGTGGCATTAGATTCGTAACTGGCCACTTGGCTTCCAGCTTCTTTGGAAGATGCTGGTGTCAGCACAGTTTGTAAATAGACACAAACACAACTGATCTACTGTAACTTCTGTTTTCATCCACACTTCTGAGCACCTTAGTAATTGATCGGCTAACAAGAGTTTGTATGTGGAAGAAACGTTCTATAACTTATATTTAATCAAACTCGGCAGTTTTTTAAATGGAAAATCTGTAAATAGTGTCGTAAAAGCCAATCTCCGCTTTCCTTGCCATCGTGTGGCTGTGCTCTCCGGCACAGCGGCACTACTTGCATTTGTAAAAGAGAAACTACTGTACTTAGTAACTCCAAGGTCCATATTTAACTATTGTTCCTGTACAAATTATTTCTACCCTTTTAACAAGCAATCTACTAAACGTTCTGAGGTGTGAAGAAAACTCACGTGCGACTCGGATGATAACTAACAGCAGCATTTACTGTATTAACCCTCGTTTCTGTTCTTGGTGGGATCAGGTACAGGTTTAGCTGTAGGAGAGCTTGTGCTAGGCATTGACAAGCCCAAAAACTTGTTCTTATCGTGAAGATCTCTCCTTAGGCTGACTGAAATGCCGTTACTGCAGCTGATTAGCAGCGTAGACGCAAAGGCTGCAGGTTGCATGGATGGGATGGGGTGGAAGTCCTGGGGCAGGGGTGGAGAAGGCATCTGGAAGGCAAACCCATTGGAGAAGACATCTGGAAGGTAAAGCCATTGAGCTTCGGTCTTTGCTTCGAGTGTTTGGACGTCCCCCACGGCAGTTCAGAAAGGGGAAAAAAGGGAGAAACAGAGGGTTGGTGTCCAATGTGTTGCAGATTATTGATATACCTCAACTAAAGCTCAGCACTTTTACTCATGGTGGGAGCAATTCAGACGCCGAAGAAGCCGCCCCTGCAATGGAGTGGATCTGAAGCCGGCCCCAGCAGCCCACGACTCACCGCCTGTGGTCCCACTCAGCTTCGCCGTCCCCCTGGCAGCAGGCAGCAAAGGCTGGGAATGGGATTGCCGGCGCTCAAGTGAGTGTGTGCCCAGAGAGGAGGAGGCGGCAGCAGCAGCCGCAGTTGTGTCCCATCGGTGCCGGGTGCCACGCAGGAGAAGAGGAGCAGATGATGCCCAGCCTCTGATGGGAGATGCGCAAACACTGCAGCCGGAGGCATCAACTGAAAATTACGTGTTTGGGAGCCAACAGCGTTTACACCTGAAGGATAAGATCAGCAATGTGAGAGCTGACTTTTAAAACTCTCTTCTGACAGATTCAGCAACTATTTGCTACCGTTGGGTTAAACACAGAGACATGCTGACATGTGAAATCAGCAGTGATCAAACCATGCCAGCGTTTTCCTCGGCAGACATCAGTCACCACGTCCTCTGAAACCAGAAGCCATTTTCCGTGGGTTGTTACATTCACGCTGAACGTCTTCACCAGAGGCGTACGGGACTATTTATTATGGCCATAAAAGTAACAGTTTTGCTTTTGAATATTGTCTTCTAAGGAGGAGTGGGAGCTTGAGGGCCCACAGGTAAAGTGTAATATTAACTTCACAAGAAGCAAACGGAGCATATTGCTGTGGCTCCAGATTTTCCATCTCAGTTCATGAGCTGTTATTTAACATTGTTCCAAAACCTCAGCATCACGTGCTGGGAAAGGGGCGGGGGGGACGGATGAGAAGGGTGACTTTAATTTGTTACCTGAGTGTGCTCAGCCGATCACAAGCCAGATTTAGTTCTTGTCTAAAATAATAAAATTTAAGGCCTGAGCCTTCCTTGCTTGGTAGCGTGTAATTATTTTGCTTATTATGAGACTTGAAATCTTTATTCCAGTACACGTGTCAAGTTTTCTTCTGCAAATCGTAGAATCATTTAGGTTGGAAAAAACCTTTAAGAATTATCACAAACACCTGCATTTGCACATGCATCGCGTGAATATTTGCATTCTGGGGTTATTTGGTGTTGGGTGGCTTTTCACTGACCTTTGCGTTGGCTGGTGCAGGTTGTCTGAGTGCTCAGAGTCACGGGGAGGGAATTTAGACCTCGTCACCAATGCGGTGACTTCCACAAACTGCTTCTTCTTGCAGTTGTTTGAAGAATCATTTCCAGTGCAAGGTTAACCATCGGGTATTTCAATAAATTTGCAGATGTTGCTTATTTGCAAAAGAGAAAAAAGGGAGCGTTGCTATTGTTAATAATCTAGATGGTGTGTTGGGGCACCGAGGCCACGTGGCGCTGGGATGGGTGGACACCCTGGATTTAGAGATGTGCTGGTGTGGGCGTGCTGCGCAGAGGCAGGAGGGATCGAGGGTGCTCGTTGTGATTTCCGATTAGGAGTGAGTGACGTGGTCCTGCTTGGTGAGGTGGAAAGGCGCCGCAGTGACAACACAAGGGACTTCACTGACAGAAGCAGAGGGACTGCAGATGTCTCCAAGCTGAGGAGGACCTCAAGTGTAGAGGCTGGTGGTTAAGCCAGTGATCAGGTATGTAAGGGCCCTCGTGGGTCCCAGCCGTTGTGGCTGGCCTGTTACATGGTTTCGTTTGAAGAAGAATAGAGGGACCAGTGTCCCTGGCCCTGAAACTGCAGGAGCTGCTCATGGTGGCCTCCATGCAAGGGTCTGTCCTTCTGCTACAGCCACCCACTGGCCACAAGTTGGAGAGTCCATCAGGGAGACGAGGGTGCAGCTGCCTGCTCAGCTGCTCTTAAAAACACCATTAAATGTCAAAATGATGCTTCGAAAAGTTCAGTTGCTGGCCCGGGGATTGTTCTTCCCCAGTCACAAATACGTGACTATTTTTACTGCAATTTATTTTTAATCATGTTGGGATTCAGCAGCTGTTACACCACCGCAGAACTGTGTTAACCAGATCTTCAGAGCTTTACCGTTAGAGTCATGAAAAAATCAACTTCAGCTTACTTTTCAATCCGGTTTTAGGGACATCCTGGGAAGTGTTTCCTATGCAAGCCACAGCCAGACAACAAAGTAGAACCACAACACAGTGTCACTGAATATTACAAATGGAGTGTTGTGGTTTAGGAGAGACTATGGGAGACTGGACTGCTAACGACCATTGCTGTCCCTTTTAACCCAACAAACACGTATTTGAGCAATTTCATGCCACCAACATTTTTGGGGAGCTGGGGAGCTTGCGGTGTATAGTGTGGCATGCAATCATTTCAGGTCTGAAATGTTCTTTTTTTTTTTTTTCCTATCGATGGTAAGAGGAATTGAAGAGAACAAATACACCATATGGTGTTTGCTCGTGAATAGTTGCCTTTGACATTTTCAAAGGCAGAGTTTGATTTTGAAGTAGTACAATACTCGGGTGAATGTAGTCCTCTCAAAGTGCATCTTCACTTTCCGAGACCGTGCTCGCCACGGTATTTTGAACTGCCATGTGGCCGCTGTCGGAGCTGGTTTATAACAATCATGTTGCTAAATGCAAAGAGTAGGATTTTATTTATAAAAAAAAAAGGAGAATCTGTCTTAAAAAGACAATCTTTTCTTACAGGGTCTTATTCTGTCAGCTCTTGGGTTGCAGCAGAATAGATTGCAACAAAAGGATCTCAAAAGAGTTGCTTTGATTAATCTTGCAGTGAAAATAAGGTGCTTTAGGAAGTCTCTATAAATTTCTATTGAGCTTTGCAGAGAATATACCCAAGTACATCTTTGACACCACAGACTATACCTAAAAATTATAATTAATTCCTGTGCTACGTCACTGTTGCATGAAGTGTTTGTGTGTACACACAGACAGTACATTGTTTTAAGTTTAAGCAGTATATAATATTCCTCCCCAAAAATGGCAACGGATGTAGGTAAAGATGCTTCAAGGTGTGATTTATGCTCACTCTCCGTGCTTCGGTGTCCACGGGCGAGAACCACTCGGGGCACGTCTGATGCGTGGTTAGTGCTTGGGTGCCAGCTCTGTCCTCCTGTTCCTGGGAATTCCTACCTAGGTCATGCTGATGGTGGTATAAATACCTGGGGCAAAATCTGGGGTAATCAAACAAAACTTTAATAGTCCAGGCTGCAGAATGGAGTAAGTAAGAATAACGAGTGTGTGGGATTGGCTCTGTGATCAGGGATAGCAGAGGGAAGAACTGTGATTTATTTGGGGTGTTTTTTTTAGGAATAAGGAGTTTCCCATGGTATCCTATATTTATACAGCTCTGCACTGGAAGGACACTTCATAAAAGTGATTTGAACAGCCTAAATCTAGTGCCAGGTCTAATAAAAACTGTCCACAGCGAAGCAGCCTGAAGCTCGCACAACCAGCTGCTAAAAATGCAAAATCTTTGAACTCTGCAGAGCCTTCACCCCTGTCTCGCATCCCCCGTTGGCATGGGCTGCTTGGGCACCTGGGGCTGCCACCACCTCGTCCCTAGTGCTGTAGACACCTACTGCCAGCTCTGCCCAGGGTGTGCGGGGAGCAGGAGGGAATGAGCTGGTGGTGATGCTCTGTCTCACGGCCACGGCCCGTGCTTTTCCATCCCTCGCTGCCTGTTGTGGCAGTTTCTTCCATAACTGCCACCAAAAACCAGCCAAGCACCACTGGGCAATTCTTACAACTACTTAAGGAACTGGTCTAGATTTCTAACTGTATGCAAAGCAGTTTGGTTTTTGATTTAACAAATGTGGGTGCAATGCTGACCGTGGTCATGGGTTTTCTTCCCCTGCCATTTCTCCTCTGCTGCAGGTTGGCATTTCAGTGCAAGAAGCACAATGCCGGGTTAGCGAACACCCTGGGAATGCCGTGCTTCCTGCAGCAGCGGTGAGCTGTGCGGCTCCGGGATGGAGCAGGCAGTGCCAGGCTGGCTACTTCTCCATGGTTATTGCAGTAACTATTTTAAAATCCTGGGGCATTTCTGTTAGACCGGCTGGCACTTCAGGAGGGAAGTGGAGATAAACGGAACAGCTTGAACTCAGCCAGGTCCAATTATGCAGGGAAGTTGAGCTCCAGGATGAGTAACCATCTGGCTGCAAACGGGGCTGGGTGATGGGACAGGCAGCGCCATCGTGTTTCTGTGCAGTCACCCCGTGGCTCTTGGAGCGAGAGTAGGTGGGTTGATGTCAGATGGATGAGGTGAAAGAGGTTTTGGAATGACAGTTTAATAAAGAAAAATTCCCTTTAAAAATACATGCTGTCTGCCCCAAAATCCTGCTGGCCACTGTTAACTGCTTCAGTGCCAGCAGGAGTGCCCAGGACAGAGCCACAGTAAAAAAAACCCTCTTGCCCTACACAAGTCCAGTGCTGCATTTCCCCATGTGAGGAGGAGGAGAGTGAAAACATTCTGCCGATGGGAGATGGGATGGGTCAGAGAGCACGTGAGCATACAGAGGTGATGAAATGCTCCTGCTGAGCAATAACGTGCAATAAGGGAAGAAAATGGTTTCAGCCCAAAGCATTTTTGCTCTGTTCTGCAAGGGCCCTGTGCTCATGAGCAGCTGGGTGCCGGGAAGCCGCTGGTCATCCAGGTAAGTCCTTCTCTAAAACACTCAACAGCATTGCAGGAGGTGGAAGGTGAAAGGAAACATGCCATGTGCATGAACTGGGCTCAGCCAGGCATAGAAAACCTGTGTGCATGTGCCCATATAGAAATGCACGTGGGTCACGCGCTGAATGCCTGGGGCAGCCTCTGCATCAGGCCTCTGGGTTGGAAAGGTTTGTTTCCATTCTTACAGTTCCATCTTTTCCTCTCGTCACAAAGCTCAGCCACATCTCTTCAGCCTCCTTTGCCTCTGGAGATGTGAATTCCTTCTCCACGATGAGAGCTTCTTGGCAGTGTTGTAGGAATAAAAACACCAGGAGCCCGGGATACCACAAAGCAAATGCACAGAGGATCTGAGCTGTCCATATATAAATCATCTGCTTTTTCAGCTTGCGGGAGGTGGTCGGTACTTGAGTTATTCCATTCCTGAGTGAGTATCCCATATTTTTAGGAGTTTGATGAACCTAACCATGTTTGTGGATGGGCAGCATTCGCATCCTACCAAGGAAGACTCGTCAGTCCCCAAAGCAGTCACTGCTGGGGAGGAGGAGACTTTCAACTGAGAAGGTCTCCTCAGGCTCAAGAGTCAATCACAGCCAGGTGTGCGGCAGGCTAGGCCAGGCAAGAGGGACATGCGCGCTCCTGCTGTCAGTCCAGTGCAGATAAACATTCTCCAGGGAGGTTTAGAAACAAGAGACGATCCTCCTGGAAACCGTTAAAAATGATTTGGAGGGGCCTCCAGATTTTCCTTGTGTAATCCCATGCAATTGTCAGTTGTGAAAGGAAGGAGGAAGAAAAGCCTCTCTCTCCAGAGAACATGGTGTATGATGGTTATTCATCACCGGCTGAAAAGGCTGCAGCAAAACAAGGCCTTGCATTTGAGTGCTTCTGCTGCTTCAGCGTGCTGAGCAGCTGGAGCCCTCTGTGGTCCCAGCTTATTATTATCTGCATACAAAAGGATGCAGAGAATTTAGCTTTTCTGACCAAACTTAGCAGCAAATCAGGGATTCGCATCGCCCATGCATGGCCTGTGCCATCTCAGCCACTGTACATCTCATCCCTCTGTCTGCTTCTGGAGTTGCACCCCACCACCTTCCAAGTGCTGCTGGAGCCGGACGGGCTTTGCCTGGTCTGGATGAGCTTCTTCACCCTCCCACAGCAGAGGGACGGGCTTGGCTGGGAACAAAGATGGTGCTGGCATGGGGAGTCGTGCAGCTGCAGAGAGCTGGCGGTGGCGGTTTATTTGTGTGTCACCCCTTAATCCTCAGCCAGGCTGTGCCTTCGCTCAGTCTCTCTGATGGAAAAACAACCAGGAAAGTGAAGGCAATGGTGGCAAAAATGTCAGCCCATGAGCTGCTGAGCAACAAACTGCAATATTTAATCATTTACAGAGGGGCTGAACAGCAGGAGTCTTAGTTTCTTCTTTTGGCTGTGACTTCTCTGTCTCCAAGAGACACAAACTGACATTTCGCACCGACTGAACTGGCTCATTAAAAAACAGACAGGGGCAAGACCTGTTCGTCATCCCTCTACTGGGCGAGGGCCTGTTCCCGCAGCAGGTACTTTGTTGCTCTAAATGGTGTTCCTCAAACCCCCAAACACAGTAGGTGCTAGTGAATGCATCCTCTCGCCTGCCACTTTGAGTTGTTCCCCCAGGAGCTGTGTGGTCTCTCTGTGCTGCTGCGTCTTCAGATGAGCGTCACCGCGCACATACTCAGTTTCCATTAGCCAACCCTTATTTCCCGACGTGATGGTTGGAAACAAGGCAGAGCGCTGCACTGAGTATCTCTCTACAGCCTGCTCCTCCCTGGTCTGCTGAGTGCCCAAGGGTAAAACCACCCCAGTTCTGTGTGTGTGTGTTTGTCCTTAAACTCATCTGTAAAATGGGGGATGAAAAAAGATGCTTGAGACCAAGTGATGAAGAAAGTGAAGTATCCTCTGGTTCTCTTCTCCAATAGTTAAGCTTTTGTAGAATCATAGAATGGTTTGGTTGGACCTTTAAATATCATCTAGTTTAGGGCAGTGAAGTTATCATGAATGGGCTGAGTGGCAGCCTTCAGGGAGCCCACCTCCTGTACCACCTCATCCAGGGGATGAGCAGACACCGAGCCCACACGCCTGAGTTACTGGCTGAGGCTCCTGCTGGCCCGGCTGAGCTGTCTGCCCAGCAGCAGCCATAAAAGAACCAGGATCTGCAATTTGAGGAGACGAATTGAGAAAAGAAGGGGTGGAGGGAGAAACCATGAGCAAGAGGAAGCCAAGGGGTCGGGAGCTGAGCAGGCAGATGGAAGAAGTGGAGCTGAGTGATGGCTTCAGGGACTCCGACCAGGTATGGAGGCCTGTTTGCATCTGGAGTGTCCGGGGTGGCACAGGGACGGGGTGCAGAACCACAGCAAGAAAAAAGTCTCCTTCAGGAGAATGTCCCCAAGCCAGGGCTGTCACTGTGGAGGGTAGCTCTTTCCCAGCCACTGGGCAAGTGGGAAGAATTTTGTTTCCTGGTTAAAAGCGTTGGACTTCAGAGTTGTGCAGCTCTTGGAGCTGTGAGCTGCCTTAAGCGAGGACGGACCGCCCTCTGCAGGGGAGCTTATAAAAGTGGGGTTCCTGGTCTTATTCACTGCCTGGATGAAACCCTACAGATCAACACCACAGGGGGCTCAAACTGATGACACCACCCAGGGCGAGAGCCCCGCCGTGACCTTACATCCTCCAGCAGACTTCCATTCTTAATGCCCGTGATGTGCAGAAGAGCTACAAGGCAAAGGTGTACCAGCGGTCGGTGATTTGACATCAAGCTTTTCTCCCTGCAGAGAGAAATAATGGGCTCACACCTATTCGGCATGCGTGTGAGCAGCAAGGAGCAGCTGTAGGTCTGGGCTTGCAGGGCGGTGAGCGTTCCCCACTCCTGTGAGCCAGGAGGTGCTTTGTCTTGCTGAATCGCTTCAGGTAGGTTTTCTCCAGCGACGCATTTAGGCACGTCATCATCAAGCAGGTCAGCAAAGTCATATAAGTCAATGGGGATTACTCTTGCATGTTGTTGCGTGCATGCATGTCGCTAAGCACTTAGTTCGCCTGGGTTGGTATTTAAGTAACAGAGGTTAGAACGGAAAAGGTAATTATGCTGTTTATGGTGACCCGAGTCCACACTGCGCAGGTGCCGAGGCCACCTGGATTGTATCAACGCATCTAAAAAATATACATTCCTGTGTTCAGCTTTGACAGTACATTCACTGCAGCCTCTGACAAAGAAGGCAGGGAGGAGCCTTTTCCCCTGGGGGACTGAACTGGTAGGTGTACCTGCTAAATTAGGTAGCTTTTAAAACCCAAGAGGCTCATGCAATATTTAATAAATAATGTTGGAGACTGCTTTTTCTCTCACAGAGAGAAGCATGTGTTCTATTGGGGGAACTCAAAATAAAAAGTCTAAATCTTTGTGAAAGTAACCTGGTGCTGCCACCAGTTTGCTGCTGGGGATAATGTACAACTCACATTCACATGAGTTTATCAGCAGTTAAAAAAGTACAATGTCTTGTTGTTCAGGCCTTTGTATGCACTGCTGGAAAGTAAAGTATCCAAACAGCAACACGTACTGCTGCTATCCCTGTGAGTATTCCCTGATGGCTGCAATTTGCAGTCTGCAGGAGCTGTGGGGAGCGAGCGCGGGTGAGGGAGAATAATGAACTGACTCTCCTGGGCTCAGTCATGCAGAAAATACACACTGACTGCAGTCCCGTGCGCCCGCTTCCAGACCTGGCCACACGGTTTCCCTGGGGACTCAGGGGACTGCTGCTGTGAGGGTTGGCATCTGGAGGCTTTTGCTTCTGACAGTGTCCAACAGCTTCTGCTGGCAGTTTCCCAATTAGGGGCTGCCAGTTTCCCAATTAGGGGCTGCCAGTTTCCCAATTAGGGGCTGCCAGCACCTTTTGTCTTCAACCAGCTCCTGGAGCAGTGGAGGAGCAGCCCCAGAAGTGCATCAGATGAGGGCAGGGCTGCAAAAGGACCCCAAAACCCTCCTCAGGACAGAAGGCACGGCTCGAACCTGCAGGTCAGACACCCTAACCCTTGCAGGTTCTGCAAGGAAAAGGAAGCAAATCTTCTGGAAGCCATTTCCAAGCACCTGAAGTGAATAAAGGTGGTCAGGAACAACCAACATAGGTTTACTGAGGGTGAATGGTTCCTAACAGCTTTCTGTGATGGCTGCCTGATGGCTTCTTTCGGCACGCTGCCTTTAGACCTCTGGCCAGCAGGCTCAGAGCAGAGGTAAGATCTGTGGCTTCTGCAGCTCTCTGTCACGCCATCCTCAAGCGCCTTTCGGCCGTGGGTCCATTCAGCCTCAGCCCACCTGATCCCCGGATTGAGGAAAATAAGCCAAAACTGGAAAAAAACTTGCTAGCTAAATGGGGCAGAATTTTCAAAAGACTCAAGTTCCCTTGCTCTCTGAGAAGAGAAAAATCTTGTTTGTGAAAGCTGTCAAGAATCAGAGACTTTCATTCACAACAGTACTGATGAAATCTTGATGGAGTCAGGTTCTCTCTAATTTAAGCTACAGAAGAGCTTCTGAGTAAGTGCCAAAGCTCGCTTTAAAGCAGAGGTTTTGTAGCTGGCTCGTAACTCTCTATTCGAATATCTCATAACTGAGACGTCTGACACTGTTCCAAATCCAGACGTTTGCGCATTCTGGAAAGTGATATGATGCACAAAGGATTTATGGTTTTTGTTTGTATGAGATGTAAAAACCCATCATGTAATTGTTTCTCCTCGATCGTGTTTTTAATATCAACCTTCTCCTGCAGGAGGAGTTAGATTTTATGATTCAGCTAGTGATATGTGGCCAGTGAGAGCACATGTCGAGTGACTTGAAATGCAGAGGAGTCCAAGCATGACGAAGATGTAACATTGTGGATCAGCAGCTACAACACAACTTTAGCAGAGTCCCATGGATTGCTTTGCCCTCAGCAGCAATAAGCAGGTAAATGGTAGTTCCAAAAGCAAAAGCCGTTTCTCTTTAGTGCCAAACTGGTGCTCTGCTTATCAGCTCATAGTCTCTTTTTCTCACTTCTTTTGTAGAAAACCGAGCTGATTTGCACTGGTTAGGATGCCATCCTTTGCTCGCCTTATCGAGAAGTCAGGCTATAGGTGATGATGATATCGTGCTAACAAGTACAGAAAATTCACTCTCTGCCCTCTCAAACCGGTGCAATTTGGAGACCTATGAAGGTCAATGGATACCTTTTGGCAGGTCTCTCTGTTGTTTTTGTCTGTCGCTGCCATACGGGGACCGAAAGCACACTGTTCTCATTAGAGATGTTTCAGGTCTGAGACACCAGCGTAATTGCCTGGGATCCCCGGCTGAGAGTGCGTTGTCCATCAGTTTAAAGCAGAAGCAAGAGTCACCGAGTGTGTGTATGCAGAGGGCTGATGGGACTCATCCTTTAACTCATTCCTTTCAGGTCTCACCACTGGCACTGATCAACCCCTGTGAGATCTGTTCCCATTCTGCAGCACACATACACACTGTATTAGACAAGCGAGAGACACAAAAGCGCTGATTTTAAACCCAGATGCAACGTCACCAAACCCTTACTAATGGGGTTAGACTCCCCCCCTGAGGCGTCTGAGTGACACCTCTTTCCAGTTTAACAGAAGTCAGTGGGACTTTAGGGCTTCTAAACTCATAGTGAGTTTATTGTTAAGTTTTTGGTGCTTTTTCTACCCACTTTGGTCAAATAAAGGCAGGACAATGCTAACGATATATACTGAGCAATCAGAAGAGGGCAGTCCTTTCCCTCTGTAAATGCTGTACTTTATGCTTGAATTAAAAGTCTCAAAGCCACAAACTGATGCTGCAAACTTGTGCTGATACAGTTACAGCGGTTGGGGATGTGGATAGATCCAACCCCTGAATGATGTCACTGCGCTGGAGTAGGGCCCACCACCAACACAATTCTATCAACAAAGCTGCGCTTTCACCTTACTTGCTATTTTCACTGCAGAGCTGCAAGTATGGAAGATCTGTGAGGGTTACGTTAGTCCTCAGCCCCCTCCTGGATAATCACATAAAAGGGAGACAGAACGATAAACCATTCCAGCCTCGTGATGAAAATTAATTGATTACTTCTGCGGTTAAAGGAGACACGTTAACGATACAAGGTTTCTCTCCTGAGCCTAAATTGCCCGCCTCACTTCAGGCCCCACATCCTTCTGTCCTTCCATCAAGACAGTTAAGGAGCTCAGCCCCTTGGGAAGAAATATAAGAAACGTGATGTCAAGGAAGATGACTCAGAAGGGCAGAGGTAGAGTGCTGTAGATGATCTTTGGAAGAAAGCTCCCAGCTATGAGAATGGTGCAGAAAAAGCTCACTGTGTGTCTGCACCAGAGCTGAGAGCTGTGACCGCAGCACACGTAAATCTACCTGCTTTTAATGCAACTAATACAACTAACAGCAGTGGAGGAAGGGGTTTACCCTGATTCCCAGCAGAAAAGTAGATTTATTAGGGATGAAAGCACCACAAAGGCTGTGGCCTTCCCCTGCGAAGACCTGTGGTCTCTGCCCTGGGTGATAAGGCGGGAGCTGAGCCTTTCCTTTACAGTGCACTTGCTTCTGCCCCCACCACGGCGAACAGATTAATTCAGTACAGGTAAGTCCGTGCAAATTGCAACCGTACCTTCTACTTGCTGTGTGCCTGTATTAATGGAGCAAACAGGAGGAGGGAGGAGATGGTCATTGGTCAGGATAAGTAAAATAGCAAGATGCAGTGCTGAAGGTGGACCGAAGAAACTGCAAACTGAAGGAAGCGGAGGAAGAGCCAGCAAAGCAAGATGAAATGCCACCTGGTTAGACCATCTCGGGTTTCGTCACCACGTCCCTTGGCTGTTCAGGAGCTCAGCAGAGTAGAAGCAACTGATGATCTGAGGTGAAATGGGTCACCAGCCTAAAAAGAGGCTCCAGATCAAAAGCAGAGAAAGTAAAACGTAAATTAAAAAGCAGCGAATGCCAGACCTGTTAACGGACAATGATAGTGATATGAGTCATCGACAAAGGAATCAATCAGAACTAGGGAGGGGAGTGACTTGTATCCATGCACGCCAAAGCTCCCTAACTGGGATGACTTACAGACACGTATGGATATACGTTTAAGCAACGTCATTCCTTATCAAGGCAGATTTAACAGTGCCGCAAAATGTCCCCAGGAGCTGGAGCTTTATCATCTGCACTGTTAAATCGTTAGCACAATCCCAGGCATAGCTCTGGCTCAGGCCAACTAGCATTTTCCCAAACAATTGATGGAGACAGTATGGGAATTTGCACACTATTCCCAAAATACAGTCTGCACGTGTTTGGATGGTAGAACACTTTAATAGCATGGATGTGGGCTGTTCCCCTGCAAGCTGGTCTCAGAGCCAGAGACTAGCCTGGACACATTTGATTACAAAAAAAAAAGCTGCATGAGAAATTTTAAGCAGAATAAATGTAAAAGGTAGAAGAAAGTTACTAGGCAGAAGTAGAATCAAAATAATGGAGACAGCGTAAAGGTAATTAGCAGTGTTGCTGCTCTAAAGGTGTAAAAGAGGTAAGATTTGGGGAGAGAAGTAATATCTTTTAATGGAATTGGTCTAATCAAAGATACTATTTTTCTTCACAAACCTTGCCTTGAGGTAAGGTTCTTTACTGCCTAGCTGCTGCTATAGTCTCAATGTAAATGAGAAGGGTCAGCAGGGTCATCTCTCTGCACGAGGATTAGTCTAACCATATAGTTAACCCTCAGCACTTTTTAACAGAAATAAAGAGGGGAAGGTGAAGATGCCGGTTTTTTATCAAGCTGCAGGAACTGAGCGATGGCTTGTCTGCCAGTCTGTACTGTAAAAATTTCTGAGATTGGAGGTAGGTAAAAACTAACATGACTGCTTGAGTAATTATTTGTTCAGTAGCTGCATATATATAGCTACATTATCAGTGTATTTATGGGAGTGACAGTGTAGGTGTTGAGGCAGCACTGTGGAGGGAAGGACAAGAGCCCTGGATCAAGGTAAGTAGAGCAGAGAAATTTTTTGGTTTTTTTTTTTTTTTAATTTACATTAAGAACCAGGGATATAAAAAGCAAGAACACCCAGTCCAGCTCTGGTGGTGTGACTTTAAATCGGATATTTGAAAAACTGGAAATGTTACCGAAAGGAGAGACAAAATTATCTCAAGGATGGGGGAAAAAAGTCTTCTTCTGTTTAATTTATCAGACAGACTCGGTACAGTCTGTAAGGTTTATCATGAGAAAGATGAAACAGGAAGTATGACTGATTTAGCGAAGAGCAGAACAAGCAGCAAATGATCAAATGTTGAGGAAAAGTCAAATGGGAAATACAGCACAGATTTAGGAGAGTAGAAGTGACTTAAGGAAACCACTTTGTTGACTATTTTCGAACTGTGATCAAGTGGCTTTTGGGAGATGCGTTTAACTTCAGCAAAAACTGCTGTCTTCCTCTGAAGGGGAACCCCAGTAAAGGTGAATGGCCTGTACATGTGGGAAGTCTGCTACGATAATCGAATAGTCTCCTGTTGTATTAAAAATTTCTGAATGAATTCACGCCCTGTAGCGAGCAAACTGTGACACTGCCCGAGGCTGGTCCTGTGCAGCCAAGAGAGAGAGCAGAGCCGGGACAGTTGGCTTTACGGAGCTGAGGAATGCCAAGGGCTCCCAGTTGTTCTCTTGGCAACAGCAAAGCAACAACATTGTGTGCGCCAAAAGAAACTCCTCTGTGTTGAGCACCAAATATGGTGATAAAAGTCCTCAGGAGAAAGAAGAAACAACTGCTTCTCTTGTTCTGTAGCACAGGCGGTTGCATCAATTAGCTATAAATGTAAGCGTCACTCAGTGGCTATATAGTAGCATGAGATGAAGTACAGGCTTGAGAAAGCAGGTTCCCACGCTATGTGGGATTGCTGTCCGTATGGATCAGATGTAAAG
>VZSZ01004586.1:282737-319686 GCA_013398815.1 Ibidorhyncha struthersii
AGAGCGCGCCCCCCCCCCCCCCCTCGGGCCGAGCCTGGGAGGATGCTTCCCCCCAAAAAAAACCTCCCCAAATTTGGGGCGCAGCGGCTGCTCCAGCTCCTCAGCGTTGGCCGACGGTCCCCGTGCCGGCATTCAACCTGCGGTGAACTTTCATGGCGTGGCCCTAAGAGTAAAAGTTGGGAAGTAACAGAGCTGCCGGTGCGGCGTTGGAAGAGGAAACACCGTCAGGCTGCCTGATATTTTTAGAGCTAGTCTCTGCGGTCCTCGGGTTTTGCCTCTTGGCTATTTGTTAAAAGGAGCGGCTGTTTGAAATGCCGCCATCGCAGTCCCGCGCTCCTCTCGGCCTCCCTGCACCGTAACGTTAAATGGTACAAGAGAAGCGTACCAAGTCTGAGGCACTTGGCGTGGTGTGTCGTGGCACAAATCTCTTAACTACTTGAAGAAACCCCCAAACATACAGCAGCGTTGATAAAGGGCTGATAAAAAAGGACTATCTTGCAGCCCAGCAAGCTGTTCATTATTTGGTATCTTTGTGTTCTTAATTCCAAAAAGTTAGTAGTGAACAGCAAAGGGAAATTTTCTATATACGTATATAAACACAAGTGTTATACAAAGAGCTAAGCAGAATATGAAACTCTGCAAGTAAACCATGTGTGTGTGCAGCCGGCAGTTTCTAACGTGGTGTTGGGTCTGTTAGACGTGGTCAGGTCTATAGAATTTTAGCCTGAGCATCTATTTTAAGAAAAAATGTGTGTTACAGTCCCAGGACAAAACTTCTGATAATCCTGTGCGGTAACATCGGTAACATTGTGAGTCAGCAGCGTGAATGCAGACAAGATTGGAAGCTTTTTTTTTTTTCTGCAAACTAAGGAAGAAGCTGTCAAAATGCGTGGTAGTGTGCCTGCTTGAGTGAGTACTAATTGAATGTTCATCTTCACTACTGGTGGCGGCACCTTTATTGCAACAGAAGGAACACTGTGATGTTACTTGGGCTGGTAGCTAATTGCGTATTGATAGTTTTTCAGATTCTTACATAAATTTAAGCAGTTTTGTTTTCTGTTAAAGTCCTAACTGTAGTGCACTCCAAGGTTTATAAGTGGTTGACAGGCTTATACTTCACCTGATCAGTGCTAAATTAGCAAGCAGCTCAGTTTCAGCACTTGTTGAGAACTTCCTTCTTTCTCTCTCAATTTATAGCCCAAAAAATCCTGAAGAAAACAGCTCTAATACAGAGATATACCAGTTCTCCACAGTAAAGCAATGGTGGCTTTCTGTTTGTTTCTGCAGGATAAGGCCTTTGTCCCATGTACAGAGATGCTCTTACCTTTTCTACCGGCAGCCTTCCCAGTAAGACAAATGGAGTAAAATCAAGAATGTGAATACATCTTGTCAGAGTAGGCAAAAAATACTGCTTCTGTGGTTTCCACAGTACAAGATAATGGACTTGCTGATGCTTAAGAGAAATATTTAGGTCAGATCCATTAATGTATAAAAAAAAAAAGGTCTCTGATGTTGTGTGGTAAGAGCTTTTATGAACCAAGACTCCAACACCAAACAGTTTAGTCCTGCTTTTTAGTTGTGCTGTGAAAAGTTTTCTAATATTGTAAGTTAAAGTAATTCAGAGAACATATGCTCTTTTCACAAAGGTGTTCTGAAATTGTTCTCATTTGAACTCACCTAGGCATGCTTTATTTGCTGAATGTTTCAAGCCTCAAGTTCTGAACTTACTTACTCTGCTTAAGTACATGACATCTAACTTTTTGTTGAATTGGTTGCCTCAGAATAAGAGGAAAGAAAAGTAGCTTCAATTTGTGAAAGATCTACTTCCAAAATGACTCGCTTATCACTGCCAAACATGTTATTAGTAATACCTCCCCGTATGATTGTTCCTTTTAATCTGCAAATCTCAAGGTATCTTAGAAACGTCCTTTAAAATGAGGGCTCAGGACTTTGCTGGAAGGGACCTGAAACATTATAACCAACATTTCTATGAACTTCCCCTCAGCAGTGTCTGGTCAGCTTGGGGAGTCGGAGGTGCTGAGTTGCTGTGCAGAACTGCGTCGCCCGGCCTTGTCTCTCTGCTCCTTCCCCCACACACGTACACACCGGGGTGCTCCCGATGTAAGATGGAAGTGCCCCCCTTTTCCCTTGTTCTGCAAAGCAGCAGGTGCAGGGTGGTGGGTGCAGGGAACACTTGCTTTCTTTAAGCAAAAGTCTCATTGGGAGACACATTTATAGCTGGTACTTGCCTAATGTAATAATTTTAGACTGCTTTATCATTACTGAAGTGATGAAGCCAGCTCGTGAGTGCCTGGTTTGTATCATGCTTGGGTAGGCAAGGCTTGTCTGTTTATTAAAAAAAAAAAATAATAGAGTGCAATGGTGCATCCATCCACACCAGACTTGGGATAGTGCAGACTCACCGGATAGATTGCTGTGGGCATACAAGAGAAAATGTTTGTTCGCCCTAGAGCAGTAGTGCTTAAAAAAAAGCAGAACTGAGTGAGGCCAGAAAGACTGGAAACTCTGTGAGGACTGCATGGTCTTGAATTAATAATGCCAGCTTGTGTTATCAAAACCAAGTTTCTGTTAGCACACAGGTCTTGGTAAGTTCTGTACATGAAAGACTGGAACTGTTCATTTACGCGGTATTTCAGGAATACTTGAAATACATTTATGTTTAGCCATCCTTCAAAATGAAGGAAGACTGCAGAGTCAACAAGCGTAAGTTGCTGACCACTAAGAGATACTCCTCCTTAGTATTAAGGTATAATCCGCAAGTCAGCCAGCCTGTGCAGTAATTGAAGCAGACCTTGCTTTAATTGACACGGAGCTTCCTGACTCTCTGAGCAATGTAATTGTACCTTTTAAAAGTATGGTGAAACTTTCCCTTGAAAGTAGCTTTTGCAGTGTAACAAATCCATAATTGCAGCAGCAAAACATTTGCTCCTAGATAAGGGCACTTGTGCAGTATTGGTAATTAGTTTGACCTGGCCAGATGCCTCCTGATAAGGTACAGCAGAGAGCTGTCATCTGGTATGCTGAAGAATTTAATTCTCCTAAATTGTGACACAGCATGTATATGGTAATTAATCAAAAGTTACCAGTTGTATTGGATTAAGTCTGCTGGTGTGCCACAGTCCTGTTTAGTCCTTACCTTTGTCAAGTACTAAAAGAAGAAAAGAAATCCTTGTTCTGGTTGTGCTGACACAAGTTTTAGCAGGAATTTTGTTGCTCTTTCAATTCCTCTGCTTTCTTCCTAATTCCTCCTCACGGGACATTGCACAACCTCAGTCCTCTCGTATCTGTTTTCACATCACTGCAACCCCCCGTCTTTCCCTCAGCTGACATCCTTTCCACTTCTCTGTCAAAATCAGCTCTCCTTTTTCTTATGGTTAAAGTACCGCCATCTCAAACCAGACCTCTCTTTAGATACCACGTCTACAAAATCCATCATAACCATTTTAAAACCTTCCCATGAGGCAGCACAACCCAACCTTTTCGTGTCCTTGAAACCAGGTATGGGTTTGGGGACTTTTCTTGCAGACCTGTCCTTACAGCTTGCTGCCTGCCCGAAACAGGGCTGGTAAATACGAGCCACCGGGCACGAGGCTTCGTGTCCCTTCTTCCTTTCCCACAAGGCCAGAGGAGAAGCAGTGCTGCTTATTTGCTGTCAGTTGGACCGTGCTGCATCTAAAGTATTTTTATTGTCTGTTGGTATCCTGCATCCGGGAAGCTGTTAGTTGTAATCCCAAACTCCTGGTGAGAGCTGTTTTTATGGCTACCCCAGTGCTGCATTCTGGCTCGTGCCATCCCGTGAGCCTCAGCTGGGGGTGAGCATTGAATGACTAGTGGCATGTATAGATGTAGCCTTGATTTTTAATCCTAAGGATTACTGGATTGTCCCGTGCATGTATTCTCGAGAAGGAGCAGAAGGACCTGGGCAGGTGGGTGGCTTGTTCTTGCCAGGTTGGTGGCCAGCAGAGCCGGGAGGAGAAGGTAGGTGAGTCATGGGGGGCCACGGCCATGCGGCCAAAGCACAGAGCTCTTGGCACTCCTACAGGGGAGTATGGGTAGGGCATGGGAAGGATGCTTGCTTTGTGGTTTCAGGATAAGTTACGTTGAGTTCTGGAGGCGGATTCTTGCTAAAAAGGGTTTAAAAGTCTGTGAAAAAGGAGTTAAGAGACGTGCAAGATGCGAGATGAAACAGAAATAGGAAACAATTAGAAGAACAGGGGAAGGAGAGCTCAGGACTGAGTAACCGGTCAGGTTTTATGCTGGATATAAAGTCACTGGGATTGTATCTCTTGACTCTAAAGAGAAGGACTGAGTGGAAAACAAAGCCCGATTCCTCCCATGTGCTGTATGTGTCTGAGATACCTCCACCAAGAAAATAATTTTAGGTGTTGGTATGGCACCTTGGAGGAGAAGAGCAAGTCGTCTCTCTCGCAGGGAAGAGAAGAAAGTAAGATTAGAATCACACCCCTGAAAGGTCTGTGTCTCTGGTTAATTAGAGAGTTAATTGACAAAGTTAAGAGAAATCTGGGCCACAATCTTGTTTGGTTAATGCTCATTAATTGCAACAAAGTAATTTAAGTTTAACTAGAGTAAGATAAGGTGTGGCGTTTGGCCTAGTTTTTAATTCCTTGTGTAAGGTATTTATTTGCTCACGACAGATAGAAGCCGCCCTAAGACCAGACTGATGGGGTGCGGGCTGAGGTTTGCTGCGACGCTGTAATCACAGATCATTTTTAGCCTCACGTGCATGAGGAGATGGACTCGCAATTGTGTAACGATGGCAAATGAGCAGTCAGAATTAAAACCAGTTAAGACTGAATTTGCCATTCCTAAAGGCTGGTTGTTTTGCAGCACAAATTTAATTTTGCTTATCTGATCCTGATTTTCAGCTGCCCTGAGTTCTGGCAGACCAGCTGTGTTTAGTCCACCGCTAGCTGGTTTAGGGTGGAATTATCATGTTAAAAGCAACATTTGTTTGTAGTGCTGGCAAGGCTTCCATTGGCCCTGTCTCCACGCAGTAAATTTATGTTCTTCACCACGAAACAGCTAAACACATGGGTTTTGAGTGGGACTTTTTTCAATTGCAAGGCCTAAACAAACAAATAAAGGATGAGAGAAAGGGATCCTGCTGAATGTCAGCACTGCTTTCCTCTACGCTTTACCATGGGTAGAAGAGAAACTCCGATTTAGCTGATGGTAAAAAATATTAGATGTTTGCATGTTCTTCTAATGCTTGGAAAGTTTTTGAAGAAAATCCTCAGATTGTAACTTGTAAGATCAGTCTGCCATCTTAAAAGTTGATTATGTGTAAATTTGATTATAGAAAGGTCTTCTAAAGTATTCAGGCTATATTTAAGATAATGAAGTTTTGTTCCTTAATCTAATTTTGTCTAGCATCTGGAAGAAATTAAAAATCCAAACCATGCATCATTTCAGTCCTTAAAAATGTCTCGTACCTGCTTTACTGTCCTTGCCTGTGTCTTGGATGTGAACATACAGCAGGGCCAGGGGATAATGGAGCACCGGCTGCAGGGGTTCCCTGCCACACTGACCCTGGATCTCTGCCTTCCTCCACCGACTGTTAGGCCTGTTGCTAAAGGGATCGATTTTTTTCCTCTCCCCGTGTCAGGATTCTGCACCCGAGCTATGTACGTCTGTCCTTTCTGGCCTGCCACCTTAACGTGTCTTCACAGAGGCCGTGGTCCTGTGTAAGGTCTCGCTGTGATTGCTGTCGTGTCCCTGTGTTGGTGAAATCATGTTTAGAGATGAGTCCAGTGCACGTTCCCTGGTGGTACTGCATTCTAAAAGCATGGAATAAGTGATAATTTCTGCTCCAAAGAGCTTGCAGTTAATAGTTGAGTAAAATGGGTTTGAGAGTGGTTATCACTTGGTGAGATTAAGAACTAAGCTTTTGAGTCGGAGTGGTACTAACACATTTTTTTATTTTGTTAGGGAAACACCCTTTATTGAAAAAGATATATTTGCTCTGAAAGTAACCTTTATTTTAGGTTTGGAATTTTAAAAATCTAAGCATGGAATCTAGAGTTCGGTGATTTTTTGACCATTTTAATTATACATTTTGTTCTAATCTAGTTTTAAAATGCTAATAGACATACTTTCTTTCCTTTCCGTTGTCCAGGCCACAAGATTTCTCTGTCAGAAAGCTATTGGAGAAACTTGGCTTAAATTTTTCTTGCTGCCCTAGCCCAAGCCGTTCTGTCCTCCCTGGTATTTGCACTGGTGCCAGTTGCATGGGTCACCCCAGAAGGTTAATGTTTGCTAATGGCAATTCTGCTCTGGGTTTATGGTGCAGCTATAAGACAATACCTGGTGAATGCTGGCTGACTGCAGCCCACAGCACAATGCCAGCTTACGCTGGTGTCCCTGTGTGCTCTCTCCACTCATTCATGCACTCTCGTTGTTGTAAAGCCTTCCTTCTTCTTCCTCCTCACTGCCACAAGGCAATTTTGAGTTACTATCACGGTGTTAGAGGGAACAGTCTTATCTAGTGTGTACCTATTTTTTTCACAACAGATGGCCTACAAATATGAACATTAGTTCTGCTGCCTCTGTACCTGAATTATTTTCTTTTCGTTTTCCTAGGTGTGGTATAAAAGAACCCACCATGTTCTCCCGACTACGAGTAGCTGCCACTCCCTGCGCGATGGCATGTCGCAGTGCACATACGAAAGAAAAAGGCAAGCCACTGATGTTAAACCCGCGAACAAACAAGGTTGGTAGTGTGTGATTATCAAATATCTTATCTTCATCCGGTAATCATCCAATGGACCTTGTTCCAGGGTTAAACCACCTCCAGGAGGTGTACTGGTCCACAGCCAAAAAAGGGTACAGAAGATGGAGGAGTCAGCGATCATTTCAAGTTTACTACCTGGACACCTACAGTACAAGGACTTCCAATAACACCTCCTGCTTCTGTCAGCCTGCGCTTCCCTGGTTTGCAGGGGTTTATACAATCAGTACTGCTGCTTCCTTGTGCCAAATAAAGAGTGGCCGATTCTTGCTGTTTACTGGCTTAGTTTTTGGGCTGGTTGAATTGAAGTAAAGCTTTAGCATATAAAGAGTCTTACTTCGTAGTTTGCAAAAGTTAATTCTGAATTCAATCTTGCTAGTGATAGCGTTAGCCTCTCTGTCCTAGTCCTGGCTTTTTCCTGCAAGACTGTGAATTGGGACCGAGCCATATCAGTAAGAAACATCCCTCTGCAGAGCCGGACAGAGAGCATCTAAAAATAAGCCTTGAATGGAGCTAGCTGGGAGGTAGAGATGTTATGTTAATTCCATGCATCGGGAGGAACTTCTTCTAAGAAGGCAGAGTGTTTTTTTCCTTCAGAAACATGTTCCTATTTCCACAACCCAATCCCCGATCTCTTTTTTTTCCCAGAGTAGTAACAGCCTTCAGGAATATTGAAACAATTGCTGTGTAAACTAAAACTAGTAAGAAATGAGGTGAGGGCTTTCGGTAACTGATCCAAGATGTCTTAAATGGCCAAGAAAGGTGACAAATCTAGCTGCCTCTGACAGTGTTTCCTGAACAATGGAGCTATGGAAGCTGGACTTCCATAGTTTTATCCTATGTATTTAATGTCTGGCTTTTCTCCTCTTCCCCATTCTCTGTTTTGGTTTTTTTTTTTCCCTTCCCATAATGCCAAATATGTCCTCTTCACTGTATATTTCCCTCCTTTCCTTTTCTGCCCTTGGCCCTGACTCCTTCTCTCTCTCCCTCTGTATTCTTAGCTCCTTCCCATGTCCCGTGCCACTTCCTAGATGCAAATAAGCACGTGCTGTTGTAAATTGGCCAGCTGGCAAGCCAGACACATAACCCCGAGCCTTTCTCTCAGCAGAAGGGCTAGACCGGCTCTTTCCTCTGCACAGCAAAATCTTTTTTTTCTTCTTCTTCTCTTTTCTTTGTCCCTCTCTCTTTGTCAGAATTAGAAGTTAACCAGTGGGCTCAAAATATCTGGGGAGGATATCAAGCTAGGAACTGCAAGCTGCATCTCCTTGTGTCCTGCCCGTAACTACAGGGGGAATTGCTCCAGTGTGTCTTTTGGCAAAAGTGATTCCTGAGTGTCCTGAAAAGAAAGGAAGAAGACAGAATACAGACCTGCAATCATGTTTCTTACTGTTTCTTTTACAGTATAGTGTAGTGTGAGGTGCCTTGATACTGCATGAATGGAGGTTGCGTATAGAGCCAGAGATCTGTAGAAGTTAGAGACTGGCCGACTGCAAAAATAAAATTGGGATTGCCATGTTGGGGAAGGAGAAAAGAATAGATTGGGGTGATTTGTGAAGATCAGATTATCTCGAGACTTTCCCGAGCTATAAACACTTTGACATGCCAGTGGAAATTATTTCAAGCCCTGTAAGCTTTTCCAAGTGCTGATTATGCAACCGTGTTCAGAAACAAAAACAATAGGTCATTTCTTACTGTTTTTCTAGTGGTAATATCTTTCTATTTTATTTTTTTTTTCAAGCCTGGAATTCTCTGGTGGGCTGAGCACAATGCAGTATTTTTTATGTTGTTTTTTTTTTTTTTGAGGAGGAGGGAAGAGGACAGAGCTGCTTATTAATAGCAAGTGATTTTTTTATTATTTTTTAATGTCTCCAAGAAATGATACTTGTGAGAGGGGGAAAAAGCTTTCCACATTTGTTTGGCTATGAGTCTGTTGTTAAGGCTGACACCTGTTTGAATGGATCTGTAAGCAAGTTAGGTGATACTGCTTGATATTGGATGCAGTATCTGTATAGAAAAGTATTTTGGAAATTCAGCAGAGAAATAAATGGTTCACTAAATATTCAAGGTACCTTACCCTTTGTGCTTTTCTTGCCCACAGTGTCTCATATGTGCATATATACCATATACAGATAAAGGGCTTTATCTCTTGCTGGCAGCTTGTCGAGATCAGCATTTTATGACTTGTGTTTTAGTTGTTTATGTTTAGTTTTTACAGTCCCTGTCAACTCTACAGAATATTTGGTCTCCTCTAATACACGTGGGCCCTAAAATAAGAACTGCAAGATGGCAGCATCCCTAACAGAAAACCACCCCTTCCCATTGTGCAGATTACTCTGCTCCTGTTCTATGCCATCGGAGTATTTTTTTTCTCTTACCATTATTATTTTTTTTTCCTTTTCTTTCCCATCCTTACCTGTCCCCTGCATGTATGTACTACACCTACATTGACTGGTTTGGGTTTTTATATTTGAAGGCCAGCTTTCAAGTCTTTATTGTCAGGGCGGCTCAGAAAAGGTCATGTGCTATATCAGTAATGCCCTTGCTGTTGCAGCCAAACAACTGCAGAACATATTGTAACTGCAGTGCTGGCATCCATGTATATTTACGATCTTCCATGATGTTTGATTTCTGCTCTGTGACAGGGATTCAAATTACAGTTAATTGTCTTCAGGACCTTTTATTCTGCTGGAGATCCCTGCTGTGCCAAAGCAGCATTTTAAGCTTGTTGGGCGCTTAGAACACTGTTAGGACAATCTCATTTGTTTAGTACTGGCAATTAAACTGTTATTTATATTGTGGTAATGCTTCAGATTCTCACTCAAGGGCCAGGATTTCTTCTTCCAGCACAGAACAGATGATGCACGAGTGGATGATCCCTGACCTTGGTGATGTCCATTCTGCCGTGTAGAGTGGCATCAGTGTGCCTTTATCTTCACTGGAAATACATGACCTGTAACGTTATTTGTACGTTTGCTTTCTGTGTGCTTGCAGCAAATTAGTGACTCTGAATAATTTGTGACACTTTCTGTATTTTAGTTGGTGATTTTTCTACCTTGTGGCATCAGTTCTTCTTGTTACTCTCTAAGTGCGCGACTGTGTGTTGTACAGTTGGTTCCATTACCCCTTTTTCTATTACTCTGTTCCTCAGTATTGTTTGGTTATTTCATTCTTTAATGTTCTTCTCCTGTACTGACAATGCCTCCCAAATTTTTAGCTTCAGCAAATATCTTTAGGACATTGCATTAAACACACGAATGCATGCACACGTATTTATATGTATGTATATGCCTGGGCACATCTGCATGGGAATACATGATAAATTTTAAAAAAGAACTCACTGACAGTGTCACAAGTGGCCATTGAATCCCAGACCGATTCCTGAGGAACTGCCCCAGTGTCTTATGTTCCATATGGGTGGTCATCTTCTCATATGTTGTATTTAGCTACACCATTAATCGCAGTTTCATCTGTATTCATTCCCAGCTTTTTCAGCCCAATTTGTTTGCGTCTATGCCTTACTGAATTCTTCTAGAAACTCTGATAGATTACATTTGTTTAAAGAATCAGTTCTCTTAACAAAGATGTACCTGACTTCACTGACGTCTGGCAAATATCCCAACCGTGTGTTTCCAATTCAGAATAAAAAACTCAAAGTTAAAGCTAGTTGGACAAAATAAATAGGATAGGACAAGAGAATGTGAAGAAAGATAGTATGAACTTGAAGATCTAAAAGCAGATGCCCCCTTCCCCTTCCACTGCCCTTTCTCACCGTGCTGTTTTTTGGCACATTTGATTTCTTTTATTTTAATACTTTTTAGACTGTGTCAGTTGGGCTGAGCAGCCCAGGGTGTGGAATACTCAATGCCCGTCTGCCTTCCTGGGGAAATCAGGATAAACAGGATGTGGAGATGTACTGCAAATTGTAATTGTCATGTCTCTAAGAAAGGCAGTGCTTGAAATACCACCAACAGTTTGTGATCAGTTGCAAAGAAAGATCCTAGAAGGCAGGAAACTGATAGAAACTGGTAGTTTCCTTGCGCACATGCACACACCCAGCCCCTAAGTCCCACCACAAGTTTAGTGTCCTGCCCAATTGTTATGGAGGGATGGTTGGATGGAGGTTGCATGGCCGTGCTTTTGCAGCTTTCATCAGCTTCCTTGAGATCTGTGTGCTTTTAAAAGGAATTAAATGTGGAAAAATGGAACTGTTTAATCTGTAACCAGCTTTTATCATCTGTCTGAAAAGGTGCTCTAAGTGCCAAAGGTGGTAGGTAGTATTGCACCTCATTTAACTTAGATCAGCTATTCTGCTCAGGACTCGTGAGCTGCTGGGATGGGGGGTGGAGGAAGGAAGAAAGCTGTCTTGTTTTTTAATTTTTTAGGTTTCTTTTTTTTTATTGTCGGATTAATGCCACTGAAGGACAGCAAAAGCAATGGCATTTGCTCAGTTAAAAAAATAGCAGTTTAATGAAGTGTCTGTGAGGTGTTCAGTGATGCTATATATACAACTACCTGAAAGGAGGTTATAGAGAGATGGGGACTGACCTCTTCTCCCTGGTGACAAGTGATAGGACGAGAGGAAATGAGTTCAAGTTAAGCCAGGCGAGGTTTAGGTTGGATATTAGGAAAAATTTTGTCACTGAAAGGGTTATCCAACATTGGAATAGGCTGCCCAGGGAGGTGGTGGATTCACCATCCCTGGAGGTGTTTAAAAAAAGGGTAGACGTGGTACCTGGGGATATGGTTTAGAAGTGGTTTCATCAGGTTAGGTTGATGGTTGGACTCAATGATCTTAAAGGTCCCTTCCAACCTTAACAATTCTATGATTCTATGGTGTAGATGAACTGTTTCAGTCATCATGACCACGATTTGCAATGTACAGCTTTACCATAACCATCGGGGCTTGGAAACAAACCATAGAGAAGCTGGATGACTTTCTTGCTGGTGTGTATAGGCTTTCTCTTTCTGACTCCCATTTTCTGCAGGGGAATGCTGTTAGTTGAAGCCACGTCATTGGTAAAGGAGAGGTAGTGCAGGTTAGCTAAGTCTGGTTCAGCAGCCAAAGTGATTTACATCTGGTTCACACTTACGGAGGCGGTACAAGAACTGGTGGCATCTTTGCCTGCAGAGAGACTAAGGTCTTTAAAGGCTTAATAACCTGGGGAAGGTCTGGGTCGTTTCACAGTTCTGCAGGGAGTAGATCTCTCTGCTGTGTCAGCCATACCCCCCCAATATATGTACTATGCTGTTTCTAGGAGAATAACTATGTGGAATTGAGTTTAAAAAATGAAGGAGGAAAGAAATCAAAGGAGATTTCCATGTTCTACACTATTCTTGTAAACACAGAGAAACTTTGAATCTATGGTTGAGATAGCAACTACACCTTTGATTCATATGAGTGAACCTTATTAATTTGCAGCAGAGACGTGTTGTGCAACAGTGAACTTTGTGATTTAGCAAAAGGAAGCAGAGTTAAGAGAAGCAGCCCACAACCCAATGTAAAATTACTTTATTTTAAAAACGCTTATGATGCTACTTCAAAGCCTACGATATACTGCTGAATATGTTGTAATAATGATTAGCAGTTACATGAAAACCAGTTGATTACATCTTCCCTGTGAAATAGACTAACTCTCATTTTCCAAACAGTGGCACGTTTGGATATATTCTGCATTTACATCTTTATCAGGGGCTTTGAATGGGTTATTTGTTATAAACCGTACAGGTTTTCAGAATGCTTGAGAGTATTTATGGCATCAGGTAAAAGTATCCTCTCCGATAATATATGCCTGCCCTGCAGGCAGGGAAAAAATTATCATCACTACTACTTCTCTGCTTCGAAACCTCTCAGTATTACTTACTCAGTGGTGCTATAAAACTCAGGCTTGCAGGATTCAAGTCTCCTGTTCACCTTCGTGCAAAGTAGGCAACTAGAATTTTTATATGCTGGTATTTATAGCACCACTCGCTTTGTGTAGTAGAACCCAGTTGTTAGGGTTAAAGTGAGGACCCAGTGCCAGATAGTTTGTGGATTAAAGGCACAGTATGTAGTGATTCAATGTGAGCTTGTCTTAGCTAAAAAAAACTGTCAACACTTCATTTTACTTGCCTTTTTTTTTTCCCCCCACGGCAGTACGTTGGTTTTGTTGCAATAAATTTGTCCATGCGTATTAATTAATTCATTTGTGGTCTTTGAAGTGCGCTGGGTTTTCTCCTGGACACGCTTCTTGCTTTGCCTATACTATCTTAGAAAGGGCACCTGTTTTTTCTGAGCTGTAAAGAGGATTAAGGAAAATAATCTAAGTGAAAGTCAGCGGATAACACTCAGAGAAAGGACACCTAGCACTGTGGGTCAAAGGAAACCAAAAAGCGATCCCTGTGACTTAACCCCAAATCATTACAGTATTTAGGCATTTAATCCCAGTGGAGACCAGAGGGAATTTGGCCCTTAAGTAGGTGCTGGGATCTTAAGGCCTTTGGGAACATCAGTCCCAGCGCTGCAAATTGCTGAGTGCCTCCTGATTCATCGCTGGTTCTGTCAAACCGCACTGGGGTTTATAAAATGAGGGAAAAGGGTAGGAAATCTGTAATACTGCAACTCCTAGGCATGTTACTTTAAGGCATATCTCCATCCTGCGTGGTGCTGTATTAGGAACAAGCTACAATCCCAAATCCAAAACAAAGAGGCGGCTGATGGTCATGGGCAAAGATAATAGGAATACAGCAAGTGTTGGAAGGGCTCTGAGGTTTTAATAGTGCTGCTCTGCACTAAACTTGTTCTGTTCCAGTTGGAATGAGGCTTGAATTTCTGTATGGAGGCTGATGGCATTCAGATTCCTGAGTTAGGCATGGGCAAAAATTAAACCATCTCCTAATGTGGTAAGATCCAATTGTCACAGAAATAAACAGCTGGAAGTACTTAGTACCACTTAAAGAATTCACTGTGTTTAGTGTCATTGTAACTCCAAATATATTGAAAAACCAGGTTGCCTATAGACTGGAAAAAATATGAATAAAGTGAACGAAGATGGGTAGCTGTTCTGCTTAGTACTGACCTGAGGGCTCGTTTGATGTTATTAAGGACCCAGATAGTTTAAGGTCACTGGTTTCACTGCACAAGGAAATTAAGGAAAAGCTATGTCCCAGTGTCATGCTAATAGTGGAAATTAGAAATTAGGTAGGCTTTATTTTTAAGGGACTTGAGAGTTTCTCATGGGGAGGATGTGGGTTTTGCTAGTGAGATATTTCAGCGAGTTTAGAGTAAAATGTCAGTGTAGCCATTATGGTACCACTGAAGGGATTCTGGCCTTTGACATGCCTTAAATTAGTGACATTAGTGACTTTACTGACCAGTGTTTATCTTCTGAAAAGAGACTAAGCTGGTTGTTTGGTTTTCTTTTCTTCTTAATATGGTAAGACTTTTGGCATCACTTTTGTTTTTGTAGTGCCTAAAGTAACAGTCAACGTACTACAGATGTTTACCAGCTGTAGTCAGCTTCCTATCCTAAATCACTTGCGCTGCAAGTACACAAACTGTGTTGAGAAAGGGTTGTTTAAAAAAGGCATAAACTGCTGATGGTAACAAATTCAGGGGGTAATTAAGGAAAAGGGGAAGAAGCCGAGATGTGGGTTTGCGTGGTTCGCTTCCATGCAACTTTGGAAGATGCATTTACATTCCCAGAGAATCTTTCAATATTTGTTTCTGAAGTATGTAGAAGTGAAGCTAAAGCAGATTCTTTGCAATATAGGAAAAAAAAACCAAACAAACAGGCATTCAGTGTGTGTTCCTTGTGTTGTTTTTTTTTTTTCTCATGCCGGTGCTGCTTACATGATTGTGTTTTCAGTGGAAGTTTTGGATTATTCAAATCAGTTTTCAGAAAAATTACCACGTGGCTAAAGTGACTGTTACACCCAGCAAGACCGGCAGGATAAAATGTTCAGGAATAAGCCATCATCTGAAATTTATTTACAGGCAATAATGGAAGAATACTTGAGAATAACAATGGTTTGAGGGAAAAAAAGGTTTGCAAAGGACTCTTAGATAATAGAAAAAGAATAAATTAATTTGACATAAAATACTGAACTTACTACATGGAAGCTTGTCAGAAAGCATAGATCTATTTTAGGGTTAAGTACTTTTTTTGTTTTCAAACCTTGAAGTTTTTCATTCTTTTTTTTCTTGAAGTAGAGTAGCTTGCTTTTTAACTCTTCAAATATTTTATGACTTTAGAACGTAGTGTAGAATTAGTACAGAAAAGCAGGTGGACTGCTTAAATCTGTGTAGCCAAAACAACTGATGTTAAATGTGATTTAAATAAGCAAAGAGAAAAAGATATGTAAAAATATTAATTACTTTAATTATGTTTTTTCCTAAGGAATAGTTATATTGGTTATAAACCATTCACGTGTGCTGAATTACACTAACTATAGACTCTAAATTAGAGGTTTTTGGTTAATGGGCATGCTTTCTACAAATACCTGTGAAAGTCTCATCAAACATAAGCAGAGGTGACAATATATATATCTTGATCTGAATTATGCCTTTTTTTCTTGTGATTTTTCTGATTGCAGGAGGAATTTGGAGTGTAATTGCAAGGCATAAAATAAAGCTTAGAAAGCCTTTTTTTAAACCCTTTTTTTAACTTGGCGGTAAGAATCTGCTTCCAGCTTGGGGAAATTTGAGAAAATATGCTCTTGTTTTTTAATCTAGCTGCTTTAGTAAACAAAGGAAGTGGTGTTTGTGAGCAGAACTGATGTTTCTTGTTTCCGTCTCTTTCAAAACATTGCAACTAGCAGACCTTTCCCTTTCAGATTCTGCTTTCGCTCACAGATTGATGCACAGCCTTGGCACAGCAAAGGCTTTCCTGGGTTTTCAGCTCCTATGTTTGCAAATATTGATTTAATCATTCACTGAACTGACCCAGTTGGATAAACTGGAATAAGGACAGTTTATCATTGCTCTTTTCGAAGTGGCAAACTTAAAGTGGGGTCATTTGTCGGAAACAGGGTCAGTGCTTTGAGCCAGGTTGGCTGTGAATCCGGACTCGGATCAGTTAACATTTTGAAACGTTACGTCTCAAGTTAACTGCCCTGTGAAGATGTCTCCACTAGCAGGTAGCTCACAGCAGGCTGTTACGTGTACTAAGTGAAAAGCCAGTTTTATTGGATGTCATTGTTAAATAATTCAAATGAGTATTTAAATAACAATAAATTCAACTCTTCATCCACCTTGAAACAGAGAAGAATGGAAATGGTGGGATATTTTTCTGGTTTAACTCTTCTGAAACTTAATTTGTTACCGTTGAGCTTTTTGGTAGTAGACCGTTACAGTAGTATGTAGAAAAAAGCAGCAAACAGAGCAATTCAGAGAAAGGTCTTTGGACTAAATGTTACTGTCTGTGATTGTAGGGACCAGACTTGTTCTTGGTCAACCTTATGTTCCTGTGAAACAATTAAAGAAGCAGATGTTATTTTACTTTTAAACCTTAGCCTGTCAGCAGTGGGATCTCTTAGTTGTTCTCCAGTTTCACAGAGGAAAATGAAATCTGGCAAAGGGTATAAGGATTGAGAGCTGTGGAAAAGAGGCGGTCAAAAGCGATACCCTCAGAGGATGAGGAGAACCCTGGCAGACGCAAATATAGAATTGTAGAATCATAGAATTGTTGAGGTCAGAAGGGACCATTAAGATCTTCAAGTCCAACCATTAACCTAACCTGACAAAAACCACTTCTAAACCATATCCCCAAGTACCATGTCTACCCTTTTTTTAAACACCTCCAGGGATGGCGAATCCACCGCCTCCCGGAGCAGCCTATTCCAATGCCGGATAACCCTTTCAGTGAAAAAAATTTCCCTAATATCCAGTCTAAACCTCACCTGGCATAACTTGAACCCATTTCCTCTCGTCCTCTCACTTGTCACTAGGGAGAAGAGGTCAGTCCCCATCTCTCTACAATCTCCTTTCAGGTACTTGTAGAGAGTGATAAGGTCTTCCCTCAGCCTCCTCTTCCCCAGGCTAAACAGCCCCAGTTCCCTCAGCCGTTCCTCATCAGACTTGTTCTCCAGACCCCTCACCAGCTTTGTTGCCCTTCTCTGGACACGCTCCAGCACCTCAATGTCTTTCTTGTAGTGAGGGGCCCAAAACTGAACACAGCACTCGAAGTGGGGTCTCACCAGTGCCCAGTACAGGTGGACGATCACTTCCCGAGTCCTGCTCACCACACTATTCCCGATACAGGCCAGGATGCCATTGGCCTTCTTGGCCACCTGGGCACACTGCTGGCTCATATTCAGCCGGCTGTCCACCAACACCCCCAGGTCCTTCTCCCCCAGGCAGCTTTCCAGCCACTCTTCCCCAAGCCTGTAGCGCAGCATGGGGTTGTGACCCAAGTGCAGCACCCAGCACTTGGCCTTGTTGAACCTCACACCATTGGCCTCAGCCCATCGGTCCAGCCTGTACAGATCCCTCTGGAGAGACATCCTACACTCAAGGAGATCAACACACCCGCCTAGCTTAGTGTCATCTGCAAACTAAATATAAATATATCCAAACCCTGCCTGTTGTGGCACCTGCCATGAGAAAAGGATGCAGTGGATAGCCTGAAATGGCAAATAGACATTATAAATATAAATGCTAGAGGAAGAACTGCTAATTACTTCTCACCTCTCTTCTTTTCAGGGTATGGCCTTTACATTACATGAACGACAGATGCTTGGGCTGCAAGGACTTCTACCTCCTAAAATAGAGACGCAAGACATTCAAGCCTTACGCTTCCATAAGAATTTGGCAAAAATGACTGACCCCTTGGAAAAGTAAGCACTCCTCTGGCCTTGTTTCGTCATGCAAGTGAATGGAAATTGCTGCAAAATATTTCATGGGGATAACGAAACAAGGTTTCTATGCCTCCTCTGGGTTTTCAGTTGTTGCAGGCAATTTTCACTTTTGCACAGAAAACAGCTTTCATTCATCGTGCTGCTAAATGATGTTGGGGAGCTTTTTTCTTATATTCCATAGTCATAAGGTCACGAAAAAGAATGTGCACAAATTAGCCAGTGACAAAGCTGCAAAGCTTGCTGCAATATGTATTTCTGTAATACGTAAAATTTGGGTGGCAGGTTGTTAGAGCATGGAACTGTTGGAGGGGGGGAAGGGGGCGGCTAGCGCATGCTAGAAAAATACATGAGAGTGAAGGTAAATTGAGGGTTTGATAATTAGGTACGAAAACCAGTGTTTATCGTACATACAGTAGTTACTGCTAGAAAGAAAGCGCAGGGTTAGAATTTTGAGTTTCATAAAGGGTAATTTTTTTATATCAGTCTTTTCACCAAACCAGTGTATTAAACAAAAAAAAAAGTGAAGGATTTTTTTTTATTTGTTTTTTTTCTAGAATAGCATGTTTTTAGCATCCTGTTACTGTTTTCCTATAAGCTTTTGTCTATCTGCATGTAAAAATATGCAGTCTCCTAAAGGCGAGAGGAGCATTGGAATGGTTTGAGGCTTACTGGACCACATCAAAACTCTTTTGTTCTCATGAAAACCGAAAGATCCACATCAGGTCACTCGCTGTATCATGTCATGTCATCTGTATTGGCAAAGTGCCTGGTTGCTGTAGCCTAAGATGAATTGTTAGTTCATCTAATTCATTATCTTTATGTTTTGGGGCCAACGAGGCTGAATATGAATGGATACACAGTGGACTGGTAGGTAAATTTGCAAAACTGCAGGTTTAATTTGCACACCTAGGTAAGTCCTTCAAAATGAAATTTTTGTTAGGAGTTAATTTGTTTTACAACTGTGTTGATGTTAGGATTAACAAGACCTTACTCTCAGGATCTTACTTTTTCGGATGAAAAATTCTTTCACTGGTAATTTTATTTTTTTTTTAACAGTAATGAGACTCTCAGCTGCATCCTGTAATAAATCCATGGGTTATCTTTTATTGCAATGCATGTTTGTGCATTAACTTGTGAGCAAGCATAGTATGTCATATCCAGTATTTTTACTTCAGCTTTTTTAAGTACTGCTACTCTCTCTTTTCCAACTTCTGTTTAGTGTTTAAAGCCCTACTTGAGTGGAAGCAGGAATTTCGTTAAAGAGTGATATGAAGCAAGTTTGTTTTTTGCTTTTACATTATTCACATTGTTTTAAATAAGCATAAATGTGAAACAGTAAGTGATATTTTTTCTTTCGCTTGATTTCAGGTACATCTACATAATGGGAATCCAAGAGAGAAATGAGAAGTTATTCTATAGGGTATTACAAGATGATATTGAGCGGTTAATGCCAATTGTATACACACCAACTGTAGGCCTTGCCTGCACCCAGTACGGACACATCTTCAGGAGACCAAAGTAAGAACAAAAGATATACATTGCTGCTACTTTTATTACCATTTTCTCTGTATACTTGCCTGAGGTTTGGAAATGGTTTATTTCATTTTCGTTTGGATTCAGCTATACAAGAATTGTGCCAATTCAGGGCAGTAAAGCTACCCCTCTGCCTGGGAGGCGTAAATCACCATTAAATGCACCCCTGCCTGTGCAGAGAGGTAGGAATGTGAGTGCACGCGTATCCCTACAGCAGATTTGCTGGAGGAAGCTCAGGCTAACTGCAGCGTTGGCAGAATGGAAGCTGTGACCAACATGTTCCTGCTGGTGGCAAAGGGTCCCAGTGCTGGAGAGATTCTCACGATGCCCCCAGTGCAAGAAGGACATGGACCTGTTGGAGCAGGTCCAGAGGAGGCCATGAAGAGGATCAGAGGGCTGGAGCACCTTGGCTGTGAGGACAGGCTGAGAGAGTTGGGGGTGTTCAGCCTGGAAGAGAAGGCTCCGGGGAGACCTCAGAGCCCCTTCCAGTTCTAAGGGGCTCCAGGAGAGCTGGGGAGGGACTCTTGATCGGGGAGGGGAGCCATAGAATGAGAGGGAATGGTTTTAAACTGGAAGAGGGGAGATGTAGATGAGATATGAGGAAGAAATTCTTTCCTGTGAGGGTGGTGAGGCACTGGCCCAGGTTGCCCCGAGAAGCTGTGGCTGCCCCATCCCTGGAGGTGTTCAAGGCCAGGTTGGACGGGGCTCGGAGCAACCTGGGCTGGGGGGAGGTGTCCCTGCCCAGGGCAGGGGGGGTGGAACAAGATGATCTTTAAGGTCCCTTCCAACCCAAACCCTTCTGTGATACTATGATTCTATGCTCTGCCGAGCAGCACAGCATGACATCTTGGGTGCAGGAGCAGAGGCCAGCCAGCAGTGTGTGAGAAGAGATGTTGGCAAAGCAGGAAGGGGGAGGCTTGACTCATCATAGCTCAGCAGACTCCGCTGGGTGCAGATAGTCCCTGTATTAAAGCTGTGCTACCAGGCGTCAGCTTTCAGTCATTGACACAGTAAATACGCTTGGCCGGGATCTGGTTTGGGTCCAGCAGTGACTTCAAAACGACCATTCAGGTTATTAGGTCTGTGTTGAGGAAACCAGTTCAGACTGGCAGTCATTTCAGCTCATTTCCCTGATACTCTCAACTGCAATTCAAAGAATATTATTTCTAGAGCCCTCTCGCTTGAGGGCTTTAGTGCTGTGTGGAGGAAGGGCTAAGCCTTCGCTGCCATGCGGACTCCAATGTGCAGTGCAGCTGCTGTGATAGACAGTAAGAAACTCATGGTTTTGCTCCTGATCCTGGGACAGGGGATGTGAGAGATGTACTCTTAGTCCTCATATACTTCCTTTCCTTTTTCCACTTCTCTGTATGTATTATAGACTAGTTTGAAAACTGTTCCCCTCTAGAAGTTGTCTGTACAAGAAAGAGCAGCATGGGCAGGAGCTCAGGCTGTGCCCCTTTCTTTCCCAGAACCAGCACTTCCCAAGTGTTGGTAACTTCTCTGTTACCACCTCTGCTGAGCCTTTCGTGCCTCCTTTCCTCCTAACCACAGAGGGCTTGCTCGAGCAGAAGAAATGCAGACACTGCTTCTCTTCACCTCTGCTCCTTTCCCTCCCCTCCCATGTTCCCATGGAGGAGCACTCAGCAGTGGGAAGCACTGTTCTCCTAGTCTTGGAGAAGACAGTATGCTCAGTCCCTGTCGTTCTCTTTCCTTTCTTTCCCTTCCCCTCACCTTGTGTAATGTCGTGAATGGTGATCCACTAAGGTAAAGCCAGGCTTAGGATCGTGTTCCCTTCTCGTGTCCTTACAGGGGAGCGTAGATCCTGTCATGTCTGACGCTAACACCAGAGGTGTTTTGCCCTAGAGGAGTATTAAAGGGGAATATCTGTAGTAGTGTAAAATCCAGGTAGCATCACGAAAAGCATTTTCACTGCATTGTTCTTTTAGTGTGTCCAAGTAGACGAATAGACTTGTGTATTAGAGATTGTCCTTTGAGTGATTTATGCCAGTGATCGCAATGCTTTAAATTTTAAGAAAATTTTACTGTTTCCCGTTTAGTTTTACAAAGCAAGGTGAAAATTCTAATTGCCACCTATGAAACATTTTTGTTTTTTCTTTCAGAGGATTATTTATTTCTATCTCAGATAGAGGCCATATAAGGTCCATTGTGAACAACTGGCCAGAGAATGACGTTAAGGTACTACCACTGTATAAATTTTTATCTAGTTGTTATTTAATCTCAGTTGAGCTTCTTAAGACCTGTTAGTATTTGATGGAAATGTAAATGCTAAATAATGCATCTTTGGCAGTTTTTTGACAGTGATGGCAAAATATAGCTGAAGAAGATAATACATATCTTGAAGAGCAGTGTTTTATCCTAAACAGGAGGTTTATGGTTTCCGTAAACAGTGATGACGAGAAATGGACTTGCCAAACTTCTTGTTTTATGTAATTATTCTGCCTTTGGGGAGGTGTTGGGGGATGCGTCTCTGGATCTTACTTGTTGTGTTACATAGCAGTAGGAGAGGTGATCTTGTCTGCAGGTTAGGACACAGAAGTGACAGTTGGGAGGCCCAGATTTTGCCATTAAAACCCTGTTGGGCTGAGAACCACAATGGGAGATGGGTGAATGATACTTATCTGAACTTTTGATGTCTGGATTTACAAGAAATGATAAACCCAAGTTACAAGCTGCAGTTCCACAGAGCGGCTTGGATCCTTCCTAAATAGCTTTCAGGGATTTGAGCAGTGGATTTCAGCAAAGGAAAAGGAGTATAGCAGTTTCTAACATTAAGCCTTATTGCTTTGACTAAAATATTCCTTGTAATCTATTCTTTGACTGTGCAAACATACCTGTATTTTTGCCTGGAAAAAACACAACTGATATCGCGCTAAACTTTATAAATCTTAGTAATCATATATAATTTCACCCGCTTTTGTTTTCAGGCTGTTGTTGTTACTGATGGAGAAAGAATATTGGGTCTTGGAGACCTGGGTGTGTATGGGATGGGCATTCCAGTAGGAAAACTGTGTTTGTATACAGCCTGTGCAGGAATACATCCAGATAAATGCTTGCCTGTGTGCATCGATGTTGGAACTGATAACACAGTGAGTATGACTGAACTTTGCCTGCCATAAGTTATCCCTATGAAAAGTATTTATTTAACAGTATTTAGTACTATAAGCAGATTTTTATTTGAGCGCTTTTATTTAAGGTAAAACCAACTATTTTATGTAAGGGTAAATGATTTGGAATTCACTATACAATTACATATCAGTGACTGAAAAACGCCAGTTAATTTGTCAGTGAAATGGTGCATTTGGAAGTAATTTGAATGCTGGAACACTGTAAAATAGACAGTCGGGTTGACCTGACTTTAAGAAGCTGGAGATGTGAATCAGATTTATTAAAGCAGTTTATTGTTCACAGTATTGATTTGTTCTGTTTTAAAAGCAGCCATCACCAACCTCAAGTGCCAGCTGAAATTACTGAACATCGATATAGACTGGAGGCAGTTGCAGTGGCTATATAAATGCAGTATCTTTGGTGTGAAATGTGTTACTGTGAACTCTGGGAAGCGTATATAGAGGAAGTGATTCATCCTGGTGCTGTCTTTGATTTATTCTTTTTCAGACACTCTTAAAAGATCCATTTTACATGGGCCTGTACCAAAAAAGGGATCGCTCGCAGGTCTATGATGACCTAATTGATGAATTTATGGAAGCCATTACAGACAGGTATGACTGAATATTCTGCACGGAAGTATGCCCAAAGGTGCTGGCAAAAAAATCCATAACATACTGTCCTTGAAACAGTCATTTAAGGAGTAAGGATAGGACTAGAAGTCAAGAGACATGGCTGTATTTCTGGCTCTGTAGTGATTTTCTTTGTGACTGGAACATGCTGCTTGTAGATACAGACTGGAGGCACTTACAGTGGCTATATAAATGCAGCATCTATCTACATCAGCATGTATCTGTTAAATATGCCCAGAACAGAGATGGAGCTGTTTTAACAGTGAAAGGCCTGAGGACATCATCTTTCCAAAGATAACTGATTATGTGCAGGATTTGTTTTAAAATTATTTTATTTCTTCGTGTGTCTAGTGATAGGAATATTTGCCATGTTCTGTAGGTATGGCCAGAACACACTTATCCAATTTGAAGACTTTGGAAACCACAATGCTTTTCGCTTTTTAAGAAAATACAGAGAGAAATATTGTACCTTCAATGACGATATTCAAGGTATAGCCTTCGTTCATGTTCCTTCATGTATATGCAAAAACCTTGCATAAAACCGTCATCTGCCATGTAGATCTGTTCAGCTGTCCTTAGATTTGTACTACTTTTACAGGGACAGCTTCAGTGGCCTTGGCAGGACTGCTGGCAGCACAGAAAGCCACTGGTAAACCACTTGCAGAGCAGAAAGTGCTGTTCCTTGGAGCAGGAGAGGTGAGTTCTCTTAACGGTTCTAGAACAACAAGAGGTTTAACTGTGTATTTACTGATTCTCTAGGACTTGTGGAGATTCACATCATCTGAATTCCATTGCAGAACTTTTTATATAAAGCCAGCTGAAGTATATTAACAGAAGGGACTACCTGCTTAAAGATGATTGTTTGAAAGTTGTTTAACGTGTGCAAGGACTTGAGTTTTTCACTTTCTTACATGGATGTAAAAAAAAGCATGAGGGACTTGTGTGTAGTTGAAGGGGAATTTACTGTAAAATCATGATTTATTAAGAAAGGGGGCAGAACATCTGTTAATTTTTATAGCGTTGGAGAGAAGTACACAATGGTTTTCTTAGCGAGTGGCTGTTTGCAGCAGACACTAGTTAGTTACTGGGGCTGCAGTTCCAGGACGAGTACTGTGCTTCTTGGTATATCAGCAAAATTGCTTCTATGGTGCTGACAAAATAACTTAATTAGCAGAAAATTTCTGCAGCTGGGGAAGGTCCAGATTGCAGTAATTGGCCGATGGTGTGTTGTTGCCCGAGCACTGAGATCTGCTCTGCGCTTCCCTCTACCTTATTTCTCCTGCCAGACTTGGCAGCATGTGCAGTGAGCCAAGAAAAGGGACGTGGAGGGGAGCGCTGCCAGCATCCACTTTCTGCCCTCTGTCTGCAAGGCCTTTATCACGGGCAGTGGGAGCAGAGAGAGGTTCGGAAAGCAACTGGGCACAAAACACTAGGCTGTGGTTTCTTGACAGGAGGGCTGCAGCACACACTTGTTCTTATTGTCTGGTTGGGCTGCTTTGTTGTGGGTGCCGAACTGGTACAGGCAGGGGGGCACAGTACCCAGAAGAGCTGCCTCTCTCTTTTCCTTGAAGATGTGACGTTTGATCCCAGGAGTCTGTCCCCATCTAAGCAAACATTGCTTATGTTTCAGAGCTGACTTACTAGATTGTTTTTGGGGGGATCTTGAACAAGGTGGTGTTTGTGATGTCAGACCTCTTTTGTGACTCATTAAAAATCAAAGTGTTTTTACCCACAAGGCCGCCCTGGGAATTGCAAACCTCATTGTTATGGCTATGATGGAAAGCGGTGTTTCTGCTGAGGAAGCCTACAGGAGAATATGGATGTTTGACAAATACGGTTTACTGGTTCAGGTAGGGGCGCACCATGTCTTGAAATACCACAATACACATGGCCAGTGTTTTCCATGTCCTTCTCACAAAAAGAATCAACTTTTTATCTACAGGGCCGAGAACAAAAGGTGGATTCCAATCAAGAACCATTTACGCATCAGGCTCCAGAGCAGATACCAAAGACGTTTGTAGAGGCAGTGAATGTACTTCGGCCTTCAGCTATCATTGGTAAGTGAGGTTATTTTTCTTTCTGTGTTTCCATCATTTGGTTATTTGCTGCATTTAATTTGCTAACGTGGCTCCAAGGAGGTTGGTGACAGTGATCTGCATTTTTGCTGGTGTAAATAAGATGAAAATGTGAGGTCAGTTTTCTGCTTGAAAATACACTGAGCTGCAGGTTAGCTCTCAGTGCATCCTTCATGGTAGCTTCATGGTGTGCCTTCTGCATCTTGTATCCTTGTTAACTGCTTCCATTAGCCCTTGTCCAGCTGGTGTTGGACCTTTTGTGAAAAACTCTGAGCATGTTCTTGGGGATTGTATGGCCACAGTGAACTGAAACTGTAATGAAGGGCACTAAGAGTCAGGAAGACAAAAATATAACCTTTTTCTTTCCCCAGACACAGTGCCTCTACCAGCAGCAAGGGAGAGAGCAGTCACAAACACTGCATTTTCTGCTTTACAGGAGTTCCCTAACTTGAGTTGGTTTTTTTTTCCTGACCTTCCTTCCCCCAGTCAGCTTCTCTGGCCAGAATCTGCCATCAGCATGGCTTGAAGGAGCTGTTTCGTACTGCAGATCACCAATACCTATTAAGTCACTGGCATACGTAGGTATTGATTTATAGCTGTGGCTGTCTGCAGAGGTCAGATGGGATTACAGGTGTTTCCTGGTACAACTCTGCAATTTCCTTTGCACGTGATTTATTTGGAAAATAAGTTTTTTGGCTGAGTAGCTACCCTGAAGTTTGTAGCCGGTGTATAAATGTACAGCATTTTATGTCTTTGTACCTATGTGTTCGGGTGTGGTCAGAAATACCAATATCGAGGGAACGTGCATTGCACAGTTATCAGTCAGCTAGAATGAATCATCTGTGGGGAGCCTGGAGTTCTCACTTGCTTATCCAGGGCAGCGAGAAGTATTCTTTACACAGACCTATACCAAAAAAATCATGCAAAATAGGCTTTTGGAGCACATTAATTAGAAGTTCCTGTGCAAATGAGAATATTAAGCAGCCACTAACAGAGCAGTGCCTGGTTTCCATCTCCTGCTGCTAGAAAAGCCTGCGATGCTTTGCTCTGAGCGGGAGACTTTCAGGGGTGACATGAACTTAATCTACAGTCACCTGCCCTGAGGCAGTCAAATATTGATTCTATTTTTATGTGTTTCCATTACTTCAGGAGTTGCAGGAGCTGGGCGGCTCTTCTCTCAGGATGTGATCAAAGCAATGGCCTCTATCAATGAGCGACCCATAATATTTGCACTAAGTAACCCTACAGTGAAAGCTGAATGCACAGCAGAGGAAGCATATACGCTAACAGAGGTTTGTAATGGTTACAGATGTTGACCTATTGGCACTTAGCGATAGACTTCTTTACTGAGTGTGAGAATGCAAGAACTCAAATTATTTTATTATTATTTGGACTTACTGACATAATAAGACAGTTCGTTCATGTCCTCTGGCAAAAATAAATGGAGGTGATTTGAAAAGAAGTCTTGATTTTTAAATAATGACATCTTGCAAAGCTTAAAATAGCCTAAATCATGTTACTTTTTAAAAGAATGACCACTAGGTACTGTTTCATAGCTTTGATCAATTCACTGGTTCCCACCACGCTTCTGAATTATTTTGGTTTTTAAAGAAGCATCTTATGTTAACAGCATAATAGAGACTAGGTGCAACCTTTAAAATGTAATGGCTGAGTCAAGTCCTTAAAGCAGGTAATGTCCTTGCGTCAATCCAAGAATTCTGCTTTGCGCTCAGTCATTTCCTCCTGTCTGCAGGTCAGAACTCTTATCGTTAACCTGTGCTTCCAGTGCAGGAGTCCGGGGTGGCCCTCTGTCCTCGTGTTCCCCTCTCGCAACGTCTCTGTCTCGTACACTGGCACCACCAAACGTTGAAATGAGTGAACCGAGAGTAAACACACCTCGTTCTGTGCTCTTACCTCGAAGCCATTACACTGTGGGGGGTTGGAGGGTGAGGTTTTGGGGTGTTTTTTTTTTTAAATAACACTATCACCAGCACATCCTTGGTTTTGCCTCTAATGAAGCAAGTCTTTTATCCCTCTGCACAACTTTTTATATAAAATTAATCATCTTTGAAGAGAGCCTGAGGGGAAGGAGGGCGAGGGAGCAGCATCAGGCAGACAGAGCGCTAGCTGTAACACTTTGAACTGGCTGGTAATCCATTTCCTTTACACTGTAGACTCTCCAGCTCACTGTGATCTCTCCCCTGTCCACAGGGCCTGCCTGCAGACTTCAGGGGTGGGGCTCGGGGAAAGCCTTCATTTTTTTCTTTTCTTTTTTTTTTTTTTTTAAATACAGTCCCAAATCAAATGAGTCATATGTGAAAATGAGTGGGTGGAGATCTTTCCTTGTTTCTTGATGCAGAACTATGAAATCCTTCATTCCACCATTAGTGTGACTCAGTTTCCAGCATTACAACCTCAGCTGTGTTAGCTTCCCAGCGGGAAGGGTAGAACTCCATCCTCTCTAGGTGGTACCCAGATTCTCTTCCGTGTTACTGGGCCTGTCAACTCAGAGGGAACTCTTACTACAGAGACTGGCAGGTCCAGAGTGAACCCTAGGCAGGAATAACAGCCTCTGGACAAAATCTAGACCTTAGCTTTTAATAGTAAATGAGAACTAAAAAAATGAAGATGGTTTAATATCTCTTGGATATCTTGTATTAGCCAGAATAGTGAGTTGGGCAGTGATTCAGTATATAAAATTAAGTTCCAATATCTTGGGTAGAAAGTAAACGAGTTAGTTATACAGCCAAGCCTTTAGCTGGCATAAATAAATGTGAAAACTACTGGCATCTCTGGTGGCTGGAGGAGGCCAGCAGCACTATTAGAGGGGGAATCAGCCTAACTTTTGCTTGCACTTTTTATAGAGTATCACCAGAGCGATGGATGTTTTAAGGGAACACTTGTTCCCCATGGCTGTGTGTCGAGTCCCAAGGAGTTGGACATTAGGGTAGTTGTTGCTATCGGATGCAGAAGCAAGACAGTGCTGGTTAGATTAGGTGTGGTAACATGTCTTCACTGTAGTAGCTGTGTGAGCATAGTGCTATTTAAAATGTTTGTGCCAAATGGAGAGAGACTCTTTGCTTTTTTTCCTGTATTGGATCCATATGTCTTTTCATTCATTATTTTCCATAAGTTATTATCTACAGACATGGGTTATTTTGACAATTAAATATTACTGGTCAGCAAATGAACGGGTGTAATTTTGTTCCAGTCCTTAATAATAAATTTTGTAATGTTTCTGGCTCTTCAGACCTTTTCCATATCTAATGTTTATTTTCATAATGCTCTTTAGTTCTCTGAAATGTACTCAGTTTACCCATAGTTTGCCCTTCAAAGCGTAATATTTTTCCCTTCAAGATACAGTAATTACCTAGGAAATCCTCTCTGACTTTGTCGTTTAACTAACAGAGTTTGTCAGGCAATTAGGGGTCAGAGCTGTCAGCCCCATATGTCTCCTGGCCTCTGGAATAGCCTAATCCTGGCTGGTGTGCAATCTTAGGCTAAACTAGGAAGTCAGTAAGGAAACAAAAGATACCATCACTAACCTTCTAGTCCTTACTCTTCTTCCACTAGATGGCACCTGTAAAAGCCTGAGGATGCTTTAGTGCCCTCTGCCACTGTGTACTGCGAGGGCTTTTGTTGTGTTTTAATTCTCATTGTCTTTTGGTCCCGTCCTTAAATGCATCCCTGTGTTTTGCTCCCTACACAAAAAGGCTATTGTCATGGGTATGCCTTAATGTTCATAGTTCCTCAGTCTTTAGCTTCTTCGGTAATTTATTCTCAAATGTAGTGGTCCCGGGGAGCCTTAAATATTTTAAAGTAATGTTATTAAACCCGTTACTCAAGAGAAAGTTAAGATTTTTTTTTGCTTACAGGGGTTTTACTGCTTGAGGAAAGGGTCATTTATCTGGAGGGTGTATTTCACATTCCAAACTCTGGATCTGTTTTACTATTTTGTGTGGATTAAAATCCTTTTCAAAGAGAAGGATAAGCAAACTGCATCATTCACTCCTCTTAGTGCTCTCAGCAATAAACTTATAATACAGCACTCCCTCCCTTCACCCTCCCACCCATCAGCAAACAAGTGACCTTTTGTTACTGTCCTGTTTCAGTCTCCTTTTGGAAGAGGCCATTATTCAACTGTCTTTGTACAGTCCTTGCGGTGGTGGGTCCTGGCTTCTGGCCATGGTTCCTGATACATGGTTATGGTTATAATAAGTACTTTTATTTTGTGTGTGAGTAGTTCCTCTAAGTCTTGCTGTCATAAAGAACAATGAATGATAAAACAAATAGATTGCTTCCATTCCTTAGAAGGCTGCACAATGCAATGTGTATGCTTGCCTCTTTTGCTTTCCAGACGTTTGCTGCAGAAACATTGCATGTTCTACAGCTGCAGAAACATGCAGGTGCTTACTGAGTCTTGTATCTCTTCCAGGCCCTACTGGAAAGGGTGGGTTTGGTTCCTGTCATTCTGGGATTGTAGAAATTGAGGCAGCAAGGGATTGAAGTATGTGCTTTAAGTATGTTGCGTTCAGTGGGGCCATTTGCCTTTTTGCATTTGGCTGTGTGCTCGAGTACCTTCCTGACTCAGTCCTAGAGCTGTAGGACTCCGGTGTCCCTGTACTTCATAATGACTGGATTGCTCCACACTGTTGGCACTTTAGGAGCTGCCTGACTGGGATTATTCCTCTGTTTAACAGGGACGTTGCTTGTTTGCCAGTGGCAGTCCCTTCGAGCTGGTGACTCTGAAAGATGGAAGAACCTTCAAACCAGGCCAAGGAAACAATGCTTATATTTTTCCAGGTAATAAATAAAATTGTCTTCTTTTAATCTTTAAGATTAGGCTATTAGCACATCTTCTTGGGTTCCCTTGCTACACTAGGCACAGTTAGTGAAGCAGGATGAAGAGGTGTTACCAGTGTTTAAAGCTGAGAACTCAATCAGAAGAACGAATGAAAAGAGAATCAGTTAAGGATGGATGTTAGGCATGTGCGGCCGCATACGTGACATGCACACAGTGAGCTCACTCAACTGGATATTTCTAAGAGAACAAAAGGGTGTTATTAAAGGCTTTGAAAGCTGCTGCGTTATGGGTTCTTCTGCTTGTTTGGGGGGNCTTGTCAAAAGCCACCTGTTACGGTAAATGACTAGCACACATGGTAATAGTTTCATGAATGTGTGTAGAAAGCGATGGGAATATTTTTAAAAATAACTTTCTAGTTGACTCGCAGCTTCTCAGCAGCAGGCTGCATATTTTAAAATGATGTGGCCCTAATTGGCAATAATTTTATTGTAGGCGTGGCTCTCGCGGTGATCCTCAGCAGTGTTCGACATATTAGTGATAAGGTTTTCCTAGAGGCTGCTAAGGTAAGTGTGGAAGCAGAGTAGGCTGTGGCTTCTGACATGACGGTGGATGTCATCATGGGCAATTTCTCAAATATTGCTGAAACTCTGTGGTTTCCTGTTTGTTTTCTGTTGGTTTTATCCCTCCCCAATGGAAAAAAAAAAAGGATTTTGATCAAAGAAAACTGTGAAAAATACCAGCTTTCACTGCAAATTTAATTTTTCATCCAGAAACCAAACATCCAGATAGGAAAACTGTCCATGTGTAAATTGCCTGCCAGCCTTGTAGGTCTGGTAGCAGGCCTGCCTCCTCCTCCTGCCCCACTCTGGGTTCCACAGCTGGTGGTGTGGTCGGGGATGGACGTGGCCCCCAGGCTCCCATCCTCTCCTGCCTTTCCACTCTGGCGCAGGAGCCACATCGGAGTAACCACTGAAGCAACTGGCCAAACACATGCGCAGTCCTGCAGGTGTGTTGCGCTCTTCTAACTTCCATGGTTATGGGCAGTAACCTCCAAAAAAGTAGGATTTCATTTTGCTAAACGCTTACAAGCAGAATTTGCCAATACGGGCACAGATTGCAGACTTGATCTTTGAAAATCTGGAGATTTTGACTGCCTTATTCTAGCGCTTTGGGAGCACTCTGATAGTAAGAACACTGCAACTTGTTTCTCTCACGTGTTTTAGCATGTTATTGATCCCATTTGGGATGCAGTAAATAGAACTTGTTTGTTTCTCTAACTCAGGCATTGACAGAACAGTTGACCAATGAAGAACTTGCACAAGGAAGACTTTATCCTCCACTGTCTAATATCAGGGAAGTTTCTATTTATATCGCTGTCAAGGTGAGTATGAAGCATAAAAGTGGACTGTACTAAGAGCGTTTTATGTGTATATTAACTTGCTGAATTGCACAGTGTGACCCTTGAACACTAGGTGCTTGGGCACAAAATACCCAGTTCTTTGTGCCTTTAATAAGAGAGACTTAAAAATCTTGGGTTTGTTGAATAATGCTTCAGTTTGGCAATGATGATGGGCCAAAATTACGGTCCTTTGATTTCTGAAATCAAGTTTTCAGATTCCTGGTAAGGCATTCAGGAATTGCAAGACGACTTTGATGTTTGTCTTTATCCAGTTTGTGAATCCTAAACATATTGCAGTGGAAACGTGGATGTTACGTGAACGTAGTAAAAGGCACAAACTGCATGGTGATTTAACTTTTCAGGTTATGGAATTTTTGTACGCAAACAACATGGCTTTCCATTACCCTGAACCTGCAGACAAGAATCGTTACATTCGATCAAAGGTTTGGACCTACGAATACGAATCCTTCATGCCAGATGTGTATGACTGGCCTGAATCTAAGGTTCACTGATGCATCAGAAGATCGTATTCCTCAGGCAGTATCTTCTACTCTGCAGGGATCCCTTTTTCAGACCAATTTAAATCATAATCTTTGAGTCCTGTAATTTATTTTCGCTCATTTTATTGTCTTTTTTCCCTTATACCCTGTTTTTCACTTGACATGGATCTCTCCCCACTCTCCCAAGTATCTGATAAACTGTACGGATAATGGCATGTCACAGGAATGAGAGAGCTCTCCAAAATTAATTTAAATAATGACCTTGCATTTCTAGCTTAGAACCTGCACCACACTAAAGAATTCTATTAATGATATTTTAGCTACATGCATTTGATGATGAACTATAGCTCTCTCATTACTGCTGACTTCCAGAATTATTTATTTCTGCTTTTAATAATCAGTCTTCGACTTGTCCTGGTGTTGTCACACTGCATTATCTGTGACATCACCAGAGAGTATTTGTCAAAAAAAAAAAAAAAGGACAGCTTAAGACAAATTTAACAGTCTAATGGGCTTTCTGTTTTGTCTGATGTTTAAAGATGCCCATGTCCAGACTTCTTCCTTGTGGCATTGGCTGCTCTGTTTTTTTTTAATGTGCTTTGAGGAGCAGTGTGGTGTGCACATGTGGAATCTGCAGGAATGTTTGTATTTTGTGTTTTCATCGTTGTGTGAAATCTGTTATCAGGAAAAATGTGAACTAGTTAAAATTATCCTTGGAAAGCCTGAAAGTAATATTAACCACTAAAAAGCTTTTAAATAGCTTTTAAAAGCAAAGCTACGCTGTGGCATAATAAATTATATCCTGTAAAGGCAGGATCTGAAGTAATCTATGGAAATCTTTTAGAGATTTTTACAAGACTTTCTGCAGTAGACTCCAAAGTGATGTACCAAAGGATTTTTGTTTCATTTGTTAATTTTTCCCAGGTTCTGTTTCTTCTAAGCGAAATTATTTTCTTTCTTGCATACCCTTTTTCTCACAAAAAGACTTGTGTGTGGTGTTTTCGTGACATCGCTGACTCAAAAACTCCTAAGTAGTCTCGCTACTTCGAACAAACCCCCCCCAGCTGATGAAGCTGAAACAGAAAGTGGTACAGGCAGCTATTGACACGCACATTTACAGAAGTTTGAACGTTTCTTGTGGTCTTGGTCCAGTATATTCAGTTCAGTTTGAATACAGGACTCGAAAGATCTAATGATTTTAGCAGCTCTAAGCTGATCACTTCCATCTTCCTCGCTCTGTTTACAGGGTTAATGTGTCAGGGGTTTTGTGTAAAAACAAAAACGGTGAGTTGAATTTTTTTTCTTGCTGTGAATATTACTGCACGTTTGATACAGATACCACAACGTGCATTCCTTTTCCTTTCGTTCATATCTGGTTTGAGTGCCCTCCACTACTTTGTGTTAGCAGGCAAGGACACACAGTGATAGTTACAGTCGGTGACTTCTCTAAATCTGGTCTCTGTAACAAGAACAATGGTACGTCAGGAACAGGAATAAATACTATGTGCTGTTCCATAGTCTGCTGCCTCAAGGCAAAAAAAGAACAGAAATAAATAAATAGATGTAAAAGGGCTATACTGGCAAACTTGAATCCAAAAAGATGAAGTAAAGCTTGCTCAGGGTTTACTGATGGCAAGCACCTCTCTCGTATCCTCATTTGTATTGGAAAAATGCAGTCTCCGCAGAATGGGCCCAAAACAGAACAGGGAAAATAGTCTCTGAACCCCCTTAGGCATGGTCTCTGTTGCTTACTGCCTAGGCTCTGATTTTTTAGAACGAAGTTCATGCGTTAGGTAAGAAGAACAATAAACTTTGGGAAGGCTTTGCCGAAGTGAGGTAAGAAGACTGATTATATAAACACAGAAAATAGTGGTGTGGGGAAAAGACTGCGTATTCAAACTGTGGTAAAGTGCTGTCTGGTGGGGCTGGAAATGCTACATTGCCAAGTTGGGCGATGTAATGTGGTTTGCAACTTGTATATGTAAGTATATGTACAAAAAAGACCAACACACACATATGATGTTTTTACAAAGAATGCTTTTTTTCATCTATTTTTGCTAAGCCTGGTTTTTATTGTATTTAAATTTGTGATCTAACTGAGAAATTATTTATTTAGTGTATGAATTATTTTTACCTTACGAAAATTCAACTCTAGCTGAAGCCTGTTGCGGTGTGTCAGTGGAGTTCTGCATCATTGGATTCAAGTATATTGGGAACGCACGCTTCCTCACTTCTGCCGACACACTAATTAGGCAGACGAGTAACTAAAATATCCCGTGCACTGATCTTGTGTCCCCGAAGAGAATGATTACAGAGGCAGGGCAATTGGTCCGTAAAGATAATTCTGTCTTACAAAATAAAGATCTGTATCCATCTATCCAGTCTGATTATTATTTTTTTTTTCAGGCAAGAAGTGCAGTCATGGTCCCTAATGAGTGGGCATTGATAATACTCAGGAAAACCTGGTGCTTGGGAAAATAGTGTTACCTGCACGCAGTAGCAGTCTGGCTTTGGGCAAGGGGGGATTTTGGTTCCCAGAGGGAGCCCCCGCACAGGAAAACGGCAGTGGCTGCTGTCAAGCCGAGGGCAGGTGCCCGTTTCGTGCAGTGCAGTCCCTTCCCTCCCTGCTGCCTTTAAGCAGATGCCGAAAGGGATTGTTCAGAGCTGGCCAGCAGTGGGATTTTCCCAAGGACAAAATGTTCCTGCATAATTTTTCTGGAAATCCCACTGCACAGGTGGGGAAAAACAAGTCTTTAACCAACTCGGAGGCTGCAGTTACGATACAGCCCTGCCCTGACGGGGCTGCAAATGTGTCAGAGCTCTGGAGCAGAGAAGGCCTGACTGTCTCTCTCTACCCTGTCCCAGTTAGGGGCAGCTAAGTGGTACCAGTTAGACTTCATGCATACACACCTGTGGACATTGTTTAATCACGTTCCGTGGATCATCTATAGCTTGCAGTATAGACACGGCAGAATTTTACCTTTAATGTATAGCCATTGTTTTCCGTTAGCAACAGCTAACATGTCAGTTCACAAAGTTTTAAGTGCATTTCACTCTCCCTTGTATCTTTTTCATTATCTTTTTCATAAACCATAGATTCATCTTCAGTTTTGTGTATTCTTCAGATGGAATTAATTTTTTAATTAATTGCAGCTGCTGATCTTGCCACTTAGTAATGAACCACAGTATACGTTTTTGGTATTCTACTTAACCTGATTTTTTCTGTTTGCTGGTTTGTTCAAAAGCATTTACTGATCTTTATTTATACAGAAAATTCTCTTACGCAGTGTGCAAAGGGAAAAAGTTGTCACCAGGATGCGTATTGTAATGCTACATAGCATAAGTTAAGCTTATACTGTTCTTTACAAAATATATATAATACCTAATGGATGACTGGTGTTGTAGCTCTTCACACAGCCCTGGTAACTTTTGCCCTCTGAATGGTATAGATGTCTGTTTTTCCTGTCTCTTCTGCGACGATACTATTCTGGATTTACAAAACGCTTCTGAGCAGATGAGAAACTCCCACTGAGGTCAGTAGCTCGGTCTTTTCCAGGAGTGGTCCAAGACTTGCTTCTTAAAATCAACAGGAGCATGACTGAGCCTCTTGGCAGCAAGGAGGAGAAGAAAGGTAGCTAAAGGAGAGCAGCGTTTTTTTATTAAATATGTGTGTTCTTGCTCAAAGATGTTACAAAGGTTTGTATGTTCCTGCCCGCCTGTCAACAACTGACATGTAGAGGAAGACTATTAAAATCTTGTGTCTGATAGATTTTAAAACCCAAATGTGACTCCTTGCATAAGTTCTTGGTTATGTTTGTGAACAGTGATGTTTCATGACGTTGTGTTTGTTTTCCGAGCCTAAAACAAAGCAACACTTCACATACAGGTCAGCGTTTAACAGGTTTCCTGTGGTAGGTGTGTGTCTTCTCTGTACTGTTGTTTCCAGCACGCTGTTTGGCAGGAAGGGATAAAGTAACCCTTTGTCACACTCCTCTGGTAGTAACTGTAAAGATAAATGATACACCTTTTAGTGTTTCGTTAGCGGCCCTATTTGGTGAATACTCCTGTAGGAGAGTGGGGATCACTATTGTACAGCTATAACTGTGAATTTTAGTTCAGCTGACTCTGGGCCTCAGTAAATCAAGTTGTCGTATTTCATTTGCTCCGGGTCTTCTTGACTTCCAAAGTGCAGGTTTGAGCAGCCCGCCATCGGATTAAGGTATGTACGAGACTCTTGGATCGGACTGCAAAGAACAGTACAGTTTGGACTCCCGTTCTGTCTCAGCTTTCAGTGCTATTCCTAAGTTTAAGAAAACCACTGTCATTTTTGGACTCTTTTTAAGATGATGTGTACTGCTATTCTGTTTCATAACAGCCGTGCATAATAGGCAGGGACTGGTGTTACATTGAATACTGGAGCAAGGAGAAAATCTAGAGCAAAGCTCTAATTGCACCCACTTGCCAGCCGAATTTGAGCAACATAATTCATCTGCCGCTGGTGAAGGGACATCTAATTCTATGTGGATCTACCTTGACCTACCTACCTACTCCCGAAATAAGCATTACCATGGTATTGGAAAGCCTGCAGATGTTCTGGGTGAACCAGGAGGAAAATCCAGCACGCTTTAGACCTCCGCTTCCGACCGTCGCTTCCCGAATCGCAGCACTTGGTGAGGACGCAGCTTACTTGTGCCTGCTCCGCAGGGAGACGTGCTAGCAGCTAGACGGTACACGGCGGACCCCGTGCCACGACGGACCACGGCTACGGCTCGTGTCAAAAGCTGTCTCCTGTCGGTGGCAGCCCCACGGCGTGCGCGCGTGTTCCCTTGCGTGGGACTGGACTCGCTGAATACCTTTGACTTTGGCTTTACCCATCCCTTAAGCGGTTCCTTTCTAATGAAAATGGAAATAAAAATACTTTTAAGACTACATAAACATAGTAAGGTGGCCTGTCAAAGAATAAAATGTCAAAGTAATTTACATTTATTTCTATCTTAACGGTATCTACCTTACATAAATACTACCTTCTGTGTGAGAACAGTTCTAGCACAACCTGCCCGGGGCTTGACCGTACCTGGGGGGGTCACTGCTCAGCTGAAACTAAAATTGTATTTAAATGTGAACTGGTTGGGGTTTATTTTCCTCCTTGATAATGTTGTAACTCTATTGAAATGTGTGTTCCGGTCTTCTATTTTCTTAGTAAAATGCATTCCCTTTGCCTAAATTACGTTTGGTTTTGTTTATTCTGGTAAAAAAAAAAAAGTATATATATACATATATA